>VXAA01007081.1:1382188-1445914 GCA_013399115.1 Anseranas semipalmata
TTTTTTTTTTTTTTTTTTTTTTTGCCTTATTTCTTGGTGTTGGAACTGGTGTCTGAAAAGGTAGAGTTGTTTAGAGAGGAAAGCTGAAACTGTCCTTAAGGCAAACCCAGATCTGTAGGGGCGATCCTCCAGTCCTGCTGTCAGGAGGGGAGATGGAGCTCTGGGATGCTGGGGGCTGCACGAATCCCTGGGATGACAGTGTCAAGCCAAAAGGGCTTCTTTTTTAGCAGGCCAGAAGTACAGCACGTTCAAACAGCAACACACCCTCACTGGTGTGTAAAGAGAAGTCGTAAGTCTGTCCGCACATAAATCACGCGCAAGCATATGGCTGTGCTGGCAGTGCGCGCTGCAAATCAGCATATCCTAGTGCGGACGAGGGATTCATGGGTGGTGGTGTCTTCAGCAAGGACATATTCTCCTGTTTGAAAGTCAGGAGTCAGAATGTTCATAGCTGCTTCTTCCTGATCAGATTTCAAAAACATATATATATATATATATATATGCCTGCTGTAATGTAGGGGTTGTTCAATCTCTCATTTTAAGATGCATTCGCTCCTGGTAAGATGCCTGATTACCACATCTGTCTCAGCAGCCAAAACTGCTTGATAGTTTTAGCTTTAATTTGGGGAAGTTTGCTGGAGTATCCAAGATGGGCCTGTAGCAGATGTTGGCTTAGCCGGGCTTCCCTTAACCCAGAGTATGGGAATGTCTCCTATATTTTTTCAGCTTTAAAGAGAATTATTTCAAAAGAGCTATTTGCCTTGCTAGGATATAGGAGAAATGTGCCATTGAAAAAAAGCTGTTCTTTCCTTATTTTGTGCCTTTTCTTTTTTTGTCTATTCTCTCATAACTTTCCACAGTTACAAGCCCAAAGCTCACCTTAGCAGTGTCATACCAGACCTAGGCTGACTAGTTTCCAGGCAGCCCAGAATTAAATCCCCATTTATTTAGCAACTGATAAAACAATGGAAGCTGCTTTGCAAATGCCAGATCAATTGTGGATGTTGGAACAAGAAATTGAGTTTCATCAGGGTTTGTCTGGGTGAAATAAGATCCATGGCATGGACAATTCAGGATTCTCAAACAGAGCATGGCCCCGTGATAAAGCCCCCCAGGAGACTGTTTTTTGGCAGAGTTGTGACCAGAGAGCATGGTTTAGGAATGAGAACAATGCAACAAGTTTCTGTTAAACATTTTTTATATTTTTAGAAAAAAGTATGCTATACTTATTTGTAGGAAAAGGGGGGTGGAGAGGGTGGGGTGGGGAGGTGTTGCACCAGAAAAATCTAGTGCTGTGGTCAAATTTTCCTAGTACAGCAAATAACCCAGAAAAGCCTTGAATACTGACTACTCATGTGGAAGAAGACAGAAAACAATTGTTTGTTTGTTCCCTACTGATACTCCCTGAATTGCATCTCTCCTGACATTTAGCTTCTCAAAACCTTCACTTCACACCTCTCTGAAATCATTCATCTCCATGCTCCAAAAAATGTCCTACATTGGTCTTTCTTGCCATCAATCTTCTTGCCATTGCACTACGTTGAACCAGCCTTTCCAGGGTTGTCCTTTGCAGACACTAATAATAAATCCCAGTGCGTTGACCAGAAAGTCTTACACAGGACCTGAATTTAATTCACTTGTGAAAAGCAGATTCAGCCAAGAGTTTTTTGCTTCCAGGATGTGCTGGGAGGCTGCATTAAGATTTAGGTGTAAGGCTGGAAGTTTTAGATCCAGACAAGTGGCTCTTCTTTCATTAACAAATGTTTTTTATATAAAAATAAATAAATAACAATTTCCTCCTTTTGGTGTTTCTGCCTCATATGCCTATGCTATAGCCTTTTTTCCTTGTAATTAATCAACCCATATCTCTCAAGCAGCTCTGCTTGTCAGCAGGGATTAAAGCCTGACAGTATTTAATCATCTCGTATTTCATAGAAGACTAACAGTCTCCCTTTGCTTTCTCTTCCCTCCTTTCCCTTTCATTTCCCTGTCTTTTCTGGGTATGTAGCAGAGTGTCTGCTCTGACTGTCTGAAGTTTTTATACAGGGAGTGACAGGTATAAAATTCTTTTCTTGGCTCTTTTCTTCAGTGACCCATGTAATTCCCTCATGAGATCATTTGCTGTGACATTTTGGGTGTATCGTGACCTGCCCTGTTAGCACAGAGGTCCACCAGGAACTGAGGCTGTAGGAGTATGTATTGAATCATATTTTACCATTACTTTTTTTTTTTTTTTCCAGCAAATACCCTAAATCTGGGAGCCAAGTGGATTGAATAACAAAACCAATTAAGATATTTCATGTTCTGGGGCTATTTAGCAGTTTAAATTGTTTCTAATCTACATGACGGACTTGAACACTAAGAGCAGGATTCATTTTATTAATTTTGACATCTCACAAAAGTATGAATCCCACTGTTTGACCTAGTCAAAGAGATCCCCATCACAATCAGGGGATAGAAACAGATCCTTCCTTTATGCACAATACTTCTGTTTTAAGGTATACATCTAAGTGAGTCAGAGGACTCATTCTAGACGGACTTCTTTGTCTCCATTGACAGTAAAGGATATTTAAATAACTTCTTTCAATGCTTTCATTATAGATGTAAAGTGAGATGAACCCTGTATGGTATCTTAAGTCCTTGCCACTGCCATGCGATGGCTATCCACTTCTGCCATGGTGTGAGCTGTGCATGGTCCCATCCTGCTGGACTTGGAGGAGCTCAAGGGAACCCCGCAGCTCTGTGAAACAGAGATGTGAAACCTGAGTGCACAGTCTGGGGTGGTTCTCTGCTCCGGACAGGGAAAAAGCTTTCTTCTCCTTAAATTGCCATTTTCACAGCGAGTATGGATTACTAATCCTTCAAACGTAAGTCAAACCAATCACTATCTTAATTTAATTAGACACCCTTATTAACATGGATGATGTCAGATACTATGAGGTCTGTAGATTGAAGAGAATGAATGTATTCTTTTTTTTTTTTTTTTTTTTTTAATTTGTAGGTTAAGTAGTGTTGACCCTGGCTAGCTCTTATATGGGAGATTGCCAAGAAATCCCAGGTACCATCAATGCCAACTGCGTTCTGCTTGCCCCTCTACCAAATATCATGTCACTGAAACACATTTGCTCCCTTCAGCTTTGCTGTCATTGCTGTATTGATGGATGAAAATTGGAGGAGGGTGGGAAGGAAAGGCAGAGGGGAGCAAACTGAAAACAATGAAAAAACAAATTATTTTCATGTTCTAGTAAGTGGTTTCTTCCTGCAGAAGAAAGTCCTATTTATAACAGGGTTGCAGTGCTGAGAGAGGGCGTAGGAGGTAACTGCAAAAATTTTGGCAGATGCTGTTGAGCCCTAGATTTTATTTTATTTTTTAATTCAGTTCAGATGACTTAAACATCAATAATTCTTGCTGTAGAAGGCAGTGCGTATTGTCTTTGGCCTCTCTTAAAGCCAGATAGTGGATGAGACATTTGGCTGTGGTTTTGGTAACAGAAGTTTAAAGAAACAAAAAACAAACAAAAAGAACCCCCGCACAAACATTGCAGAAGAGTAGGTGTTCTCCTTGGCTGACTGTCATACAACGATGATAAAAAGAACAAACAAATCAAAACTTTTTGATCAATAGAATATCCTTCATTTTCATTCCACAGCTGAACTGGATAGATGTTTGTATTTTATAGGAAGTAGCAAAACCAGCAGGTTAAAGTGAAAGCTAAGCAAGGTACCAACATGAATTCAAAAGCGAATGCTTTTTTAAGAAAAAAGATTTATTACATTTAAACATCTCTTTTTAAAATAAATAGCATGAGCAGTGGTTTTTAAGCATATTTGCCAAGAAAGAAGAGCTAGAGAGATGTAAAATAAAAATTAGGAAATGATAAATACAGGCATCTCTTAATTAAGAAATGAATTCTACAAGCAGAGTGATACAGAAAGGAAGCATCCGTTACTGAGGAAGGGGCATCAAGGCAGAGGGCATTTGTCATCTCAAGGGACAATTAGATAAGTTTCCAAACAGAGCAGGGCAAAGAAGGTAAAAATATGAGGGAAGAAAATGAGGCAAGAAGAATTGAAAGAATACAGAGCAGGCTTTTGCAGGTCTGCTGGCCTGATTTATGCTTTCCTGCCCTTCTTAGCATACAAACATCCCTGAGATGAAGAGCCTGTTTTGCTCTCATTTCTGTACAGTCCTGGGAGCACCGGGTGAACATGGCCAGCAGCAGAACCTGAGACAAGCTGTGGGACCAGGCAGAAGGTGGCTCAGTGGCCAAATGGTGAACCAAGTTGGATGCGCTTGTTCCCTGCCCACTTTCCAAAGGGCTGGGGAGGAAGCAGGCAGAAGTCGAGCCAGCAGTCTGCTCTGCTGTAAATACAGGGTCATGCACAAATCTATGGTCTGATGAGCCAAACTGTTCGCAAAGGTTCAAGAACGCAGAGGTCTCTCCCATAGCTCCCACTGATCTATTTGCCAAGACTTGCCCTAAAAATTCAGCTTCCGTTTCCTTAAGAAGAGATCTGAATGCGGATGAGAAAATATTCTCCCATTGATACTGCTTCTGCGAGGGGCAATTCCTCTTTCCAGCTTATTTCCCCTCTCTGCTGAAGTAATTCATTTGGGTAAGAGGAGACCTGCCGCACACCTCACGGGTGTAGTTTCCACAGAGGTCTCAGGGTGTCGGTGCTATAGTTTGGCTTCTGACCAAATATTCATGTTGAAAGAAAAACAGCTTTGTTTTTGGCTCTAGTGCTTTACAGGGGCATCAGGAATGGACATGGTGGTTTGAAATAGGAAATTCTGACAAAATATGCCAGTTATCTGTTTTTGATGCAATTCAGACAGTCGTGCTGGCTCCTGTCATTGAAGGACTCTTACAAGCCTCTGCTTCCCTCATGCCTCAGATATGAAGCAGCTCCTGTGCTAACAGCTGGGTCACTTCTACCTCCAGAGCCCTTTTGGACCTATTTCTTTGTGGCTAGATGACAAAGAGTAGACCACAGCTCTGCTTGCCAGCACCTCCTTTTGCTCAGAGCTCCTTTCCTGGGAATGTTATGAATGTTGTTCAGGAACAGCAATTCAAACCTGAGTTGTGTAGGAGGACAGGAGGTGCCAGCTGGGCTCGAGTTTCAGCCGGTCAGTCTCCACACTATCCTGGAAGAGCGTTTGGCCAGTGATGGGAAACCTGGAAGATGTACCACGGCACGATTAAGCGTAGCAGTTAAGCTGTGCCATGAACATCACGGCCACTGTGATGAGCTCCGGTTGGGAAGAAAGATGTCAGTGCTCCCCATGCGTGCAATCACACCTCAGGTTACCCACACCTCAGTAGGCACCAGTACCTGAAAGTGAGTGGTTAGATAGTCTACAGAAAATCAGGCAGGTGATCACCCCATCAGGCTGTTTCAGTTTCTAGAAATTTAGTCTGTTTTGAAGTTTTTTATGGTGTAAGCCGAAGCAAGTTCATTCAAGATCAATGTCAGTTGTTTGAGCATATTGGTTAGAACTTTCTTGTTGTTGTCCTTCGTGTTTTGTTTTGTTTTTAAGGGTTGTATGAATAAGCTGCTAAGGATGCATTTGTTTATAACACTTTTTCAACTGGCAAATTTTGGCAGAAATTGAATGCTCTTCAGGACAAGTGGCTGTTCAATCACAGGTCAAGTAGGATTTTAAGTTCCAAAACCTGAGTAATCTTCCATCAAATACTTTGGCTTTGGTTTTCATCCAGCTTTTAGCAGCTCTGCACCCATGATTAGCACTATAAAAGAGACAGGAAAGTCAAAACTTTTGTGGTTTTACAAAAGCAGTTGAATTTGGCTCAGCTCAACACAGTTCAGTTAAAGCTATTGAGGCTGCACTCTTACAAACCTTATAAACTTTTCAAGACTGCAAGCCATGGACTTGCCCCATGTTTTGGGGCATATATGATTTTTGTTTGTGAAATGTTAGAAGGGTTAATTTACCTAATATTTACTTCTTTGTCCTTTTATTCTAATTATCTTATTATAAACCAAAGCAAATTAAAAAACAAAAACAAAAAAAAAAAACAAAAAAAAAAACAAAAAAACAAAAACAAGAAAACAGTTGCTTTAGGCAAGTAAAACAGTAGGATATGTTCAGTCTTGTAGTCAGCAAATGCATTGTACAGGTAGGTTACGCAAAAGACCTGTGTGGTAATAGGCAGTACAACTTGCATTTCTCTGGTGTGAGAGCTTGAGAGCAAGTGACAACTTCAGGGTCTCTCTGTGTCTAATAACTCCAAAAATATATATTATCTTTTTTAGCTATTACACTGGAGTTAGTTTCCTCTCTACAACATACATCATAGGTAAAGATTTTATGGTCTGTGGCTCTGCTCTTTCAATCATGTTTTTACATCATTTATTTCAAATTAGTGAGACTTAGCAAGAGTTCAGAAATTTGCATCTGCTCCAGTATCAGGGCCAATATCGGTGAAGTTGGAGCAAAAGTGCAAATACTACTAAGAATGCAGATGGTATTGGTCTTCTTACCAAGTTAAATGGCAATACTGTGTTTAGGGGATGCCTTTAACTCCCCCTTTCTGTTAACTATACCAACGATATGACAAGCCATACAGTAAGAATGTGTCAACGTGGAAGCTACTTTAATTTGGGGCAGTAGGGGAAATAATTTCAGCTGCTGTGCCATTACTGTAGCTGCCTGGAGATGGACTAGGTTACACCACCTAGTGAGCTGCTTACTGGCGTTCTCTGTCATGCCAAGAGCAACCTGGAGAATATGTTAATTATATGTTCCTGTGCATTTCTGATTCAGATTAATATTAACATGCTATCTTAATCTTTCAGTTTAGTTATGAAATTTGCAAGATGAAGTATTGCTTGCATTCTTTCTATTAATGAAAAACCACACATAATCCCCATGTCCTAAGTACCTGTCCTGATTATCTACTGCATTCATAAGCACTACTTGCAAAATTATTTTGCCTAGTTAGTTTTATTTTGTATTTATTCTAATTCCAGTGTTGCTATTTTAAAAGTTGCTAACCCATTGGTGGATACCGTGTTGTAATCCTTTTTTCTGTTCCCTACCAAGTGCCAGGTTGCCTGTTTCACAAACCCAGTATGAGCTTCTATATAGAAAGAACTGTTTGCTGCAGCTGGCCCATGCTTCCATATGGTGCACATTAATCACAATTTAGTTATGTAAACAAGAACTTGTATTTTATGCTGCATGCAGTTGCCCAGTTTAGGATGAATGAAAGATTTCATTTTAGTAAGTCGTATAAACACACCTGAGACTCTGAAAACAATGTAGCGTGATTCTCTGTTCTATAGAATACATCAGTTTGCTAATTAAAAGTCTGCTCTCATGGTTGATGATTGTTACTTTTTATAAAGCCCTGGAATGCTATTAAGCATGTTGGGAATGGTAGTATGTGGTTTATTGTTTTTCAAATTGTTTCCTGCTTATTTTGTCTGTGATTTCATTGTGTTGAAGTGTTAGTCTTTGCTTTTCAGTTATGGTTTTCATAGAGTAAATCTGCAAGTATTGTTTATTGTTGAAATGTTCTCAATTGTATATTTTTTGAACAGCTTGGATTTAATAGCTGTTTTATGTTTGAAATAAACAAGGGGGGGAAAAAGTAAAGGGCCATGAATCAACAAAAGGAAAATAAAACTGAATTCCTGTGAGAAATAACTAACAAAACTGTATGATACCTTCCAACCCAGAAACTTCAAGTGACTCCTTTTGTCCCTGTATATGCTCCTGTTGTTATTTTGCTTTGATTCACGTGTACTTCGGGGACTCTGTCGTGCTTACTCTAGGTAGGAGCTATCAATAGAGCTCTTAAAATAAGACTGAAGAAACATAGCCTGTCTCAAGTATTCAACTGTCTTTTTTTTCTACAATATCACAAACAGTTAAGCTGGCGCATGTTCCTTGAGCATAAAGTTATCCAGATTCAAGAAAAGCTGGGTATTAGTAAAGATTAAAAGAACATCTAGGGTTACAAAAGGAAAGAATTAATGCTAGTATAGCAATTAAGAAAATTAGAAATTGAATATTTCTATCCTTTTCAGAGAATTACATGGTCTTTAACACTGGAAGTTAGGCATAGGCTTTCCCGGGGAACTGGCTACCTTATGGCTGCCTTATCATTTCCTCGGCCGTCTTCTATGCCATGTCGCATGCCTTGTTAGCTGGGATGATAACACCCTTGCACTGATCAAGCACAACTGCAACTTCAGAGTGCAACCTGCTTTTGCTAACACACACATTGGCCAAGCTCTTGGCTCTAAATGAAATTGCAAATGAAAAACATTGTTTTGATCAATAGTTTTTATGGCAAAATCAGTCCTTATATATAACTCAGAACAAATAATTTAGATTACAAGCCCTGACACAACTTCTGCTTAAACCTGGCTGGAGGATGATGCTCTAACATGCAAAGTGGAGTTGTTTCACATTGACATTTAAATATAATCATAGGAGTGGATGGTTGAGAGCCCAAAATAAAATGAGAGCCACAAGCGACTGAGAAAGTTGCTGGCAGCAGAGCTGATGGGAAGAACTGCAGTGATTGCAAATGAACCCTGTCCAGCAGGTAATGTGATTAGTGTTTTCTAAGAGCAAAATACATTGCAAAAATCAAATGAAGCCTGGAGTGGGGTGGGGGGGCGTGGGGGGGATCCCATAATTCCTCTGGTTTTGTCTAATAAGAGCTTTATCATTTACATGTTTTTTTCAGCCTTGTGCTGGGGGTGTTTTAGAGTTATTATGAGATTTGAAAAAATGCTGAGTTTTTGATCTTGTCATGACTGAAAGTACTTTATAAATGTCAGAGTTGGTGTGTGAAAATCTGGGACGCCGCTTGGCTGCTTCACTTGCGAGAGCTCAGCTAATGAGGCCACAGGAGAGCAGGCTGCCGAGCAGCCTGGCGCGGTGGCCCTGCCCTGGCGAGCCCTGCGCTTCAACACCTTCCAGAAAGGGAGGAAATGCCTTTCGTTTAGTGGCAAACAAATTGCCAACCTTAAAGAATATTCTTTTTTTTTGCACTCCTGTCATGCTTGGGAATGTTTGTGCTGCAGAGGTTTTTGTGTTGTGTAACAGAGTTGTAAGGTTACCCCTTTCTCAGGACACGGGGCAGATGTGTTGAGGGCTTGTTGGGTTAAGGACCACGTGTTGATGGTATGACATATCTGCTGCATCTAAACTTTGTCAGAGTTGGTCAAGATGACCACAGCAAGGCTTCTAGAAGGGTCATGTGGAGAATGTGGCTGTGGTAAATGGTTTGTTAGCTTAGTGAAGGCTTTCAGTACAATGTAAGACAAGTAAGTAACTTCGCATGGGGGACATTTCACATCAGCAGACACTGAAAAGGTCAAGGGTGTAAAATTAGACGAAATGTGGTAAGTTCTTCTTGACAACTTCTTTGAAGTTTCATACATATGTACAACTTTTTAAATTCTTACTAAGGAGCATACTTTTTTTAAGAACAGTGTTTAAATATTTTCACAGTCTATTTAAGAGGAAGGAAGAGTTTTTACAGGAGATGCTATAAGCTACCATTCACTTGCCTAAGTGATTTGTGTTGGAGTCTGGCAAAACTATTTTCTGAAAGTATTGAGCAAGGACAGCAAGTTTTTCCTGGTTTGGGATAGCCATATATTGATGATTAGTTTCAAAGTTCTAGGCTGGAAGGAAGGAAGAAAGCAACGAAGGGTGGCCTGGTTTAGCAGTGTACTGAAGCCCAAGTCCTTACTTGGCAGACAAATCATTTGACTGAATTGAAGAAAACTGCATGTGTGCTTTAATTTATCTGCCTGTTGTTTTTTGGACTGAGTTGTGATCAGTGACACAAATGTAGTGCAGACAGGGTGTTACCTGAACCGCTGTTACGTTCTTCTGCCACCATCTGTCTTTATGGATATGGAGAAGCTTGGAAGAAAAAGCCTGTGCTTGAAGGGAGAATAAAGGGACCTACAACAGTGCAACTTCAGATGTATGCTGTACATCTGAACATAGAACAGTTTGATGTGTGAAACCTAGGTTAAATAATGTGCTGACATTGATGTAGCTTTGAGGTCTGCCAAACTTATTAGCATAATATTTTACTTTTTTTTTTTTTTTTAATCTTCAGGTTAGGATAGGATTTTTGTAACACACCTGGGGGTTCAGAATACCACTTTTTCCTGCCTAGAAATTGGGTGCTCAAGTTCCTGAGGTGCCTTTGGAAAGGGCAGGTGTAAAACAGAACCTTTACTGATGCTATAATAGAAAACTGTCACAAAGCTGGTTTTGCCCTGAGAGAAAATGGGACTTCCCAAAATGCTTGCTGCACAAGGTGTAGGAGTGTTTTAGAGAGGTTTGCTCTAGGAGATGGCAACACAAATGGTTTTGTGTCTCATAAGCAGGATCTTATTAAATGGTGGTGGCTGTATAAGTTTTTGTTGGATCCATTACACTGTTTGCAGAACACACTTCAAGACAAGAACGTGTAAATACCAGTAAGCAGCAGATAAAACAAGAATATTTTTAGTAGCTAATCAGGCATACCCCCCTCCCCACTTTTCCCTGATCTGCTCTGTCTGTGCTTTCTTACCTCAGGAAAGCCAGTGTGATCTGAAATACATAAGAAGGACTTTATGGATTGTTTTATTTTGTAAAATTGGGTTCCTGGCTGGTTGATTAAACAAATGGTGGTCCATGACTGTTGAGAACATTGTTTTGTGACTGTTGGAGTACTTTAATACAACATCTATTTTAGGTTTAATGTAACATAGTATCTGCTGTGAATTCAGGTGTCACCTGAGATCTTGTCTGCTGGTCTTTACTGGTTGATTTGGTGAGTTTTGGTTTTGATGACTGGAAATAAAAGCCATGGTAGCTAGAAAACAGCAACCCTATTAAACCACAGCAATGTGACATTGCTGCGCTGGAATACTTAGGGAACCAGGAATCTGGTGAGATGAATGGAATTCAATCAGTCTGGCCCTGTCTCCTGGTAAAGAAGCATGCAAACAATGATTTGGAATTTATTTTCATTACAAAATGGATCTTTGATCCAGAAGCAATAAATAGTAGAAGAGCAAGCAGCAAAGAATAAAATATTACAGGAACTCATGTTAAAACAAAACTTGAGATTTCTATTGGGAATTTTGCCTGGCTTTTCAGAGCCAGAATCTCAGATGCATCAAATTCTTGCAGTGTGATATTTTTAACAATTACAAAGCCAAATATATGCAATTACCAACAGTAGGACTTTTGTCAGGAATGACTGCACCAAGCTTAATTTAATGTTCTCAGCCTTGTAATTGTTTTTTGTAATCTTGCTGTGCCAATAACAGTATTTTTTTCTGCATAGATTTTATGTTTTATTTCCTTCACAAATCACACACTTAAGACAGTTTTGTTTTGCAACATCTCTGAAACGATGACTTATTAGTAAACCAGTCCATGCCAAATTATTTTAATATTGATACACTCTCTGCACAGTTGAGATAGGAAGATGTGCTCTGTGTGCTGTTTTGTTAAAGGTTAGTAGGACTACATCACAAAACATTGCTCTGCTTAGAAATTGAATCAAAAAGATCCATCTAAGGTAAGATTCTTTGTTTAGAGAAAGCTCTTCCTGTGTTCTAAGATTTTGGTGGTTTTTGCTTGCAGTTTGGGTGCCTGAATAATACCAGGCAAACTTGACATCCGTCAGCACTCCAGGACCTCAGTACTCCACTGAACTGGACTTTTTCTTTTAAAGGATATTTTCACCTGTGGTTCCCAAAGCTCTGTCTTTGTCACAAATAGGAGATAGAAAAGCAAATTTGAATTCAGAGTTAAATATAAAATTAATTATCTTTGCAACATAACCAAGATCTATTAGACCTGCTAGTGACAAATGAATCTAGTTTGTATTTGTTCTCACTCAGTCTGTTGGGGCTGCACGTGATTATAAGGGCTACTTCTGCAGATAGGGCTTTTTTTTTTTTTTTTTTTGGTCTGTTGTTTCTTGTTGTTGTTTGTTTGTTTGTTTTTTAATTTTATTTTGCTTTGCATTGAAACACTTCCACGTTCATTCAGGATATTACCTGTTTCATTCTGGCACTTCTAATATGAAACTTGCCAGATTTTTATCGTGAGCTTGATAAACGATTATCTATTGAATGTTAATATACAGTGTGCCATGTTTCTGTGTTGTACCTGTACCTCCAGCAGCTTATGCCAGTTTATAGGGGATTACAGCAAATAAGTAGTAAAAACAAGGCTTTTGCCAGCAGTTCTAAATACAATCCTGTGGTCTGCACTTTCTTTGGAAATTCTGTGGGGTTCCGTCAGGCAAATCAGGTTGACCACTATTGACTATGGAGCACTTCCTCTGTAGCACAGATTAAACGGTATTTCAGCATATAAGTGTGTTACGGTGTTTGAAGTCAGCTGACTAATGATCTGCGTAATCTTATATATACACCTTTAGTAGAGGAGCAGCTATACAGCTTTAGCTTGAATTACTCATTATTTGATATAATTCTACCGGTATTCCTGGTCTCTTGAAGAAGGGAGAAAAAAATAAAAAAAAGGAGGATGAGGAGTCAAATTCATTGTGCTATAAATAAATTCAATAACTCCTTGTGGAATCTGAAGTAAGAAGAAATATTGTTGGACATACCATGTAGGCTGTGTTTCAGAATTTAGGAAAAGTCTAGCTCATCATCTTTCATGCTATATGTCAGGCCTTTGACATTACTCTTTTATGTCTTCTGACAAATATTTCACATTCAAGAAGGCTTATATATATGCCTAGGGGAGAAAAAAAAATAGGAAAAGAAAAAAAAAAGTCAATTGCAGCGACATAGGTTAAACTAATAGAGACTATGGTTTAGAGAAGGTGTGGAAGTGTATTCACACTTCCCCTGTCTTAGTGATTGCTGCTTGGACCATGGCTGGTTGGATTGATTTTTCTGTTTTTCAGCGGGTTTCCCAGGTGACATCCCTGGATCTGTGCCCACTCTGTGCACACCCAGGAGCAGCGTTGATTCCAGTGCACATCACCTGCGACTGGGACAGCTCAAGAACTTTGTAGTTCTGGATGAAAATAGAACACTCGGTATGCCTGCTTCTACTGTGCCTCATGCCCACCTAGCACTGGCTGTTTATGCCCTTAGAAATCTTGGAGACTCCAAGAAATCCATGGTTGCAGGCTGGTAACCCAAGGACAACAGACTTAACTGACGCACTGCCTCCTTCTTACAAATTTGGGTGGAGATGCAACTGGACTGGGCAAAGACATGCCTGTCCTTGCCTGTGAAGAATTTGAGCCTTGTCCCTCTGGTCTTCTTGCAGGCTGCTTTTTAAACACGTGGTTTTCACACTGTAACCTGTTGGGGGTAATTTCCTATACTCCCCGTTTTTCCTTTCCCTTTCAAGCAGACAGGGAAACGCGCTTCCTTGGATCACAGGCACTGAAGTTATCCACTTTCCTTGATCCAGTAACTGCTCACTGCGTGTCTTGTTTTTGGATGGAGGAATTCACATCTGCACAGAGAAATGCAAATTAATGTGTTTGATATATGGCTGGGGATTTTTTCAGAAGACTAATCTTCATCACCAGAATCTGTTATGTTTAGGTACGCTGACATGACATGCTTTGTTGAATCTTTAGGAGCTGGTTTGTCCAGCTGGGCTTTTTAAAATTCCTTTCTTGTGTTTTTGGCAAAAGAGAAATCTTCTTGTCAAAGAACAATGAGTCTCATGGTCTCATTTTGAGTCCTGAAAGTATTGATTTCATAAATACAGTGTCCAACTTGAGTGATCTCTGTATATGTTGACTTTAATGCTTAATTGTTAATGGACCAAGTTTTTTAAAGCAAAGGGAGATTGTGCGTTTTGACTGATTATATCCAGCAGTGTTATTTGCCCTAAGGAAGCAGAAGGAAATTCCCCAACCATTTGATATTCTGGTACTGGGTAGTATTTAGCTGGTACCAGTTAGTTACTGAGTGTCATCGGCATAAAAGTGCAAGACCCTCCGCTTTTAACACCTGGATGTAATAGTCTCCAAGCAGCACATACTGCAATTTTTCTAAGCTGTAGGTCTGTCCCCCCAGTGTGTATTTCTGTGTGAATTATAATCAAAATCTAGGAATTGGCCAGTACTTTGCTACCTTCTGTTGACAGCTTTTGGCTTTTTGGGAAATATTTTAGCTTCACGCATACCGTAGCTGTCAGCATGATGCAGAGCCTTTGGAAGGAGAGCTTCCTCTTTTATTTGTTATTTGCTTAGCAAAGCTTTGACTTTATGGCTATGTATTTCAGAATCTTTTATGCCAGGGAATCATTTATATTTCAGAGATATGGGAAGGCACCTTGGAGCTTGCTACATGTCTTGATTGTTTTTTAACCTTAGCCCAGTGTGATGCTCTCTCTAAAGAATATTCTCACGTAGTCCTGCAGGGAAGAATAAAGGCAACACAGTTGCCTGGCATTTATACTGTAAATCAGAAGTACATAATGACAAGTCTGAGAAATGTACTAAAACTAATAATAAGACAGGATTGTTTCTGAACAGTAAGTGCTATTAAGCTTTGCCTTGAATTCTGACATCCATCTAAAATCTATACGCACTACCCACAGTTATGTACTGGGGGGCTGTTTGCTTGTTTCGTGCTTCAGAGGAACTGGCTTAACTTCATGCACTAGTCCAGGTACAATTCTCCCTGGAGGAATTCCTTGGTCAGACTATAGGAAGATCTTTCCGAGAACCCTCAGAGAAATAATGTGAAAAACATGCCCCAGGTGCATTCCTTTCCCTGGGAGAAAAGCCAAGACTAGGGAGGGAAGATGGCCCTTCTCATATAACTGCAAACAGGAGAGCAACATTTTCACAAGCAGAGAAGGCTCAAAGCAGTCTGGGCTCCTTGTCAAGCATGGTTTACATGGGACAAGTGTGGTTGTAAAGTAATTAAGGTGAGGATTTCTGGAGGAAGGCTTAGCAGTGGGGCTTTTAAAGGATTTGGGGAACCCTATGTACATTCCTCCTTCTGGTTTCCTTCCCAAGTTTTTTTTGCGGGGTCTGTATCACCTTTGCAGGTGGAAAGGTATTTCAGAGATGCAATATTCCCTTCCCCCCCCCAGTTCAGGCTGCTCATCTGAGCCTATGCAGGGCAGTTTTGGTGGGAACTGGGTGTCGGGCTTCTCCCCTGGGTGCTGGGGAGTGGGGCAGGGAGAGTCCCTGGGGGATGAAGACATCAGGGACGCCAGGTGTAGGGTTTTGGACTGCATGCACCATTATACGTTAAGGTAGCATCCTTGTTTTGTGGGAGGAGAGATAAATGCCTAGTTTATGACAGGACTGGTGGTACTTGATTCATATTTCCATTCACAGGCTCAGAGGAGAAAAGTTTGCTTTTAAATCTTTTCAAAATTTTGGAATCAGAGATATGTGAAATTGCACCAGAACCCCTTAAAATTTAAGGGCAAATCATACATTAAAAAAAATTCCTTCAATTTCTGGAATGGTGACTGGACATTTGGTTCAAGGGACTGTGGCTTTCTTCTCCTAACACTGCTGTGCAATGCAAAACCAGCCCAAAGCAATGTATCCACTGGCAGCTCTAATAAAGGCTACACATGGTCCTGCTGTATTGCAGTGGCCCCAAGGAAACATGATGCACAGACAGATACAGAACTTAGTATGGGCAGTGGATGGCGGTTGCCTCGAGGGTTTTGGCAGCCAAAAAGTTAGAGAGTTGAAGACAAGATCTGCTTCAAAAACCTGCAAGAAATATATTGGCTTTGGAGAAAGCCATGTGGGCAGAAGTGAGGGGGTTCAGTCTGGCTAGACATGGTTTGTATCTAGAAAGCTGTCTGGGAATTATTACTCGAAGCATGTCAGTCACTGTGTCAGATGGGAAGTTATGCATATAAATAAATTGTCTCGCTTTTTTCCTCTTTGACTTGTTGAAGAGCTGTGAGTCCATAGCCATTTTGAGACAGAGCAGGCAAGAATATGGTTTAGTCAGATGTTGGAAATGATAACAACATAGTATGGTCCTGCCAAATCAATGCTCAATAAAGTGATGAGCTTCAACTGGTCTGGGAGGAAAACTGGCCCAGCAAGCCTCAGATGCCGGCTAATTTGACCATGAGTCTATTTAACTGGCTCTGTATCTACCCTTCAAAATCCTCCCAGCCTCCTCTTCCCATTAATGTTGACAGCTCCGCTGCCACCCGGTGTCCCACAGGCTCATAACAGCAGTGTCACTTCTCACTCCTCCCCAGTCTCAAAGGTTTTGTGAAATCCTTTTGCTTTTCTCCATGCAGCATCTCTTGAACGTGTCTTGTCAACATCCTTTTTCATGGCTTTTCCCACTTTTTGCTTTTTCCCTCCATATGTGAACTCAGGAGGATCTACTACACCTGTATTATTGCCTTTCCCTTTCCATGCTCTTGCCCACACAAACATTCACCATGGTCTGGGTGCTGGGCTGGGGCAGAAAGGACCAGAAAGGGAATGGAATACCGATTTTCATTTCAGAGGACCATAATATTCTTGTTATGCCTACAGGAACACAGGCTTTCATATTATTCCAAACATGAGATTTCTTGGGTTCTTTGTGCTTTTTTTCTGTTCAGTGGTGGATGCTGCTAATTTTTTTTAGCAGAATATAGGAGATAGGCAAACTAAGGTTACCTCATTGGGAGGCTGAAAGGTCTGTATAAATGAATTCATTAATCTTTGAGATACTTTTAAAAAACAATCAGACAAACAACAACAGCAACACAGCTAGGAGTATTTCTGCCCTCAGTTGCACACGAAGCATATTTAAATAGCCACAGTATATTCAATTTCTACCGTATTCCTTCAGCCTTAGGCCACCACATTTATGTCAAGGATTTCCCATAGAGAAATATGCAATGGTGCTCAGTGTAATATATGCAGAGGAAATGCAGTGCTTCTGGGGTGCATTTATTTGCAATTCTTGGTCAACCATAATTTGCACAATGGCAACCGTATCACACTCCTTTGTGGATTTTCATTAGATACTAGATGTTGTTTATTTAGAAGTATCTAAATACACTTTTTCAGTTAAAAGAGAGACAAAGAAATAAGCTCGCTGTGTTTCATAGGGTTGCCAGGGTAGCAGTAGCAAAATATAGCAAATCAACAGTGAGATCTGCAAGAATGAATACAGACTATGCCCAGAGGCTATGGAAGGCACCAGGACATATTTCAGGCTTTATCAGTATTGAGGTGAGCATTTGCATGTCCCAGAAAGAGCTTCTGGCTTCTAAATGAACTGCCATAAAGTGGCATAATTAAAAGTTACATTCTGTTTGAGCCTTTTCTAACACTCAGTAATCAAACACCATAATCGGAATGAATTATTGCATTTGTACTCTGCCATCCACTGAAAGATGCATTGCTTGGCTTATAGCCTTATCGTGATTTATTAGGTCTAGTTTCAGATTGGCACAAAAAGTGAGTCAAATTTCTGAGAAACCTGTTGCATATGCACTATGGTACCTGTAAGATGCATGCTTAGAGTTGTTTAAAAACAACTTCCAGGCTGTTTTTGTTTTGTTTTGTTTTGTTTTTGTTTGTTTTTTTGTTTTTGTTTTTTTAAATCTGATTAGAGCGTGCAGGCAAGATGAAGGTTAAGCCAAAGAAGAGTTGATCGAGATGTAGATATGCACACTTCACTGGGGTTGGCAGCTTCACCTCTGATGTGACCTCCAGGCGCTATGAATGAAACCACAGGATTAGTGACAAGGCAGATGCTGAGCTGCCAAGTGTCTTGTAACAAGACAGAGAAGTGGAAACGACATTTCTATTCAGGTTATCGAAATCAACCCTTGAAGCACAGCATGACTAGTTGATTGCAAATAATGGAGCTACAAAATGATTTCTGCACAGGAACATACTGTTTAACTGTGTTGCAAACTACATTTCTCACCAGTTTCAATGTACAGCTGAGATGCAATGGCCATAAATTATTTACCTTGGCATGGGTATAAGTTTTCTGCAAGTAGAAAAACAGAAATAAAAATCTAAAGCCAACATTTTGATGTAAAAATTATGCCTATAAGAAAAAGTAAGGTGTAAAATCTAACGAACCGTTGGGGTATCTGTTAAAGCATCAGTCCAACTCTGACCTTTCTGAAAGACACACTGTGACATGCACTGGTATTCATCAGTACTCAGAAATTACCAGGAAGGACGTAGATAGTAGTCTGTTTCTGTGTGCTTTTCAGTAGATGTGTGATATTCAAATTGAAGTAAGCCATTCAAAAAAAAAAAAAAGGGAAATGTGCTGCAACTGTTGGAACGTATGGGAGTAATAGTCTACAGCAGGCAATACAGACAATTGGCAAAGTTAACGTGGTGTCGAGCTGTGACTGATGATTTCCTGCTTGCCAGTTGCTTGAACAAAGGTCACTTTTCCACGAAGGTCTGCCAGGGCCTTGGGGAGAGGTTTCTTGCTTGGTTCTGAATTTTCTATTCAGACTTTCTATTCAAAGCTGTCTGGAAGACTAAATTCATATGTCAATACTTAAACAGCACATTAGGTCCAAAGAGCTGGGAGCCCTATAGAGAACAGGGGGTTTCTGAAGAGGATTGAGACCTTTCTGTGGGTCTTCCTTCTCCATGATCCTCCTTCACGGCTGGGTGCAGGCAAACCATGACCTCAGTTTTCAGCTCCATGCTGTGGTTTTAGCTCCATGAGCAGAGGTGTGTGACTGTGGCTTCCTCTCTGATCAGATTCACACAGGTTAATCGCATCCAGCATCTCAAAACAGGCAACTGCCTGAGTTTCGGTGATGCCAGTTGTTTACCCAGTGCCACTCTTTTCTTACATTCTTCTTCATCCTTCCCCACCTGGTTTGGCAAGGGTAAGCCCTGTGAGCCATTTTGAGGAGGTACAGAGTAAACTTACAGTATGCATTGACCCCAGGGGCTATGATTTATTTGCCCTCAGGTATTTATTAATTGGAAAATTGCCTAACTCTTCCCTATTTGTATAATGCCCATGTACATCTCCTGCCAACACTTCAAACACTGGGACTGCACCCTGCTTCTTAAAATGTAGGCCTTAGAGGTAAAAGTTTTTTGAAATTAACAGGTGCCTCTGAACTTTCATTTAAACTCGTAACTGTCACCTGGGTTTTGACAGATGGGTAATGAAAGATCAAGACAAATGCCGGTAGGAGTCTTGTGAGATGTGCTGCTATCAGCATTTACTCTGAGCACGTTTTAAAGAGAACATAAGACTAACAATTTAATGTCTGTTAGTCATCTCACACTGGAGAACTCCTGCCAGTGGAGGTGAAATGTCTAACTTAAAATTCATGAGGCAGGGGATTGGTGATAAGGTAAAAGCAAAGGGAGGTACCACAAGATGAGCTATAGCTTTGGAGAGAGGAAAGGCTGGCTCGGTGCTCCAGGCCAGGAAGAGAATAGAAATGAAAGGACAGATCAAGTCAGGGTTCACAGACGTGGGGACAGGTCAGTCAAAGCCATGTTTCCCAGGGCATGGGCTAGGATAAAACACCTATAATGGAGACTCTGCTGGATGTTGTATTAGCTACAGATGCATGGAGACATGGTGGAGGAAATAAGACATTTCTTATAGTGACTGTTGAAGTTGTCAGTGGAGTGTAGTACAGAATAATGCAGATAAGCTTCTTAAATCACCCCTGGATGACAGCTTAGTTGCACCCCTGCTTACACTGGGTCTGGCTTTTACAGATTCTTTAATATAATACTTTTACAAGGGCTCGGAGTGATATTTTAGCATGCTCCGATAGCCTCTTCTTCCATAAGTAATGAAGTGCCAGTGAAGTCGGAGGGATTGTCCTTCGAGGAGGGAGTCACTCCACAAACCCTGTGCTTCTCCTCTATTGAATTTCATCGCGTTTACCCTCCGTAGCACTGAGATGTCTCACAAGCTGCTGAAGTCTGGCCCTAAACAAGCCAAGTAATTCCTCTTTGTGCCAACCTGTGTGTATCGCTGATAACGTAAATCTCCTTGTGCTACAGTGATCTGTGCCCAGGTATGTGTGAGGGAGCAAGCCAAGAGATTTATACCGTCTCATATCCTCCTTTTTCCCCTTGAAAAACCTGCAATGCCTGTTTTCCAAAGAAAACGGGAAGGGAAGAGGCTGTCTTGGACAGAGGGACTGTGCTAAATTGTGTGCTCCTCTTTTCCAAAGCCTGCCAGAAACCTGTCAGAAAACCCTTAGGAAATGAAGGCTGACTCCTGCTGCACGCTGTGTGGTTGCGCTTCAGCTGCGGCTCTGGCAGTGCCGGTCCTGCAGCTCCCAGCACCGCTGCTGTCCCCGGCCAGGATGCCTGGGCTGAGGCACGAAGCTGGTCAGGAGAAAAGTGGCTCTGAGTGACTGGGGTTGGGACACACAGCAGTGGTTTTTTAGTTCTAGCTCCGATCCCAGATGACTGTGGCTGCTCAGACCCCATTGTACCAAATGAGAGCACACAGGCTCTGTGCCACTGAGTTCTCTTTTTCCCTTCAGCAAGTTTTTGTGCCTCTAAGAGGATCCAAAGCAAGGATAAGATTACCTGCAATAATTTTGCAAAAGGCATACACTTTTCAGTTCACTTCCCCCTCAGTGTTCCCTGACAGTTATCAGTGTATTTTCTAACAGCCTGTCAAACTAATAGATCAGCACATGGAGACCTTCAGACTCTGCGAGAAGTGTTGATGGTCACAGGGTCACCTCTTTGAGGCTATCAGCATAACTCAGAGCCTTACTTCAACAGATTAATTGCCCTTTTATTGATTCTAAATTGACTTCCTTAATTAAGGAGAGTGCCACTTGTTTGCATGATTGGTTTTGTCATTTTCAAGTTATTAAAACAAAAGCTTGGAAGTGAAATCCTTTGCTGTGTACAGACCCTTCTTTGGGAAATGTCCTGATGCATTTAACAGACTCCCCTGCCCGCAGTTTAAATTTCCTTACACAGTTTAGGTTAATTAGTCTGATTATTCTGGTATAAAATGCAGTGAGGACCAAGGACTTGCAGCTACTGGGGCTACAGAGGCAGCAAGGGGCTCCATCTGTATGCGATACTGCCACAGAGCTGCCTTCCTCAGAGGAACCAGCAGAACTGGCAACTTGGAGAAAAATGTTCCCTTCTCACGCAGCTTGTCAATATGTTAAGTGCTGTGGAGACAGTGCTTTTGTGCTTCTGCAGACATTAAATCCTGTACATTTCATGGGCTGTGACAGTCTTGTTTTCAAGTGTTTTAAGCATTGATTGTACTTTGGATGGCATACCCAGAGGTGGAAACACTGCTGAAGGGACAATGCTGGTGCTGGAAAGAAGGGGGTGAAGCATTCTTCCTGGAGTAACAGACTTCAGCCCTTCTCTTGGGCTGTTCTTTGTTGTAGATGTTTAGACCACAGAGGGAACCCAGAGATTCACAAAGGGAAGATTAAATCCATAGCTAGAGATTTATAAGCTTCCACATAGCTTCTCCCAGCTCAGATGCTACTTCCCACATTAAATTTGAGGTGGTGACAGTTTGGGGTGATTCTCGTATGGGGATGTTCCTTTCCTTTCCCACTTGGCCGAGCATAGAATGGAAGAGGTGACACTGAAAGTGCACTCCTAATCCTCAGTGTGGCTGCAAGGCTGACAAGGGTTTTGTTCCTTTGAAAGATTTTGGCTAAAATGGAGGGAGGAAAAATGGGAATACTCTCAAGAGTGCTCTCATTTACTGACTTCCCCCGTGCTAAAACAGTAATGCCATCAAAACTGCTGTTTTGGGAGGGGATGTAATTTCCTAGGGCAAAGATGAGGTCTGGAGCAAGGGCAGCACTCTGGGAAGCCGTTCCTCATGGAAGCAACAACCTGACGGAAAAACAACAGAAACATGGTCATTGTATATCCCTTCCTGTCAGTTCTGAGCACGCAGTTTCCACACCACCTCTGCTTCACATGGAATAAGACTTTCTTTTGCTCCACTTCTTTCCCTCTGCTGCATTTGGCATCCACCCACCTCATGTGTTGGATCTTGCATGTGCTGCAACTGCTCAGTATAAGTAATTGGTATCAGAAAAATGCAGTGCAGGTTCAAGCTGCCTGGATTCACCTCCCAATTTATTGTAGTTTCCTTAGAGCCTGTAACTAAGTAAAATAACTTGTGGTTTTGCACTCAGCCTAAGGCGCTGCCTATACCAAATATAGGGGCGACGTAGGACAAGTTGGACATTCTGGTTAACTAGGAAGTTTCAGGAGATCCTTCACTGCAGGTAATGTGAAATTGGGTGTTTTACTTGCTCTTCCCTTCTTCAGGATTTAACATCAGAACAGTGATTTGCTCTCTGGGGGCAGATCAAGTGCAATTCCTGCTGCTTACTCCTAGTCAGAAGCAAAGCATGCTGTTCCCACCACTGACCCTGCTTTTAAAATAAAAACTAGCCTGCCAATGTATTATTCATTTGTAAGAGAGAAATGTTGGAGCTAATGAAATAATCGTAGTCCAAAGAGTTTCAAATATATTGTCATACATAATAGCTTTCTGAGTGTGTATGTATATATTCCACAGTAAATATATATTCCATTTAAAATTAATTTGTATAGTTATAATGAGGCTGTTGTGGTAAAAGGTCGTTTGCTTCTTGAACGGTTTGAGTTCTAATAGGTTATGAAAACCAGGGTTTTTATCTCCAGTGAGTGCAAATCAGTGTAGCTGTATTGTACTCCAAACAGGATCCGGCTCAGCAGGTATCTGTTATTCATTTCTGTGTTGTATTACGTAGTTGAAGGCAACAGTCCAACCTTCCCTACTTAAAAACAGAACATAAAACTACAAAGAAGTCAATGCTCTGGGGTCAGTACCTTAACTATACCTGTTCAGGTTGTCTTTTTTTCCACCTTCCTTCAGCAAATTTCATTTTATCAGCAGAAATCTGAAATGGGAGATCTTCTAACTGAAAGAGTTGATTAGAAATGCTCAGGGGTGCTGCAGGGAGCTGCCCTTCAGATGTCCCATGCTGCCCTTGTCTGGACTGGGCCAGCTCCCTGAGTGCAGCGTCTCCATGACATGGTTCTGCTCCCTGTCCTGCGAAGTGCTCTGCGAGATGCCTCCAGATGGAGATGCCAGGACTGTGGCCATCATAAATTTGACAGCAGAGTGTGAATGTGATGAAAAAACAGAATAAAGAACATGTAATGAGCCAAAGAGGGGACAGGTCAGGTCCTGTTCCTGGCTTTTGTTATCCATTGTGTATGTTCCAGAAAGCTGGGGCTGGATGCCCAGGTTTAAGTGTCATTGAACACAGTTTGAGGAGGACTAGGGCTGCAGAAAATGCAAAGTGGCTGCAGTCACCCTTAGAAGCATGTCGTAATTGCATCCACAAATCAAAGAGGCCAGGTTCTACTTGTTGCTTTTCAAGGCTTCTTTGTGCCCCTTCCAGAATTTGGACATAGATTTGCCAAAAATCATTCTTGAAACCTTTTGTTCTCTGAAGATGTCTTGAAGCAAACACGGAACAATCCATGTGTGCTGCAAAAATCCCTTGAAGCTGTACTGCATTGATGGCACTGTCCATCTTAGTGCAGCATCTTCCAAAAGAAACCCAGCAAGCCTGATCTGCATTAGAGTCAGGCTTTTGCAGAGTAAACCACAGGGAACTGAAACTGGAACAAGAAACCTCAAGAGGGAAACAAATCCCAGCTGAAGATAGACAGCATAGCTGGCTGTTAAGAAGACCATCTTCTCCATATTTATAGCTTTTCACAAATTTAACTGCATTTAACTGGAGGTCATTACCTGGTTGAAGCTGTAGGGAAACAAACTGTATGCACCTATCAGGTACATCACAACAAGCACGTCTTTTCTCTTCCCTGGTGACTGAGCTATGAAAGACTTCTACAGCTGCTACAGCTGCCTTCTACAGGTGCTAGCCAAATATGATGCATTTAGGTTAAACAAGAGAAGCTCATGCTTTTAGGCTTCAGTTGCATAAATTATTGAGTTGCTTCAATAAATCCATGCAAATTCAGTAAGGCACTTAAGTACAACTTTGTCATTAGGCACATTAATGAGCCTAAAGCATGCATCTCATAAAGCAGATGTGGATTTATAGGGCAGGGTTAAGAGGTCTTCTCCCTCTTCCCCAATTAGGATGGCTGAAAATGTCGCACAGACAGATACCTCTTCTCAGACATGTGACACGGATGTGCTGGGTTGGCTGTGCAGTGCTCTTCCCAGTCCTAGCTGTCATTTGGCTCTACAGAGCACCCTCTAACTTGCTCTGCTCATGGAGGGGTTATTCCTGGAGGTCCTGGGTTATGAAATGCATGAGAACCATCACACCAGTCGAGCTAAATTCCAAAACGTTTTTTCTTCAGCTGTCACTGGTAGTGGATGCTGAAATACGAGCAGTAAACAGGATGGATGAAGTGATCCATCCCAGGCCATATGCTCCTACTTTCTGACAGTTTGTAGTTCACAAGGACTTTCTGAGCCAGCAATTGTATTTGGACCACCATGGACCTGCCCTTTAAGAATGTATTTAGCTTCTTTTAAAAACCCTTTACACTTTTCAATAGTTCATGAGCATGGAAAATATCCAACAGGGTGGTGCTTTTGCTAATTCCAATAGTTGCTGGGTATATGTTTTGAACTGACTCAGTTTGCTTTGGTAGTCAGCCAGAGATTAGAGGCTGAAAGCAGGTAAGAAAAATGCAGAATTTTGCCATCTGCTCATACTCAAGTCCATTGTTTTCAGTAAGTGGCAGTCCGTTGCATTAATTATCTCTTGTTGTATGCACAATACCTTTTTTTAGCATACATTTTTTACTAATAGAAAATGTCATAGTGTAAGTACCATGTTCTAATTGCATTGGCCAATTTCCATCACAAGCATTAATTTATTGTAATACTGTTTGGAAATCTCAATGAATTGCTGACATGAGATTTGCCAGCTGCTGGAGGTACTGTAGTTCACCTTATGTACTAGCATTACTCTGTTGTTCAAGTAGGAGCAGTACAAGGGCTGAATTGAAACAACATGTTTAAGCATTTAAAAATAGCAAACATTATTTTTATAATTGGAGCCAGGGTGGGAAGAAGCATTGCCAATTTGCATTGGGAAAGGGAGCAGAACAGGGCTTTTTGAACTTTCTTCCAAAGCTGCAACAGTTTTAGTGTAAACTAACACTAGTTTTAGTGTAAGCTGTGCAAACTCCAGGAGAACTGGTATGCTCAAGTCTAAAATCAAATTTGGCAGAGCCGCATGAAAGGAGAGGATGATTTACATTCAAACAACAGCAATTAACCAGGGGTGCAAATTGCTCTATAATGAGACTGAGCCAAGGCCGCGTGTCAGCGCATTAGACTTCTAGTTCACGTGTAATCATAAATCTTCTGTATGAAGGTTATAAAACTTTTTCACCAATATTTGTCTGTGTAAAAAAAATCCATGAAGCATTAGCAACAGCTTGAAGCTATGAAGAAGAACCACTCAGCTTAATTTACATGTAAAACATATACAGTAGAAGCCACAAAAAAGATCTCTTGATGTTTTCCCATGATATAAATATTTGATGTTGTTTAGATTTCTTTCCTGTTCTTTTATGGAGGGTTTTCTACTCAATTAGAGTTGGGTGGATACACGTTTTCTGCCCAGTTTTATAACAGAATCATGGAGATTGATCAAAATGAACAGACTTAAAAATTAAATTTATTATCGAGAATGAGATTTATAGATATTTTCTCCTTGGAGAATATGTTGCTTTATTGTTTACCTCAAAATAAAAATGCAGATGTTCACTATTACAAGCTGTAAGGAAGTGAATGCAGGTCCTGTTTTGTTTTTTTTTTTTCATCACTCTGAAAAGAATTTGTTCAGCTAATTCCTGCTCTTGCTGATAGGCACTAAATGTGAAAGCCTCTGTACACTGATGGGGAGAATTGACCTCTTCGTTCTTTATCCTGTAACAGTACAGTCTGCACAAAGTACACTCTAGAGAAATTTTTCTAAATGGAAAAGTAATCTTGGTTTTGCCTGTTTTTCAGATACTGAAAAGCAGCCTTTCTGGGTCCAACAGTCTAGCTGTCTTTAAATTTCTGTAGAAACATAGTTGATGTCATGGTTCAGGGTCCAATCCTGAGCTGAACTTGATCCCAGCATAGTTTACCATGAAATTTGGTTGAAAAAGAACCAGAGAACTAGGCTTGTAGGGTGAAATCCTCCTCACCTGTCTAATGAGGGAATTTTTATGGACTGCAGAATTATTCATGTAACTTAAGTGAGTAATTTTGGCCTGCTTATTCCAGTATCAAGTACTAGCATTCAGTTGAAGTACTTGTAATTTGTATCTTTTAATGGAGGTAGAATAGCTCATCATTGTCTGGTTATGGTCATAATTCAGTGAATTTTTGATTTACCTTATTTATGCTATGCACAGGAGAGAGAAATTCCTGCATGTGTGGTAATGCCAAAATCAGCTGTGCAACCATGCGATTGAAGTTTGCAGCCTTTCTATGTGTTCTTGTAATATTCCAGTAGACCAGGAAAAAATCCCATTGCAAAGAAATGCACATAAAAACAAACAGGCTTGGAAATCACTGCTACCTACCGTATAAATCTAAATAATGATGATTCTAGTAACAAACATATAACTAAATGTCTGGCACCAGTGTTTTCACTACAGCAGAGTAACATTTTAACAGCATTCCTAATCAGTGTATGCAACAAAACAGAAACTCAGCTCAGTGCTACTTAACTTGATGCTTTTTTTTCATATAGCGTTTCATAAATAACTTTAGGAAGTGAATCTGATGATGATAATAATTATACTATTGCTGTATGCAGCTAAAGACTTCTTCCAGAATAACAAATAACCTGCTAGAAAATCTCTAAGAGCTCCCCATGCCTGCCTACACTAATAATACAGTAGTGCTTTGTGTGTACATAGCCTTTTTAAAGGCACTTTCATGTTAATTATCTAATTAGGCCTTACAATTCTCTTTGAAAGTAAGTAAGTATTATTATGCCTGTCTTATGGAGGTGGAAACTGAAAAATAAAGGTTTGATGTCATTTCATCTAATGTTATACATCTTGCCGGAGGGTTATTTAGGAGCACAGGCACCTGAAATTCCCTTTTAGGTAGCAGAGAGAACCAGGACTCTCCAGAGGGTGACTTGACCCAGCTGAGCTCTGCCTGACTTTCTACTGAGAAATGCCCTGGCACAAAATTTGGCAGGGAGAAGTAACTCTAACCTTCTTCCTCCTGCCAGGCAAGCAGCATCAGACCTAGCTAACTTGCTGCACTGTTTGCAGTGTTTTGAAATTACTTGTATAAACATTTGTGAAAGTGTTATACTCTAGGGTCACTGATGCTGTTTTCGTATGAATGCAAAAAAAAAAAAAATCCCAGAACAAAGTGTTTAATGTAAGAAAGGAAATACGTATTGTCAATACTGGTTTATGTTGATGTCTCTCTAATGGAGTGGTCTCCGACCTTTCATGGGCCACAGGTGTGATGCTGAAGGAGCAACACTCTGCAGGCAGTGTTTGTCTTTGCCCTCATTACTGGTTTTGGTGGTAACTTCTTGACTTGCCATGGCTGCAGGCAGCACTGGAAGATCTTACAGGCAAAGTACTGCTCATAAGCCACAGGTTGTGGGCAACTGCTTTAAAAGCTATATTTCCTCTGATTTTGCTGTGCAAATTCAATAAATAATTCATTATATGGTTGTGGCTGATAAAGAGGGCTTTCTTCTGTGCTTGTAATGGTTCAAACATCACTTTTATCTTTTCCAAGTCCTGAAGTGTAGTTACTGAGTGACTTTGCTTGTCCAAAGGGAGCCATAGTGCTGGAAATTTAAGGCTTGGATGCTTAAGGAAAAACTATACCCAAATTCATCTGGCTGTGGTTGATGCAAGAAAGTGCAGTGACAGAGGAGATCCAAAAAGTCATGCCCACGAAGAACCACTGTAACTGGGAGCAATTCCTTTGGCTTGGAGGAGTCAGGCTGTGAACATCCACGGAGATGTCCCCTCTGGGGCACCAGTCCCCTCCGGCAGGTAGTTCTAGGCAGCAGCAATTTCATTTGCAACTTCTGATTCCACCTGTGATGATGGGATCATTGCAGCCATCATGGCAGTGCTGCCAAGAGAAGTGTGCCATTGTCGACAGTGGTAAAAATTGCCTGTTAAAGCTGAACGTTGCGTTGGGAAATGGGCCATTTAACAGCACTGCTTGAACCTGCCAAGAATCTTCCTCTTTTTTTTTTTTTTCCCCCACATTGAACTGTTTCCAATAAAGAAATAGAGAATATTACAATGCTCTTATTTTTTTGGAAAAGTGAGTGAGTCTTAGAGGAGGGGTCTGTAACAGTGGTTATCAGCATTTGCTGTTCCCCTGAAGACTTCAAGGGAAGTGTGTGCAAGCTGAAGAGATAGCAGAGCTTTTCTGTTTCCTTTCAACTGCTTGCTGCAGGGGAAACCACATGGACTTTCTTCTTATGTTGACTGCTGTAATGATGTGCTATACTATTGAGCTTCCAGGTCTAACTGACATGGATCAATTATTTGAGTTCGATGGGCCACCTGCTTGGGAAACTTCTGTAGCATTTGTAAAAGACCTGGCACTGCTCTCCTGGCTGGAGATACTTCTATATTCCCTCCTGTGGAAGTGCTGTCCAGGCTGAATTACAAAATGAAACATTGCCATGCTGGCAATGGGATGTTATTTGGGTTTTCAAATACCACGGTATGACTTTCTCAGTGTGTGTGGTACCAGATAAATGAATAGGCTTAAAGTACATGCCAAAACTTGAGACCAAAATTACACTTCACACATAAAGGCTTCTTTGCATTAGAAATGATTATTTATGTGTCAATACAGGATAATGCACATGTATTATTGCAGGATATCATCTAGAGCATATGGGTGGTACTGTAAGAGACATTTGCATTTTTGCAACGTCAGCCAACTTTCATCAACATGCTTCACATGTGAAATTATCATCTTTGCTCCTCAGCAGCAGTGTTCACATGCAATGGGAGGAGCACCCTGCCTGTGCAGATACCTGGCCACGTGCACGGCTCCTTTATAGGTATTTCCTCACCAGTTGTTGGGTGCAGAAAGGGAACATGTGGCACAGAGGTGACTGGTTGCAGCAGTCCATGTCAAGCCTCAGAGAAGGCAGGAGATGGATTTCCCAAGCCTGATGTAGAGGGGTAATTGCCAGGCTTGGGAAGGACCTCTCTTTGGCTAATTGTATGGGTGCCAAAATGAGGAAAAAAAAGGGAGAAGGAGTGCCAGAAACAGCAGTTAGGAGGCACAGGTGTGCTCCCCAGGCAACTGCTCATCTGCTCGCTGTGCTGGCCGGCTCCCACGCACCCCGCAGGAGCATGCCTCCAACAGCCGGAACGCTGCACGCCTCGTCCACCACCGCGCATCAGCCTCGCCCCACGGAGCAGCAGTCAAAGGGGACAGAGGACCCCAGCCTGCTCCTCGGTGCTGTGCCACATCACCATCGCCAGTGCCCCAGCCGCCTGGCGGAACATTTTACTGCTGCCTCTCAGCAGGTGCCTCCGTCAGAGTGCGGGTGCCCAAGCAGCCGGCTGGAGAGAGCAGCAGATCGAACCCAACATGATTCTTCCTGCTCTTAGTATTAACATCATTCTCACTGCATTCCTGTGCAATGTATGGAGGAAAATGGTTCTTTTTTAATTTTTTTTTTTTTTTTTTTTTTTTTGAAGAGGGGATGCTTTTGTTTCTGTTTGGTTATACTTTCATGTGACCAGTGAGGTAAGCAAAAATATAAACTGTGGAATTAGGAACATGGCAACTTGTTCTTACCCATGTTTTTGTAAGATTCTGTTTAACTGATTGGGCAGAGTTAGTTGCAGTTCCCCAAAATGTTAGCATATACAGTTCTTCCAGCACTGAAGTTCTTCAGCACTTTTCTAGCTGTGACAATGGTTTGACTGCCATCCTTTTGCCAAAATTTTTTTTCTGACAGTGGCATGTGGATATTTTAAATATTTTCTTTGGAAACATCTGGCTACTAGGCATAGTGGCAGGTGTGGAAAAAATCCCTGAGTACTTCAAGTGTCTCATTAAATGGAATTTTTGTACTCGTGAAATTGCAACATGTGTAGGTCAGACTCCTTTAAAACATAGAAGTGGAAATATGTATTGGTGTTTTGTTTTGTTTTTCAGCTTGTTCAGCTTCACTTCAAAGAGAAGAAGTGTATATAATGTGTATATTGCTGGATACTTGCTGTTTTCCTGAGGAAAAAGCAGTGTGACCAGATTTTTTTTTGGCCGCACAATTTTAAATCAGTGCAGACCTGAAACCAAGTTAGTATTCCTGACATTTCATCAAAAAGCTGATTTGGCAGCTCTTGACATTTGGATCAGTGACTAAACTTGTTTTCGTGTTGATACCAAGTCGTCTGCAGTCATAGCAGAACATGGCTCCTAGATCAGATCTTCCTTTGCGTTGAAAATAAAATCCTAACATTACAAGGTCATTTGAGAGCTGTCACTGAGAAAAAGATTTTGCTCTTAACCCTTATCTGGGTCAGTAGTTCTTTACATTTCTATGGTCTTTACTTGAGGATCTGAAAGCACTTTATAAATATTAGATGATATTAGATAATCTTTCTGCTGAGGTTGGTGAAACAGTATTTCCCTCATTCTGTACTTTAGACTCAGAGAAGTTAAATAACTTACCCAAAGAAGTCTGTGATAGAGCTCCTGATAAAATTTATGGTGGTACCAGATTGGCCTTCTGGACTGTGGTCTTTATTAAAAGGATGTATTAACTGGTTCTACTGATTCCAAGTTGAAATAGGATATAATTATACTTTATAAACAAGCTTAGGAACTGACAAGAGGGAGAGAAAAATATTATTGAAGTTAGAGGACAGTATGTAATTTTTCCAGGATAAAACAGAAAGGGTTAGATAGTTCAGCTGCTCCCCTTGATGTTCTAACACTGGAGACTGAACACAGGTCCAGTTTAGTTACGGCAGTTAAGGTGAATTATACTCCCTGTTTGCATTGCCAAGCTGCCCGTTGTTGCACAGTGCGTAGTCCTAACGCAGACGCCATCTCAGACATTTTTGGAGAGCCTGAAGAATGACATTTCATGGCTGTGCTACAAAACTCCTTTTGTAAGAGGCAGAAAAGGATACCAAAGAGGCTGGCGTTACTACTCATGCGATGCTAATCTCAGATACAATCCTATACATAATAGTAGCATTATATATTCTCTGTTCTTCTGGCTTCACCTTAATCAGCCTCCTCATTGATGCTTGATTGGCAATTTTGTGATGTCAGATGGAATTCAGCTCAGCACTGGATTGTGGACCTGGAGTGAATGGTTGCTCTCAGTAGGAAGATATTTTTTCTGTAAAATATCAACATTTGCATCAGTGATTCTCTACATGACCTCCTTGCTTTTGATTTCCTATTTGCAATATCAGCTTTTTCAGACAAAATCAATGATGAGATGTATAATTAATTTTTGCATGTTTTAATTAAGTTTTCAGCTGCTCCAATACTTTTCATTATCTTAGTGTGATCTCTTGCTGCAACCAAACATTACAATGAAAAAACTGTTGATTAAATAAAATAGTATTTAAAAAGTCCCCCGCAAGTTGTTAAACTAATTAAAGTTCAAAGATGCAGAGTGAAGATAACCAGATATTGCACAAAGAAATGCCAGGTAGAGCAAGGTATTTAGTAGGTCTCAGGAGCCTACAACAGCTTGGGGCAGATTCTATCATTCCTACAATGTTTTGTGTGTCAACTCATCATCCTTCTGATATCTGATGACATTTTCAAATAGCTGTACGGCAGCATGGCAGTTGCCTTGGTGAGCTCTGTGGTCTCCAAAGAGCTCCCGCAGGTCCATGTGAATTCAGAGCATGCCAGAGGAATGGAGGGCACCTAGAGGAGAAGGAGCCAAAGCTGATTGACTCTTCCTAGGACATTTCCTTGGGGAAATTCTGTTTCTGGGTTCCGGGAGCTGATGCTGGGTAGTAGGACAGGGCATTGCTGCATGTCTGGAAGTCAGCACCAGCTGACCACCAATGCAGGGTAGCAAATGCCAGTTTCATAGGGCACCAAACTGGAACTTGCCCTGATAGAAGCTCATGAGGCTGAGTGAGACATTGAAGTCTTCGTGAGCTGAGGTTGCAGGTTGAACTGATATTACCAAGATAAATATGGGTTAATACAGAAAGCTTCAAGTTCTTGGCCACTTTGAAAACTCCGTCTTGCATTCTGAAGGAAAAAAATGCAATACTTAACCTGCTACTGGATAGGAAAAAAATTGATGGTGCCTTGATTCTGCCAGTTTTTGTTTATTTGTTTGTTTGAGGAAATTCATCTTGCTCTATTTCACTCGTACATTAATCTCTTCATTGGGTTCTTGGGTAGAAGACAGACATTGCTTAGTTGTTGCCTGCTTAATTATACCCTGTAATCTTGATTGACAGTGGAACATGCATTGAAAAGCAGCTGGAAATGTCTGTCAGCTAGTTTAGAAACTGATGAGGAATCTCTGTCTCCTGCTTGCTGTGCTGAATCTAGCCCAAATGAGAGGTTGGTAGATGGATGTAGGGGGAAAGCTAGCAGGCTTCACCCTGTTTCATACAGCCAGAAATGAAACGTCTAGAATATGCCGCAGCTACTCACAGCAAACTCTGGGTTCCCAATCCAAATGTGAGGGTTATGCATGAAGATCTTGTGTTTCTGTGTAAGGCATTAATTGGGTTTCCTGTCTGATAGAGTGTGTTATGAAGATGTGAGAATGCTTTTATTGTGATGACTCAAGATTCTTAAGTGCGTTTGGCTTCTGTGTGTGTTTTTTTATAACTGATGCTCAGTATTTTAGTAAATTGTGCAAGACTCCAAATCATGAAGGTAAAGGCACTTTCAGTGACTTCTGGGTTTGGGGGAAGGAACAATGAACACATTAAGTCGAAACCTGTGAGCTGTAAAAAGAAAAATATTGAACATTAATGATACTGTGCCAAGTAAGAAAACATTAAAAATGGCTGGAAGACAGCCTGGGCAGAGACAAGGCACCAAATTTGGTGCTTTCAAGACCACCTTCAGCATGATGGTATTTGTCCTTTCTTCATCCCTTGCTTTTATTGCCTCACCATTCTTCTTTGTCTCTTGATCACACTGGTGATGTGGGGGAGAAAAAGAACAAAAAGACCAGGTTCTGTCAAAACTGTAATGTTTTTGCCAGCAGTCACTATTTCCTCGCTGTGGCAGATTCAAACCAGGAGAGTCTTCCCAGTGTGGAGGCTAGACATCTTTGCAGTTTTCCTTGTTTTTTGAGGAGCCGCAAGCCAGTGACTGGCGAGTGAATACCTGAGGCTGATGAATGTGAAAACTTGGGGAGAGGGTTAATGAATGTCACCTGCTCAGCAAACTTGCCCAGGTAAAGAAAATAATCATCCCTTCTTTGGACAGCATTACTCCAATGTTTATTACCAACAGGGAACAAAATAGGTGGTGTACATCTGTTTGCTGGGATGCTGCTGCTGTCCAATCTGGTGCAGGAGGGAAAGGGGAATGTGAGGACAACACTGAGGCCAATGCCATGTTGTGCCATTTGCAGCAGAATTGCGGCTCTAGCTTTGACTTCAGCTCTCATTTTCAAAACTTTTAAAAGGACATAAAGTGTCATGCGAAATAAGCGGGATTCTCCATTCAAAACAAGGGGTGTATCTTGCACAGTGATTTAAATAACTGCCCTTTCAGAAATGTCTGTGCAACGACTTGGGTGATTTACCTTATAATGGCTTAAAGCCAAGAGCATAATGAAAAAATTACTCGAGTGCTTTTTCCTTTTTGCTATCTGCTGATTTACTGGAAATGTCTTTCGTTCAAATAATTGTCTTGTTAACCCATGTGCTGCCAGCGTTCTAGTAAAGAAAAGAGGTGAAACAGAGAGGCGGTAAATGCTGTTCTGTGAGAGAGGAGACCCAACAGGCTTAAGCATGGTTTCTCTGTGCGTTTGTAATTTTGGAGGCAGAAAAACATAGTTTATGGAGTCTCAGGCATAACTGTTGCTCTGGGGATCTGGAAGCTCAATATCCCAACATGTAGGAGAAGGAGAAAAAAAAAAAAAAGGAAAACCACTTTTGTGGTGATATGCCTCTGCTCTTCTGACATAGGCTGTTTAAGCCCTGGACTTGTACCGCAGTAATCATGCAGATATTCCTCCTTCTGGCCAGTTTGGGACTGCCTATGAATACAGTGTATTTACTTTTTGCAGGTCAGAAACATGGGTTTGGACCTCCATGGCTGAATTTCATGCATGGCTACATCTTGCTAGTGCCATGCAGGCGCTTACAGTAGCAGAGAAGATGAGAAGAAATATGGGAAACCAGTACAATGTTAAAATGGCCCTCGTGCTGCCTTATGGCTGTAATGTCACAGATGGCAAAAGACAGGAGAAGGAGGGGAACTCAGTCCTGGCAGGGAGGTGTTGCTGTAACCCACTTGCTGCTAACATGGAATACAAAAGCCTTGCTACCTGCAGTTCTTTTTGTAAGAGGTGGAACATAAATCGCTGCTGTTGAACATTTTATTTGCACTTGCAGAATATTCATCCAGGGAGCAAAGGAAGCACCAGAGGAGAGTGATTAGGGCTCATTTTTTCTTAACAAGCCAGTAGGAAATAACGCCAGAATCAGGCACAGTGGAAGATTTTTGACAACATGGAAATTCCTCTTTGTGCGTTGCCAGCTAACTCCAGCTCAGTGTGATTCCTCTCACCTTGAATCAACAGCAACTCCTAGCACTGCTGCAATTTCTTCATCAGTGGCTATTCAGAACAGCTTCATCATTTGAACCGTTCCATTGTAGAGACAGACTGAATGTGGTGGCTAAGCAGCTCTTGTTTCTGTCCTTCTGGAAGATCAGAAAGAGACAAATACTGGCAGAGTTTCTGGATAGTGCCTTTGTTAGTTGGTATGTGTAAATACTTCTGGAAGGCTTCTTTACAGCAATTAAAAAAAAAATGGAAAGTTGATGCAAAGAGGTGTCATCGATCTGAATATGTTTATACAGAAAATTAGATTCTTTCTAACTGTCAGAGTTGCTGAAAGATTTTCCTAAAAATATATTAGGGACTAAAAGTCTAAGGTGTTTCGGGCAGGACTTGGTTGAGTTTACTTACTGGAAGAAATGAGGTGCTGTCTGAAATAACAGATACATAGATAGTGATGTTCCTTTTAAAATGGAAGTCTCTGGTCTCTCAAAATGATTCAGGTCCACCTCATGCTCTGCTGGTTTCACGTATTGCTTTGTCCATCTCCCAGTTTCTGCATATACCTGTGCACGCATCAGCAGATGGAGACCATGTCCATGGAACAGCAGTGGCAGATTTTGTAGCTGATCTCTTTCTCACTGTTTCAAGACTGAACAGGCAACTGCTGTTTACTTCTGCTGGATATCCAAAAGGAAAACTGAAGGATATCAAAAACAGTTTAGTTTCAGGTTCTGAAAAATATGTATGCTAAAGACAGGGTCATGGTTGGTATTTCTTGTCACAGTTACACAAGTTTAAGTCTCCTGTGATATTTATGGACTTCTGCTGTAAAACTACAGCTACTTTTTTGTGTATTTTGGCCTTTATTATGCACAGGCTACAGCACAACTAGAATTTCATGCATGTGGAGTCCAACCGATTTCATGATTTTCTGCTTTGTTGTGAAGGATGCATGTTTAAGAATCCATAAAAATTTACACAAAGCAAGTCCCAGAAAATGAGCTGAGGCCTTCACAAACAGAAAAGAGTATTACAAGAAGCTGGAAATTTTGCAAAAGGGAATGAACCCTGAGACAAGAGCTGGTGATTGAGGGTAAGAATTCAGACCACATCTAGAATTTTCCTAGTGGGAGTTAAGGAATGATTCGAAGGTATACACAAAAGGAGGGTTGGATGAGCAATTTGAGAAGGTTTAGCCAAAGAAGCGGTCCAGCTGCAGCAGTCTGCAATTGCAAGACCAAAGCAGAGTGTGACCCACAGTCTGACTGCCTTGGGCTTGCTAACAAAGGTGAACTGCCAGGGGAAGGGCACAGAGAACGAAGTCAAAGCATCACTGGCAATGCAAGTCAGCTGTCTTGATGTGATGGGATTCAGTAGCAGTTTTCTGCAGTCTCCCAAAGATGAGAATACACAGATGTTCTCAGTTCTCTAAAATAACACAGAGTCACTCTTGAGAGTGATACTGCCTTTGGGGCTCTTTTGTTTCAGCTTTCTATCTTAGTGCAAAAGGCATGGCTGAGAAGACAGAAGAGAGGAACAGGTCTAGGAGGCAACCCAAGGAGCTCATCTTTCTCCTGGAAAAGGAACTGCCTTGTTAATGTTTGGCACAAGTCCTTGAGATGTGTTATGGAGCTAACTGTAAATCTGGGGCCAGTTCGGATGAGAGAAGTAGCAACACCTTTACAGTTATCAGGAAATCCTTGGAAATGGGTCTGCGCATACTGATAAGAGCTGTGTTACGTTCATGGTGTGACCACTTGCAAGGCTTGCTGAGCTTGGGCCAACTGATCAAGATAGTCAAGGCAGATTGAAGAGGCACCAAGATGACATGGGATTTGATGCAAATTAAGTTTTGGTTTTTCTCCTTGCATAAGACACTGACAGCTTATGGGAGAAGAATAATGACAGTTCAAAGTTTTGTAAATATATGTTATGCCTCAAAGTTGTGTTGGAAGGGGAATTTAAAAGTTGGTTGTTTTTTTTGTTTTGTTTTGTTTTTTTTCTGAAGCCTTGCAAATTAGAAGAAATAAATATTTGCATTCACAAATGCCCTGAAATCCTTACTTGGACAAAAAAAAAAAAAAAAACCCAAGATTTTCAATCCAGTGCTTGCTAAAAAAAAGACTTGGGGCTGTGAGCAAAATCTTATTTAATCTTTGTTGTATTCTCCGTTTCATTTGACTTTTTTCCTGCTACTTCCACTGATGTCTGGTAGATGGCATTAGTGTATAACAAATTTCTTAAGTCCTTTTCTTATTGGAGGGGTTTTATTTTCATCCATTTTACAGATAATAATGCTGTCTTATTCAGTCTGAGCAGTTCTGAAGCATTTTTTTTTCTTGATGTTTCAGTTATGTTTTGACTAAATGCTTGTATCACTCAACATGCCTTTTTTCCTCCTCCTTGTGCCATATAATTCTTATTTCTTCTAGAGGGCATCAATCACTTGCAAAGAAAACAAACTTGATATCTAAGGCTGACTCTGAATTCAGAAGCTCTCTTACATTCTGCATTGTTTGTATGCAGTACCATATTTATTTCACATTCTTCAGGCTTAGAAATGAGGACAGTACTCTGAAGGAAAAAGAAAAATTTCTCACACAGAGAAAAGAGGATCAGATACTCAGAGCAGTAAATGGAGGTTCTTATATACGGGGTTGAAGACATATCAGACTGCTCAGGCGAGACAGCAGGAAGGAGCTTCATAAATATCCTTTATCTTTTTTTAGTACATATAAGCATTCTTAGCTAATTTCAATGACAGCTTTTGTGCTTTCGCATGAAACTTAATAGGACTTCCATGACACAAGGGCCATTTTGCATAGGAAAACAGGCAATTATTTCCGTCTATCTCCTCCTAGGGATTTTCTTCATCTGGATGTGGAGATGAAAGTTTCATCCAGAGGTGAATTATGGCAGTCAGGTTTATGAGTCTACCAGTAGCTTTAGCTTCATCAGTGCTCCCTAGGTAAGAAGTCTTTTGTGCTGAGATGTACATATTCATTCTTGCTTTTAGCTTCAAGAAGCAGCTAATATTTTGAGCAAACTTTTCGAAAGTGCTGGCTGAAAGGTGTTTGGAGCAGTGGGCCATGAGATGATTGATTATTATCCCCCCTACTCCCATTCTTTCCACCATGGAAATAAGACTTTCCTGACAGACAGCCAGGCTTCCAACAAAAATCCCCCATTCCATCATCAGTTTCTTTTCCGAACAGGCCGAAGCCCATAATTCTCCAAGCTTTACATAACAGTAGTAGAAGGGAAAACTGCAGCGCTAGGGAACTGTTTGTGGACAAAGTAATGATTTTAAATATTCCCCAAGAAGTATCTGTTTATGGAAGATGCGCCTTGCCAGATCAGATGTGCTTGATAGCAAAGCAGTAAAAATTATAGAGATATCTTTGAGATTAATTTTGTATTAAGAGTATATGGGCGCCAAACATGCTAAATACCAGATTTTATTGAATCTATCTAATAATGAGCAAATCATCAGCACAATTTTCTTGCATTTTCAACCACATTTTCTTGAGAGTGAAGTAGTTAAGAAAATTATGAAGAGATGCCAGCACATAATTGTGACAAATTTCATTGCTAAAGACTCCTTGGGTTCGTCTTCATATAGGCATGCAAATGGGATAGATGGGGCCAAACTCACTCTGGGCCTTGATGTAAGGGGCGTTATCATGGTGCAGACCTGCCAGACCCTGCACGGTCCCAGCCTCTGTACCTGGACTGACTCTTGTGCAGAGAGTCGTGCTCCAGCTAGGGAGTTTGGCCCTTACTGTTTCACAGCATTAAGGATGGAAGGAGATCAAACAGGCAACCTGGCTTAGATTACAAAGTAGATAAAAAGGTGGAGAGAGTGTAAGGATGTTTGGCTTCTGGACCTTGTTTAAAGAAGTCACCGAAGAAATTTTTGTGAAATATTTTAGTCTTGAGTTACTCCAGTTGTTTGTGAATAGCGTTGCAAGTAATTTGAGTCATGCCAAATGCTCATGTAAGCCTCTGTCAAGAAAGTACTTACAACACAACACGTGCTCAGGTGCTTGGCTTGCACCAGTGCTGCAGCCTGCTGGACTCCTCCACCGACCCAGGAGCCTCCGGTTATACCGTCAGCAGCACAGCACAGCCCAGCCATGGATGACAGCCAGAGCTGCGCTCAGGTTGTACAAGCCGATGTGGTCGACTGCTCCTTGGTAAGAGTCAGGCATTACTCAGCCTTAGGAAGGCTGGTTTAGTAAATGCCCTTACTGCAGTGTTTAAGCAAGTTCAGGGTTCTCCGTATCACCACCAACTGATGGGGCCTGATTTTGGCCCGGTGACAACATCTCTTCATAAGGTGCTTAGATATCCTTTACTGAGCTGTGTGAGGCTTAAGTATCACTTAAAGATTTGCTATTCACTGCGCTGCAGTGCATGAAGAGATGCAACACATATTCTGGTAACCAGCTTTTTTTTTTTTAATAGCCTCTAAAACATGTTGGTTTAAAGAGCATGTGTCTGAGAGATGTCTCAGTGCCTGCAAGCGTTCCCTCTTGCAAAATACACAGACAGCTTGAGTGTACAGCAGATAAGGAAAGTGTGTGGGTGTATTTCTGTCCTTTTGCCTGCAACAACCTGTAACTTCCAGCATAAAGGTGTTATTTCTCATAGGAAGACAGCAATGGGGCTTTCTGAAACCTCTCAAGGAAAGATTGACTAATTTCACATGGGGGTCACCATCTTTCTGAAATATGAGCAGACCTGCTGTACCAAAAAATTTGCTTGGTTTCTAAGGCTAGCAGATGGAGGTACCCTTGTTGGAGTTTCTCTGAATCTCCCCGGTATGTTATTTCCCCTCTCTCCCTTTCTGTCTTTATGGTGGTCTTCTATTATTCCTTGCAGGCAGGTTGTCTTACAACTGCTGTTGCACCTTTCCTTGGCCTCTGTCATATCTTACACAGTTACCAAAATACTGCTGATTGTGGACTGCTATCAGGTATAAAAATAGCACACTTGTAATGTAGAGCATTAAAATTCATAGGCCGTAGCAGGGCTGTTTCTTGTGCTTTCTGGACAGGCCTGCTAACCTTTGAGAGATTTGCTATGGAATTCCAGCTGTAAAATAATAAAAACAGGTAAGTGAAAATGGGCCCTACTGGGAGAAAGTTTATGTGGTGGGATGATAAACCTGTAAAATTCGGGGACTGTTCCAGACCATGCTCCCTGCAAACACACGCATTCCCCCACCTGCTCTCCTTTAAAGCCTAACTACCTGGATGATTTAGGTTAAAATAAATGCACCGGCTTTGCTGTTCCATTGCAGGGAGATTGGTTTAACCTCTGCGTGGCAGCAGGGATGGAGACTTCTGTAACATGGCGCTAAGTTGCTTCAGATTTTCTATGATGATGGTAAATAGCCGAAGGGGTGAAAGGAGGAAGCTTTGCTCAGCAGCGCTGATGCGAATGCAGGGCACTGCTATTTCATTCAAGGGGGCAGATGCTCACTTACTAGAGCAGCATGTTGAGAAACACTTAACCTCTGGCCTTGTCGGATAGGAGTTGTTGCTGCAGAATTCACATCTAAGCCCACTGTAACAATACATTACTTGTTACTTAAATATCATTCTACTTAAATATCTGTATACATTTTCACACACAATTGGGAATAAATGCCTGCACTGATTTCTCCTTATGCTGATTTTTTGTAAGGAAAGGAGTTACAAAAACATTAAGCCTTTTATTAGATCATCTTTGCATTTGGAAATGGGTTTTGTGGGAAAGAGATTTAATTTTTCCTTTTGCATATTTCTTGCCTTAGTGGAGGGAAAGTTTACTCTGGCTTGAGTATATCTCTAACCCACAGAAAGAGAGAAGGCAGGACATTTCTGAACAATGAGAATAAGCCACATGGGCACTTGGATGGTAGACAAAGTCAAATAATCTCTTATAATTACCAGTTAGTGATTTCATAGTGATAATCTATAATTGTAAATATATCTCTGAGTGATGGATAGCTTGAAAACTGTGCTACTCTTTAAGAAGCATCCAGATAAACTTTTGCCTATCATTTTGGGAGAGAAATGGGCAGGTAAAGTCCCTCAGATTTTAAAAAGGAACATCTCTTAACTTCCTGACAGCTCAAAAAAATATGTCTGGGTGCAAGACACAAAACCTCTTTTTCTCTCCTGTTCTTTCCTTGCCCTCACTCCCTTTGTGATTCTTATTAGACAATATCGAGAAATCCAGGAGGGTATTTTTAACCTGAAAGAATGGAGAATTTAGGGCAGAAATGATGTTAACATTAATCACAGCAGTGATGAAATTTCACTCCAAAATATACGAATGAGACAAGATTTCCCCTGTGTCCTACTAAGGAAAAAAAGATTCTGTTGCTGCCAAACTGTAGGGTACATTCACTTGCTTAGAGAAGGAATCAAACAATGAACCAGTCATTTGTCTACCATGTAGTAATGAACATTACAAGGTGAAAGTTATTCCATCCCTTCAGTTCTGCAATAAAGATGATTTCTGCAGTATAGTTGGAGGATACCGGGGCCACTGTGCTCACAGGTAATCCAAGACAGTAATTATAAGGTTAAAGGAGAAAAGATGGTGCCAAGAACAGAACTGTTGGTTGACTCTGAGCTCTGCAGAGGAAGGGACAGAACGTTTGTTTCTCTCTTCCTTCTGTCTTCCATACTGTTTGGGGCACACATTTTTACGCTCGTCCTTAGAGGGAGTCTTTGGCTCACGGAGATCTGGAAGGAGCAGCAGCCCTCGCTGAAGCTGGAGTGAGGGCTAAGCCTTACCAGCTGCTGAATTAGATAAACATTTGGAAAAGAACAGCAGACCAAGTGCAAATGGTCTCATCAACTTTCTTGGACTTCGCAGCTCTTACAGCTGCTGTCGAGCCACAGAGGAAAACCCCTTAGCCCAGGCTCCAAGAAACTGGTCAGGTATGGAAAGGCATGAGGAATCCTCTCAGAAATTAAGAGGGAATAGCTACAGTGACAAAGGGATTTCCCAATCAAATGGCTTTTTACCTTTCTTGACATCCTGCCAACAACTTAAGCAGAGATGCTGATATAGATTGGTAGGCCATCAGCTAGATTTCTGTAGCTAAGTCTGAGTCTGGAATTTTTGCACAATGGCCTTTTCATGGTCCTTGAAGTACCTGTCCTCACAGATATGCCTCTACCATATTGAATTCTCTGGCAGGATTTAAGGTCAGGTGCGATTACTGATATACAAACGTGCATTTATTTCTCAGACCATTACATCTTTTTTTTTTTTTTTTTCTTCCCTCTGGCTCACACATTCCACACAGTCTCAGTTTAGCTTAATGTTCCTATTAATTTGCTTTTTAAAGCTTCCCCCTCATTCTCTGTTGAAGCTTAAAATATGTGAGTGTATGTGCATGTGTGCATTTATTTATATATAAGCATAATAATTCTTCACTCTGCTACATCCGAGTGTCTGCATACTGTCATGAGCTGCTCTATGAACAGTATGTATCTTATCACCTCCTGCAGGATATAAGCAGAGAGAAAGAATTTGCAAAATTTGGCCAAAGATTGCTCATAATTTTGATTACTAGAACCGCTGTCTCCTTGCTTCGTATACTAGTGTGGATGTTGTACATCAGGTTTCAGCCTGACGCTGAGTGGCTAGTGGTGTCACGGGAAGAAGAGGGCAGGAGTTCTCCTTTGGCTCAGATATGATGTATGAAGACCACTGCTGCCCATCTCAGGGGGCTTACACAATCATGTGGAAGACTCACTATCTGGACTGGCAGACCACAGCTCATTAAAACAGGTGGCAATGGCCAGGGCTGTTTATAGACTGACAGTCTGCCTTCCAGTGTTCTGCAAGAGTCCTGCTAATTGCTTTGTAAAAGATGGGCTGCCTATGAAAATTGTTTCGTTCAGCCAAATGTGGATGCATCAGGTGGTGTTAAACTTTGTGATATAATGGACATCTAAGTGTAAGAGCAAGCAGAACTTCTTTCTTGATGGAATAAAAATAGCCAGGAGTGGCAAGGAAAAGACTGGTATGCGGAGACTGCTAAACAGCTCTGCTTGACCAGCAAGTGCTCTCTGCCTTAAATGAAAACAGCGTGGCATATCCATACTCCAGAAATCCCCATCACAACAGACCTGGTAGAGGAACTGAAACTTTTCCCCCCAGAAAATGATTATAACAGGCTAAGGTGAAGATTAATCTTTGTTGGGGCATATATCTAAGTGAAGCATAGAGAGCAGCTGTGTGCCTTGAACCTGATTTCTGAAAGAACTAAGGGTGAGGCTGCTCAGATATGAGCAATAAATTTGGATACCATTAAGACTGTAATAGAAGAATAATTATTGGGCTGGTCAACTGCATATTTGCTCTTACGTCTGTATGAAATTAATCTTCACGGATATTTTTTCTTTGTTGCATTTCTTATGCCAGTCCCCTAAAAAAGGGAGCAGCCAAGGAAGCTGTACACCTTTGCACAGTGACATCCATTCTGCTTGTCATGCTGCACATGAAGAGGCTCTATTGTTTGTAAATGAAGACCTTTCTGATTATTGGTAAATAACTTCTGGATGGGGAGTATGACACATGCTGGCTGGAAGAACAGGGCTCTGTAATAGTAATATTGCCTTGAAATTACAGCCCACGTAGTTGAGAATGATTCAGGATAATTACATTAATGTTGCCAGAGAAATGAAAAGGAACACTTTCCATTTTACCTATTAACTAGCTCTACTGGCCTTAAATTATTTCTGAGAAGAGCCTGCAAATGGCTGAAATCATCAGAATAATTACAAAGCACTGGCTGGGGTCAGGGGGAGGGCCGAATGTGGTCCTGGCTGCATCTCTTTGGCCAACAGGTAAATGCTGCTGCTGCTGCTTTTGTGGAACAAGGAGCACGGCACAGAGCGTTCTGATTAGGTGCACTACAGTCTGCAAATGGGCTCAGGGAGTTTGCAGGTCCCAGACCCTAAGGAGAAAACAGCCATTAGGAGTAGGTTGCTCTCCATACAGGTGTTATACATCAACCCCTGCAACTTTATGCATGAGCCTGCTGTTATTCTGGCACAGTAGATATTTGAATTGAATTTCCATCCTCTCTCCCCCCTTTCTCCAGCTCTCCTGAGCTTGTGCCATGGAAGATGTCTGCCTTTGGTGATGACTTTTTGCCACCTCAATCCTTGTCCTATAGCAGTGGCAGAGGTGTGGGGGCACTTTTTCTAAACTCCAAACCCTGAGCAGCAGCTCTCCGGGTCTGGCCTCTCATAAGACCTCATTCCTTCACCTCCTAATGCTTCACCTGAACTTCTGTTGTGTTTTTAGCCTTGTGCAAGTGACAATGACTGCTGGCCTGACCTCCTGTTCCCTAGCTCACCTGTAAAATGATCGTGAAAATGGGCCTTTTTGTCTTGTTTCCCTTAGTGTCATACTGCTGTTTGCAAACTCCAACTGAGCGGAAGGGGTGAAATTTAGAACACATCTAAATAACTCAGTGTCGTGTGAAGCAAGGTTTCCTCTTCAGGGTCACTTCTGCCATTACTGAAATTTCCTATCTGCATGATATTCAGAGAATTCTTGAATGCCTGCCTGTGAGAGCAGGGCCACAGAGGTGTTATCGCCATTCCCCTTGTCATGTCTTTGCCTTTAGTCTCAGGGAATTAGAAGATCTTGCATCTCATAACCAGTCCTATATTTATAGCTTCCTACTAAAACGTAGCCATATTTATCTCTGAGGAAACTAGAGCCGTGGGTGAGGACGCAGACACTGCAGCTCTGGCTCTTCCAGCTCACTGTTGCATGCACACGGTTGGTTGGTCTCCAGGCACAAGTCGCAACAGGCTCCTTACAAACACATACACGCACACGAGTGCTTTTTCATTTTCTCCTATTTCCTTTTCACTTGTCCAGCAAGCCCATCTCGGCCCTGTGTGTGATTACCTGATGACCTGTGTGCCTTCATTCAGTCGCTACTGCAGCCCTTAAATAGGACTTTGCTCCCTACCCTCGAATCAGACCTTCCCTCCCTGCACATGCACACATACAGAGAAAGGTTTTCTCCCTCTGATGAACCACTCTGATCCTATAACTACTGCCATTAGCTAAACAGATTTTGGGATCCCCTTCCTCCCCTTCCTTTCTTGTTATGTTGTCCTCTATCCCACCCGAATGCTCAGGGCTGGGCAGATCTGTGAGGAATGCCCGTAGCTGCCTTCCCACAGCTTGCTGTTCCTGGCCCAAAACAGTTAATTTTCTAATCCATTTGCTACGTTAATTCTGCATTTAAGGAAATGAAGCTCAAATGAGTCTTGAATTCTCCCTGTACACATGGATATGCAAGAGATCTGTCACAGGAGTCCAAGGCTGAGGATGATTTAAAATAATAATAATTAGGCAGATAATTTCTTTCAATTTAGAGTTTAAAAACATGTGAACATTTATATTTATTCTGTTGTGATGTTTCAAGAGATTTAATGGATTAAAAAAGTCATTTGGAGAAAAAGCTCGAACAAGGGATTGCTTAATTATCTTGTTCAGATATTAAAAATTTCATTTTGACTTCTTCCTCCAGTCCAGGTGCACACACACCTGCATTTACATGCTGATATTTTCTGCATGTTTGTTTTGCACTGAGTTTCTTAGGAAAGTGTTGGGAACGTTTGAGCAAGCTGCTGGAAATCTGCATAGCATGAAAATCCTGTGAGTTTTGATTTGTACGCAAATATATATTATCGGTTAAATAGAATTAGTTATGTATATTGCTAAGTCAACAGTAAATATTAAATCATTTTCAGCTACATCCAGAAAATGCTGGAAGGCAAAATGCAGGTCAGGTATAAATGGGGGAGAAGGAGCTTTCCTGTTTCTGAACCCTTCTTGCCAGTGTTACAAATTGCTGTTACTGAGTGTTTCCAGTCCACTTTAGACCTGGCTTTGCTCTTTTTGAATACTGAGGTTACTAATGCTGAGTGGCTAGGTAAGGAGGTTAGGTTAATTTCTGTAATTCCTGGAGGAGCCAATTTCCTGGGGGTTAATGCAGGGGAGGTCATAGCCAAAGTGCTAGGAGTGGGTGGCTGCAGGGCACACACCAGACTGCCAACAGCTGCAGTTCAGGTGGCACCTGGACTTGGTGCTGAGTAACCTCCGAGTGGCTCCCATTGCCAAGAAAGAGATGCAGAAAGGTGTGGCAGAGAACAACAGCATGCAGCAGGTGGAGCAAAACACGGAGATGTTACTGTGCAAGCTGTAGGTCTCATGAATTTCCTGGCGTAAAAATTCATGGATCTGGTGGAGTGGATCACCTGCACAAAGTGGACTTGCCTATACAATGCAACCTCCAGCTGCAAAGATATTGGAGCTTTGGGGGCGGGGTTAATTTGTTTTTATCTTCCCAAAGAGCTCTGGTAGTTGCCTTTCTTTCTTTTTTTTTTTTTTTTCTTTTTAATCCTCATAACCCTGCCAGAACTGAGAAATAATAGCATTTACACAGATAGTTATGTTGACATCAACTTAAGTTTTACACTTGCAACTTTACACTTCATATATTTTTGGTAGCACTGGCAGTAATACGAATGATAGCTCAATGAAAGAAAAAAGAACAGTCCCTGAGCCACAGTTCTGATGCTTGAAGCATCTTTAAACCCCATACCCAAATGAGAAAAGATAAAAACAACCTAGTCAAAATGGCTTAGCTTGAAGGAGCGTTTTATGTGTTACTTGATGACAAAATAGTTAGACATTAATGCAGTTTACAGTAAGACACCCTTAAGTTATCAGTGCGGTTGGTGTGATGCCTGACAGCTTTAGTGTAAATATTTATAGACTTGGCCTACTAATTATGCCAATGGAAAAAATGCAATATTAATGCTGTCACCTCCCCACGTCTCTACCTGCCAGCATGCTGCTAGCTCATATAAATATTCTGAGGTTAGTAAGTAAGGCACATAAACAGAAGAGATCATTTACATTTTTAATAAGGGATTAAGTTATCTCCAGTGGTAGTTTCCAGTCCAGAGATGTATGGGAGGCCTGTGAACTATTCCCCAGGGAACTGTGACAAATGACAGAAAAAGAGAGTTTTGTGTAGGGTACATGGAAATCTCTCTCTGTGAAGTTACTGAAGTGGTACGCACCACTTTTGGCAAATATTTCGGGATCCACACTGAGAAAAATTTGAAAACCACTGATTTACCATATTTGTATAAAGAACTGAGTAATTTCAAAGTACTGTACTGCCATGTGGTAACTGATCTGACTATTAGTCCTGCTGGGAGCCAGGCTGCCATGGGAAGCCCTGGACCACAAAGCACTGAAGCATGTGCTTAACTTAAAACACACGTCGATCCATTGAAGTTCCTGCCTGTCGCCATACATAACTAGTTTGCTGAACAAAGGCCGTGGGGAAATTTAAGACAGAAGGCAAGGACTACTATCATCTTACAAACAGCTCTGCAGATGTCCAATTGTCTTGTAGAACTGAAAATCTAATTGTGTGAATCTGCAGTTCATATTTTTCTATTTGAATTTATTTATACTAAAAGACTCCAAAGGCTTTAGGCAGTGGTGGTTTCATCCACTACTGGCTGCCAAGCCAAAGAATATTATCATTGCCATTGTAGCCTGTTTAGGAGACTCTCTTTTAGCTGCATTGATTGCTCTCCTGATCTGCGATCCAAGAGTCTGTGGTTTCTGTTCTGGCACAAGCTGACTCCTCACAAGCTGTGCAAATAAATCTGAAATGCTATCTCCACTGGTTGTATTTGTGCGGCTTGCGTGCATGCCTTTTGCTTGGCTTATAGTCTTGAAAACTGAGGCAGAAGGATCAGGTGGTTTCATATTGTCACTTCTTTTGCAAAGCAGCATCTTGTTCCGCGTATATTCCTGCCAAAGTCGGTGTAGTTCGGGTGCTCGTCCAGGTTATCAAAATCTGGCCACGCACATTGTCAGGGCACATTGGCAATATTGCCAAACAACGTGTGGCTCCTTGCAGGAGTTAAGAAATGGGCGTTTTGGGGCCAGGACAGGGTGCAGATGAAAGCCACACGGTTTGGGTGGAGGAAGTACAGCAGGCCAGCCTTACAAGCATCCTGTGTGTGTTTTGTGAGCTCTCACCCCCCAGTACAGATCTCCCTTCCTGCTGGATAAATGAGTCCTTGCTGTGGACTTAATCCAAAGCCCATGGAAGGCAACAGGCTTTCTACTGCCTTCAATGAGCTCTGGATCAGACCATCCATAAGGCTCTCTATTTTCAATCCCCAGCTGCATTTGTCTCTTGTAAACACTTCTTCCAGACTCCACACCTCTGTAAATCACAGAACAGAATTACCTGATAGAAGTGGAATGCACGGTTTTGAAAAGGAACGTTAAGAGGAAAAAAATATAACTCTCTCTCTTTAAACTGTCTCTTTTCTATATTGTTACCTTGACAACTCTGCTGCTGTGTTTCATCTTTGGTGGGACTTAGCTGTGGTGGAATAAGGAGGACATCCATGTGCGTTTCCACATCTACTCCGGCTCTGCTTCACAGGCACATGCCAGGCACAGGGCATCTCGAGCTGCAGAGCTCACGTTCACTGCCTCGACCCATGGTGCTGGCTGGAAATGATTACAGATATTAAGAACTGGGACCCATTCTGATTAAAGGTATAACACTATATCTTCTATTTCTTTTCCTTAAGCCAACACCAGAGCAATGTTAATGCTCTTTAAAAAAAGATGCAAGGTGCTTAAAATATTTTTAAAGGGTTAGGACAGCTGGAAAGCAGAGAGGGATGAAAGTACTCAAAAATAGTTGTATTATTTTTAGTATAAGTAGATACGGGACTATGTGTCAAGATTAGGATACAGTCCTGATGTGCTGAACTGAGTCTAGAGATGCTAAAAATATGCTTTCTTTTCTCACAATTTTTAGAAGAGACAGAGGCAAAGGTAAGAGGAGAGTGGTGGTGAACTGAAATTTTAATTCCTGTGTTTCCTTGCTTACTGGGGTTTGGCAAAGCTGGCTGTTAACCTAGGCACCCGTGACCACTGATACTGGCAAAACACGATGAGGCAGGGCGAGGTGTTAGCGGTGGGAATGCAATCCCTCCCAACCCCTTTTTCTTCTTCCCAAAGAAAATCTCTACCAGCATAACCTCTTTATTTTTTTAAACAGAAATGGCTAGAATGTAACAGAAGAGCTGCAAACACAAGCCATGCAGACTCCCGGGCTGAGTGCAGAAGGGGGTGTCTGCGTATGAATGTGTGTGCAGAGAAGGGGGCTTTTAATGCAAAACACATGTGTTTTCAATTGCTGTCTGGAGCCAGACCAGTAGCTGTAACTTGGCCTGACAAAGCCTTATTGAAGTACAGACAGTGTGGTTTCAAAGCAGTTAGAAAAAGAACGGGAATGCTGTTCAGGAAATTCTTCAGGCATGGGCAGGGACTTGGCTGCAATTCTGCTGTTGGAAAATCTGACAGGGGCAGCTCATGAGCACAGGCCAGGCCTCGTGCGGCACGGAAAGCAGTGCTGCATCTTCCTCCGAGCCTCCAGCGTGGCTCCGGGCTTTCATCTCCCACCGAGAGAGAGGTAAGAGCTGCAGTGCTCCTTCGCGGAGCGGCCGGTTGGATTTGCTGGGCTTCTGTGCTCGTGCAAAGAGGCTTCTTGCTTTCAGAGCACTGTTTAGAGAGAAAGTGGAGAATGTGTAGCTGTGGCGTATTTGCTGAAGGATTGGAGGAGTTTGAGGCTGGGTGTTGGTTTCGGGCTAACTTTGCTTCAGTAGTAATTCCGCGGGCAAAGCAGCTCTTGCGCTGCATCTCTGGCTGTGTGAACGCTGTGACAGAATAATTCCCAACTTTTTCATTTTTGGGAATAAGTAAGGATATAACCTGAAGCCAGGCTCTGTACCGTATGTCACTAACAGATTTTAATGAGAAATGCTATTCAGTCATGATAAATACATTTATATGTGTATTGTATTACAGTTGTTTGGCGGGTTGAAAACGTGTTTGTCCGGGGGTTATTAGGCAGTTACTAACTATCCCTGTCACCTGGTACAGCTAGACTGTGAAGAGAGGCAGTAGTTTGGTAATAATCATTGCCTTGTGACTTCTATGCATGTTATTTCTGTGTTTTATAAAGCGCTAGCAAACTGCAACAGACAGCACAGTCAGAAACCACGTACAGCAGATGAGAAGGAAAAACGTTAATTTAGTCACTGGTCTATCTGCAACTTCTCTTCTGATTTGCTTTTCTTTCCCCAAATAACTTCAGAAACATTTATGATAAAAAGCTCGCTCTGTCTCTTTAGGAGCCTGCCAGCTTTAGGCAGTGCTCTCTCATCCTTTCGGTTGCAGCATTAAAGCTTGTCTCGCCTTTGCAGAGATATCACCGCCTTATATGGCAGGCTCGTGTTTGGGAGGTCGGGTCCGGCACGTTTGTCAGGGCTGATGGAGGTGTCAGGAGGAGTCCGCCTCTCGTAGCTTCGGAAACTTCCCCGCTTCTGCCAGTGCCTCTTCCTTGTGTTTTCACAGCAATGTTATTTAATGTATTGAAAATGCTTTCTATCCATGTTTTTTTTTTTTTTTTTTCAACAAGGAATGAATTAAGGATATTAAATTTTAGAGTGGAACAGCGCTAAGTGTTTCTGGCTGGGTTCATGGTGGAAGACCCACAGTTTGCTTTTCCTGCATCCAGCAGGACTATGTGTATGGGACTTAAATAGTCATTCATCTTGGCGATCCAAACCGTTCGGTGACAAGGTGAGGTTGGCCACCAAAGTGCACCAGATCCAGTGCAGGCCAGGGTCAGAGCTTTCTCCCGGTAATGATGGTGAAGCGAGAACATAGGCAACTCCAAGGGAAGATGGCAGGTTCAGGCAGGCAGCAAACTCTATCTGGATGCAGCCGGATTCACTAGTTTTAGACCTTTAAAGGGAATAATGTCTGGCCAAATGCAAACATTCTGTGTGATGGAGGGGAAGGAAGAAAGGGGTTTGGGAGCATCTTCTTGCTACCACATCTGTTTTTTATTTTTTATTTTTTCCTGTAAAAGTGCCAGTCAGCTGAAATGGGTTGGTTTGAACCAAGTCGGGATTTCGTTGGTTCGGAGCCCAATGGGGGCAAAGGGTATGAGAGGAAAGAGAGATGATCTGTGGAAGAGGGAGACGTATGATGAAAATGAAGAGGCTCAAAGTTTGCTTTGCAGATAATGCACCTGTGGTGAAAATGCTGTGTTAAATGAAGGTCTCATATGATCTGGACTGTTTGAGCCTTCACAGGCTGTCATCTTACCCTGCAGACTTGGAGTTTTATTGCTTATCTCAGCAGCTGTTAATTCAGGCACCCAGACAGCCTATTATCTTCTTCACTGCTAGGTATAAGTTTATTTTAAAAAAACAAGAAAAAATCAAGTTCCTGCATCTGATTATGCACCATCCTACCTCCCAAATCTGCTCATCAGCATTTGAAGAGACAGAGAGATGAACAAATTGGCTGGAATGTGTCTGTCTTAGCAAGAGCCAGGCAGGGCTCCACTGCCTGGCTTTAGGGGTGCGCCTGCCCCGTGTCCAGATTTGGGATGAGCAGCACGGATTTCTCATCATGTGTGAGATCTGTCTGGATCTTGGGATGTCCCGAGCATCCAGCTTGGCTGTTTGCTATACTCCATGCTCTGACAGGACCCCGGTGGGGAGACAGGTGGGCCGAGGCAGGGTAGGGGAGGCTCTTTGCAATGCCCTGGGCTGGATTCAATTGAGAGAGACAGCAGCTTGGTCCCTGTCTTTGGCAGCTGCTCCTGGGCCTCCCTCTGCAAGAGGCGTCTTTTCTGTATCCCCACCCAGGTCAAGCATTCAAGCTTTGCTTTGCATCCAAAAGACGAAAGAGTATGTGCATGCATGTGCACCTGTGGACAGAATATGTTAAGTCTATAGAATGACAGTGGAGGATCTCATCATCTTGCAAGCATGCAGATAAGAGAGCCACAGGCACACCCTGATATGTGCATTCCTTCTCCTGGTCCTTCCCAAGAGCAAACTAGAAAGCAAGTGTGTCTGTGCAAATGAACAAATGGATAAGCACACTAAGCACGTTATATGGAGGGATGATGGTGGAGGGAAGATGCAGCAGAGCAAGGTTTAACTTTTGAGAGCATATATCCAGGATCACTGCAGAGACTTTACTCTGGGTCTTGGCACATGCTCAAGCCCACAGTTCTTGCTTTGTGCCATGCTGGTTGGGTTCCAGCCATATAAATCCGTATTATGATCCTGCTTTGCACATTCCTACAAGCCATATCTCTTTTCTTGGTACTGTGGGGTGAGAGTATGCTGGGGCAGAAGTCTGGAAAGTATCACCTCCTGGAGCTTGCTTTCTGATTCAAGCTCAGTTGATTATATCCCCCTTGCTCTTCCCACAGCCCCCTGTAGTCACACCTGCTGCTGGCTATTTTAGTGTAGTTCTCATATTTGTTCATCCTGCTTTGAGACACTCCAGTGGGAAAGAGCTTTTATAAACTTGGCACAGAGGGACATAGGCTTATGATTGCCTCACATCATCTGAGTAGTGCAAAGGAACCAGCGTGTGAATGCAGCAAATCCGGCATGATGTTTGCATGCAGTGTGAATGTATTGCTGCAAATTGTGGGGCACTTTGTGGAAGACATTCTTTGCTGGCTTGCTCAATATATGAGAACTCACTGCAGATTTTTTTTTTTTTTTGTCCTTGTTAACTTTCCTTTCCATTTTCTCCTTAATTCCGAGAAAGAAAAATATCAAGATAAGGTAGCTATCAAGACAAAAGTCTAAAAGTTGGAAGAAACACTCATAAATAAGAAAATAGACGTTTGTGTTCTCCAGAGAAAAGAAACAATAGTAACGTCACGTTGCTCACAGATTCTTGCAGCACTTTAGAATAAAGTACCACCTTTGGTTTAGGAGAGACTATTCAGAGATGGAGCTGCCTGTTACTTTGTTTTGTTCTGGCAAACTCTAATACGTTTATAGTTTTTGCTGTAAGTGCTCCTTGAATGCAGAGCAGCAACTGAGCAGAGCAGAAGCCCCATGTTCAGCTTTTTGTTCAGTCCATCTTCTCAAAGCTACTGGTTCATGAGCTGAGGCTTTTGTGATGCCTTTATCCTCAAGCACATATATTGTTGAAATGCTGTCAGCCCTAGTGGCTGGGGAAATTACATGAGCTCTCAAGACATTAGAGGTAGGGGGTAGCCGGGAGCATTGAGGGGTCTGGGTTAGAGATGCTTTATCAGTAGATGAATCCCCAAGGTCTGCCCAGCTCCCTGTGCTGAGTGACTCCAATTTCTTACAGATATTTCAGAGGTGGGAATGGAAAAAGAGGTATTTCTTAGTGGACTGATGGACTGTGGAGAGCAAGCAAAGTTTGTTGAAGTGCAAATATCAGGTTAGATATTTGAAAAACCCTATATGTGATGTACCCCAATGATAGAAACTAGTCAGAAAAGAAGAAAACATTCCTTAAGATGTTTCCTTTCATTTTTTATCTCTCTGGCCATGTATCACATTGCCATGACACCCAAGAAATGTGCATTGAGTGGTGATGGTCTTCACAGCTCATGGAAGAACCTGCTCCACACGTAGAGGGATGGGAACTATTGACAGAAGCAGACAGACAAGCACAATGAAGATTTCAGTTTTGGGGACACCCACTGTGGTGCTACAGACCATGCTGGCACTGCCATCAGAGTAGAGGCACCTGAGTTCATGGCTTAAACTGTGCTGGAGAAAAAGTCTCTAAGATTTAACTACCCCAGCAAATATTTCATCCTTTGGGCCACTCCCCACTGTTCAGATCTAGCTGGCCAAGCTGCAAGGGAGAAGTCATTTTCCTGAGCCAGATCCTTTTATGGAGACTCTGGTTGTGGTCTGACCCATGTGCAGTGCCATAAATCACTTTTGGGTCATGATGCTGGTGGAGTAATAGGCCTGGGGGTGTCAAGCTTGAGAGGGAGTTTTATGGGGAGTGGAGAGGCAAAAAGTCTTGTTGACAGCAGGCTCAGAAAAGTGTTCTTCATGCCAAATTTTGTTCTCAGTCACACTCCAGAAATGTCTGTTGTTTTGAACCTGGTGGATAGTGTGCACTTAAAAGATAGAGAAATTAAAGAGGTTGAATCTGCAGAGCATTTAGAGCTAGCAAACGCAAGTACATTGCCTTCCAGTGATATGACAGAGAACACCTCTGCATTTTTTTTTCTCATTTTAGCCCCAAAGAAAAGATTTCTATTTCAAAAAGCAGAGGGAGAAAGAGCAGAGGATGGTGGTTACACGGATACCAAGAGAAGGCAGGTGTGGGAGGTGTAGGTCCAAGGACCAAGGGAATTTGAACCTCTGTCTCTCATCTCTGGAAATGTGCTCCCATCACCATGATACAGGTTAGCCTGGGGTTGGGTGCTCTTCATTTTTCTGATGAAGCTGTTATACCTCTGTTATATGCAAGCAGGCAGCTAAGCAAGCTTTTTGCAAACACAGCAGTGCATTTATGTTCACCTGTACAACTGCTGATTTTGACAAGTGACCCTCTTGCCCCGCTAAAGTATGGGGCTGGATCAGAGCTCATGGTTTCCATGTAACATTTATGGAAATCAATTTGGCAAAAAAAAAAATACATGGAAATAAATGCTGCCTTCCCCAAACCTACTGGATCCCCACCTGCACTGCCCCTATGGTCCCCATGGGAAATCTCTGTCCCATCTGACCCCTTTGGTGCATGCTCCTGCCAGGCTGTGCAAGGAGGAGTGGGGACACAGCCCCAGCAGGAGGGTATGGGCATGGGTGCAGCTGCTGTCACTGGGCTAGGACTGGCCTCAGCGATGCTGCAGTGCCACCAGGGAGGTTGGCGTTTTGGCTGGGGACAGACTACCCCAGGGAGGAGAGATGCTGCATAAGCTGCAAGGGACTTAGGAGCTTTTGGTCTGTGAAGTAGTGAGTCGTTTCAATGAGCTCTAGAGCATTTCAGCAGTAAATTCCAAGTGGGCTTGTAAGGGAGAAGCCACCTTCCCCAATTGCATCCCCTTTCAGCTTAAAAGTATTTTATTGCTGCACATACATGATTTAAGCGTTGATCAAAGAAACCCTCTGGCACAGAAATGTTATTGATTCCTCCCGTTATGCCTCACCCTGCTTATAGCCCTCATTGAGCCTACAAAGCTGGCATGGCCAAGAAATGTTACAGCTATGGTGTTTGCAAGGGAAAGATCTTTATCTGTCCTTGTGCATATAAAACATTTTTGTCTGATGCATTGGTAATCCAGGTTGCGCGTCCTGAGTGAGCAGTGTTCTGCCTGCAAAATGGTACTGCTGGGGCAGCAGGAGGGGGTAGAAGGGAGAGGGGCCAGGTGATAAAGATCTGCCTTAACTAGTGGCATGTGATGTGAGTTTTGGAAACTCAGTGCCGGTTCTGATTTGCGATGCCTTTCAGCTGAGACTGATCTCAGCTTTACTGAAAGAAAGTGCTGAAGCTTCTTTGCCAGAAGTGCTCAGCAAGCGGTCAGTGTGGTTCAGAGGATGCAGTGCTGTTACTCTTCCAGTGGTCTTATTAAAACAGATCAACTTTCTTGCCGTGGACCAGATCTCTAAGGTATGCTAAAGTGAGGGGATGAATAGTTGATCTGACTGGGCTGGATTTTGTATTGGGCCCTGTGTGCAGTGTTTATATCTGAGTACAGCTATTGTGCAAAAACTTATTACCCATTTTTTGTAGCAGCAGGAATTCTTTGAAGAATACACAGGTTCCAGGCTGTATTTTTGTAGTCATGGAAATGCTGTCTGGGGCTAAATGGTGAAGATCTGGCATGCTGCATTTCTTCTACAGTGCTGGTAGTCCAGCATGGTGTACGTGTGGCTTGAAGCCCTCTCATGGCAGGCAGGTACTTTCAGATCTGACTTCTGGAAGGAGTGCCTCTCCTTCTGCCCCCTACTATATTTGTTTTGGTATTGTATTTTCACCACTGTTATGAAATTGGGTGGCTGCTCCTAATGTTTTCCTAAAAAAATAATAAAAAAATAAAAATATAAAAAAAATCATATTAAGCCGCAAACAGCCTTTCCCCTTAGCTCAGTAACTGACAAGGGGGGGTACCTTGCAAATGAAACCACTGCATGTCCTTTCACAGTAATACTTCTTTTCTGCTGCCTAATTTGCTGCTTATGTCTTTATAACGTTTGAGTCAGGAGAAGTTGCTAAAATGTAAATTCTGACTAGCATACTTTCCCTCCCACACAGAGCAGGTTATTGATAGTGGATGCAGCTTGTTCCTCAGGCAGTTGCCTTACAGTCCTTCCTAGTCTACGTGTTTGTATAACGTACCTCAGCGCTCAATGGCCATCAGTCTTTCTTCTCTTACTGGAGAACTACAGACATGAGCATTCTCATTTAGTAGCCACAACTCAAGAAGGAAGGAATTCTAGCTAGAAATCATATATAGCTTTAAGTATAGTGCGAGTTTATATAGAAAGAACATCCCATCTATGGTTCCCATGTTATTTTCTTGTTATAAATTTATGCTGTATTACTAGGTCATATTCACCATGTGTGTTGTAGTACTTTAGTTGCTCTGTCTCTGGTAGGGCAGCTGTGAGCTAAATATTTTATCTGAACTAGTGAGTATGTTCTGTTCCTATAAATTCTTTTGATGTCTGCAAAATTTTGTCCCAATTGGATATGGCATTTTTGCCATCCTAGTGATTGCAAGCTGGGGGGATGGGGGTTGCAGAAAGAGAATAAACAAGTTTTGCAATAAAGAAATATTTTGAGCTGGGTATTTCATACTATTTCTTATTGGTCAGATCCCTTTCATGATTGGAGAGAGTTAGACATGCAATTTATTCATTTTCTCCAAGGGAGAGGCTGCATTTAATATGTGCTCTCCAGGATCCCCTGTTAAAATATTAGGCAATAAAATCCTTGACTGTACAGTTGTTGTTGTTATAATTTCCCTCAGGTAGTGGAAACTGTAATTTATTGTTTTTTAAGATTTCCCTTGCACCAAAGCTGAGTGATTGTAGCAGCGTAAAGGCCTGGTTTTCTCCAAGTGCATGTATTTGTTTGTGACCTCGCTCCTCTCTTCTGGCAAGTTCTGTGCTGCAAAGCCCTCCACAGTTTACAGTTGCTGACTTAGCATCTGTGAGCAAAAATACCAGTGAAGACCAAGCTGGATCTGCTGTAAGCAACTTGATTTGTGCCCCCCTTGTTAAAAGCTCTGGGTCTGCCAGTGCTCTGGCTGGTTTTGCAGTGCAGAGACGGATACCCCAGTTGGTCTGAACAGCAGAAGTGACTTATGGTGAGCGCGCTTATGCCACAGAAAACTGCTCTTTGATACAGACATACCTTTCTTCTGTGATGCACCTTTAATGCTAAACTGGCTGAGCTACCCCCCAGTAAGAATGTGCTTATTTGCCATGCAGCTGTTGGCTCCTCCCAGCTCAGCACAGCTGTTTCCACTAATTGACATCACAGATCTCCGCAGCACTGGCTGTGGCTAGGATAGTCTGAGGTTGTAAGCAGGGCATGGCTTGTGGCGGGATGTAAGATGCTTTTTTTAGACCAGCTAGGGGGAAAAAAAAAAAACAGGCTTGGAGGCGTGAAAGAGCTGGCTGAAGCTCAGGTTATTCTAGTTGTAGCTTGGCGAGCACATGAAGCCCCTTTGTTTGAGAGGAGGGAGCTCAGCCTGGCGGCTGCCTGCACACAGGCAGCGCTGGTGCCTGGGGTCTCCTCTTGTGGGTGTCCTTCGCAGCACCCTGCTGTTGCACAAGCTTCTGACCTCCTTTATGGCCTTGGTGGATTGTTGCTGTCAAGCATGCAGTGGAAAAAAATCCTAAAAATGCGATGATTTGGAAGCCCGAGAGGAAAGTGATAGGAGTACCATGTTTATTGTTGTTTTTAAAATCTGGTTTTCAGCCACTGCCATGAATTTTGAGTGTGTGGGATGAACGTGGCTGCTGACATTGGAGAAGGAGACAGATGGACACCTCCACCCTCTGGAGGCAGGTTGATTTGGGGATGGAAGTGGGAGTGTGAGCACACCAGCTTCCTCAGCCAAACACAGCCTTTCTGAGCATGCTGCTAAGTCAGCTTTGCTTTATGGGTCCAGATCAGAAGAGATGTCAATGCCTCTGATCTGAGAAGAATTTTTAGTGTCTGAATTGACTTGCTTAGCACCTGAGACTGCATTTCAGCCTCGGTGAAGGCTAGTGGAGGCAGGGAGAGGTGGCTAATCCCCCTGTGCTGTGGGCGATAACACCAGCCTGTGTTAGAAAGCACAGATCTTAGCAACTTCTGGAGTGCTGAAAGTTGTGGGGTTTTGTTTTTTTTAAAGGGTGGTGGGGAGGGAGGTTACTGGTTCTTTAGGCAGCCCTTGCCTCAAACATGGGCTTCAGCACTTGGACAACAAAGATAAAGTGTTAACATTATCCCGAGTGCAACGCTGCTTGCATAAAAGTTGTTCCAGGGAGAAACTTGCCATATATCAACCCTTGTATTGCAATGCACCACTGCCTACTGCACACTGTGTTTTATTGGATGCCGGAATATGAAGCTATTAGCAAATTCCTCTAAAAGTAAGGAAAAACCATGAAACTAATGATAAACAAACATAAGTTGCTATCAACGAGCATCTTACTTCTACCATTGTTCTGCCATTATGGATCACACTCCCACAGAGAGGAACTTGCATTGTTTCCTCCTGTTTTGTGAATTTTGTGATTCACTGAATGCAAACATTGATGCCAGATACAGGCTTCTTCCTCAGGGTGATGTTGAATCAGTAGCACAAGAATGTGTCTGGTGGTTCCTTATCTGTCTACAGTCTCAAATGCAAAATATTCAGCAAACCGCACGTTATTAGAGATGATCTGATATCATCAGTCTGTGTCCAAGTCTGAAAATGTAAGAATCTGATCACCAGGGGAAATCTGTGAATGAAAGTGGCTTTCCACACCCCAAATGTGAAGGGCAAGAAGGTGAACGCTTACATTCATGGGGCCAAAACCACTTCCACACGCGCAGCTCTGCATGCACACAACCAGTGTGTGTTCAGCACCCTCCATCCCCACTGGCTGCAATGCCGTATAAATGTTCCTGTCTCTTTTCATCAACAGTGGGTGCAGCCAGACCGCAAATGCCCACAGCAAGCTGGGCACCAGACTGCAGGGGGGTGGCAGTGCTTGTCTTGGCCACAGGGGACTGAAAAGCAAACTTCTCATGGGGATGCTGCCACAACGTGTAGCCCTTCTGCTCTCCTTGGTGCTGGGTTCCTGTCTGTCCTTCCCTCTTTCCTTGTTCTTGGCTCCAGCCCTGTTCTAGCATGCTGTGCCTGCCTGTCCTGGGTGTCGGAGTCCTTGTTAAATCAGTGTAGATATTTGGGGACAATTTGTTAGGGCTGTGGCAGCTGGAGAACTTTGTGCTTCAAGTTCGCTTGGTTAACAAAGTTGGGGGGTGGGGAGAAAAAGACAAACATTTTCCCTTTGCCTTTTTTCTTTGGCTGGAAGGAATGATTTTATTTGAGATGATTTTTTTGTTGAATTAAAGCCTCTGAGAAGTAATATTGCATCTTCAAAACAAACTGCTGAACTCAACTTCTTTTACCAAATGCATGCAGAATTTTCCCCTCAGGATCCTAAGAGGCCCTGGAGTGCCAGCCTTGCAAAACCTGGGGCGGTGAACAGAGTCATTTGAGAGTGATCTCCATGGGATACCTTTTAGACAGTGTGCTTATGTGTATTTATAAACATATATATATATATATGCATTTAATACATAAAATTATCTTATAGTGTGGTACTGCCTACAGTAAGCAGCAAGAAAAATAATGCAGAACTGAAATGATTGAAGAAGAGGCTACCCAGCTAGTAAACTGAAAGAGGGGAGGGAGGGAAAAAAAAAAAAAAAAACTAAACCTCTAAGAGGCACAGACACAAGCCCTTAGCAGTTTTTGTCATTGGATTTGTCTTGCTGCTTAATACACGTGGTTATTTTTTTGTGATTGTTTCAGATGCCTCAGGAACAGTACACGCACAGGAGCGCCATGCAGACCTCGGAAGGACCCCAGGTATACAAAGTGGGGATTTATGGCTGGAGGAAGAGATGCCTCTATTTCTTTGTGCTGCTCCTAATGATTTTAATCCTGGTGAACCTTGCTATGACCATCTGGATTCTGAAGGTTATGAACTTCACAATTGTAAGTACTAGAGGTTACCTTAAAAGGTGCAGGGAAAATGAGGGAGGGTGATGGTCTTTTCTCTGTGCATGAATTCAGATATGGCTTCAATGGGTGTTTTAGTTGCCATGGATAGCTGTTGTTACAGGGAGGAATGAATTTATCCAACAATCTTTTTTTTTTTTTTTTTTCCCTGCTGGAGGATGACTCTTAGGGATGCCTGCAGGATTGCCAGGCTGAGGAATCGGCTAAGCATCACAAATCACATTCCTCCTCCTATCTGATTGATATATATGTATACACACAGACACAAATATAAATAATATATATATACACTCCCAAACATTTAGTTAGTGTTTTAAAATTAATGGATGAAGGTATTTTTAACCGGGGGTGGGAATGAGTTTGAGCCTTTCTCTTACACGTTTTCTGTTTTTCTCCTTGGCTGGGGAGTCGTGAAACTTAATTTGCCTTTTTCTTAGGGAAAGTTCATGTAGTTGCACAAAATGTGTTTCAAGAAGCTTCATGAAATAAAACAATTTCCAGAGTGGTTCTCTGGGTGTGGTATTTAGGTGGAGCATATCCTTATCTTCGTTGTGCTGTGGTTGGCACATGTCAGCCCTGCCAGCAGCACTCACTTGCTGCACAGACCCCCCCCGGCTGGACTTGGCTCTCCAGAGGCCCCTGGCAGAAATGTACGAGATCTGTAACGGGAGGTAGATTGCACTGTGGCAAATGGTGGTTTCTGAGCCTGGGGTGCACAACATCTCACTTAAGCTCTGCTCAAACCTTTTGGAATAAAAAGGGGTGCATTTTTATGGGCTGAACTTCGCCCCCCCCCTTGCTCAAATGCACCAAAAGTCAGCCCATGATGAACCAGGCACACCCTGCTTCCAGTGCTAGCAAGCCTCTATGTAAGGCAGGCCATAGTTTTACGGTAGATAATTTGACCGAGAAGAGTGAAAATGAAATTACCTGTCCCCCCTTTTTTCAAAGCAGTCATTGCCACCCTGGATGGGTGGAACTATTTTAGGATCATTAGGATCTTCAGGAAAAACTAAGCTTGAGGCTTTAATCTTGGATTTACTTTGAGAGAGAACTGTAAGGTTAAAATCTCCTAGACCAGTTTCAAGGACTTCCCCAGCCAGGCTCTGATGTGAGTAGTGCATTTGAAGTCTCCCAGCATCTCTTTCTCTGCTTTGGTCTTGTGAAGTCCTGTACAGCTGTGTCCAATATTATGTCATTAATGGGCCATGAGAAGCTGAGTAAACAATCTCTGACTTACTGTATCGAGCAGGCAAAATACTGTGTCAGGGGAACATGTAGAGTTCATTTTCTCTAACTGGTATGCTGTCAAGGTGTGCAGAAGATTGTAATACATGTATGTTTAGGGAGCAAGCAATTATAAAGCAGTAATCCACAAAAAGCTCCTGCAAGTGGGTGAAGAGTGAGCCAAACGGGAGCAATTAATTCGTAACCAGGACAGTTACTTATTCTTATGAAATTGATGCCACTTTGGTGTGTATCTTGTGTTGAATTGTGGTCGTTACATTAATGTAGTTGAAAAATAGGTATTTCTGAGGTGATGGAAGATATGGTTGTATCCTGATCATACAAACAGTGGTATAGTTATTAGCCCAAGCTTGAAGTAACAGGAATTCAGATTCTCACTTTTCAGGAAAGCAACTTTATTTATACAGAATAACAAAAATTTGGTATGCCAGTCCCACGCTTTTTGCTATTTGGTGGTGGTCAGTCTGCTCTCTACAAGCTGCTTGGGAAGCCAGGTGAACTTCTCCGATCCTTTCTCCCTCACAGCCTACTCCTGATCCCCATTGCATTTTGTAGGCTATCTGCAGAAATGTCATCTCCTAGGGATGCTTACAGAAACCTCCCCCTTCCAGCAGCTCTCCCCCACTAGCCTATACACTGGCTTTTTTGGGGACACGCTGATCTTCAAGCTGTTGTCTGATTCAGTTTCCTTAAATAGTCACCCTCTGTGACTCACTGGGGATCAGTCCAGGGTGAAGTATATCTGTACATGTTTTTAGTTAATTCATATGTTTTAATGTTAGTGAGTGATGAACAGCTTTTTGTGATAGCACTGTAATCCTACGTTGTAATCCTACAAATCCTACTGTAGCACTGAATCCTACAATGGGTACTGCTTTATGGTTATACGCGTGGCCACGCTAGTCAGGATGCGTACCTCTGGCACAGCCAATGGGAAAGAAACATAAGGGGGCACGTAAGATAGCCTTGCCCTGGTCTGTGAAGTGTGTTAGTCTGTAAAATACTTACCCAAATTTAAGGAGAATGTCATGATTCTGGATGTGAAATTATCTCTCCGTGTATGTATTTTCCAGACAGTGCCACAGGGGTAGAGGAAGGCGCAAAGCAATTAATGGAGGGCAATTAGGTGTTTCAGCAGACACAGAGCTCTTAATTGTTACTTCTGCCTTCACTCCAAAGGTCCAACCATCTGTGATTGTGTAAAGTGTTTCTGGCCTAAGATACAGTTTATTTTGCATCTAGTTTTCTCTTGATTTAAGAATAAGTGATATTGAAGAGTTGCATTTTTGTGCATCAGGTCCTGGACCATAAACATAAAGGAATTTGACTCTCATAAAATGAAAATTTTGTCTGGGGGCAGCCCTGGACCTTCTTCCTCTGCTGTGTGACCCACTTGTCTCTACTGAATGTAGAGTGACAGTGAGATGTGAGCAGTAACACAAAAGATTGTGTTGTTCAGCACTGTCTTGTCTCAAGAAGAGATTTCTCATTCATGTCATCTCTAGCAAAAGAGGAGATAAAGGAGAATTTCTATTAAGTAGGTAGGAATTAGTTGGATTTTGGTGCCAAGAATTCATGGCACTTACCTGTCTAATCACAACTGGCCCTTGAAAAGCACCCAGTTTTGGGGCAAGCACTGTAGAGAGAGACATGGAAATACATTTTGGTAGAGAGGGATGTCTCGTCCAGTTAGCTGTTGTCTGACAGTTGTTGGTTCCTCTAAGCTGGGCCAGTAGAAAACAACCAGGTTTCAGTTGTTCCAGACTGGAACTGGTAAGACCATACTGAAAGAGTGGTGGGAGCCCAGCAGATAAGTCTAAGGCTCTTACGGCTTAAAGTTACAGCTCTGCTTAGCTGTGTTGGGACATAATGACTTGACCAGATTGAAAATAGAACAGGCATCTCCTCAGAGATGGTTGGTGTGTGGTCCTGAAGAGTGTTAGCCAAGGATGCCGCTTTGCTGACTGGCGAGGTCTGAGGAGTCTGACGTGGCTGTGCCGCAAGCCTGAGCCGCTGCCATCAGCTCTGCGTGTGGCTGGAGCCTGGGGACCAGGAGGGCTTGTCACACTGCAGCTGCAGCCTAGCTGTTGCCAGGAGTGGTATAGCCATAGGTTAAGTTCTAGCTACGTTCGTGTGGCCCTCTGCTTGGTTAAGTCCTAGCATGTGCATTTAAGAGCTCCTGCATCTGGGCATGACTCCATTCATCTCCTGATCTGCTCTTCCTGCAGCCTCACCAGCTGCTTTGGATCCTGCTCTGCAATTCCTCCTGCACCTTTCCCTGAGGCTGAGAAAACCACTTTGCTAAGTGAATTTCTAGAAACACTTTTATCTGTAAATAACAAATGTAGGAATATTCTCAAATGAGGAGATGCAAATACACAAAATCTTTAATTGGTTCCTGTTCTGATAAGAGGAGCTGAGAGGCCTTCTGGGGCAGGAGAATGATTCGAGCAGTCAGTAAGCAGTAACTGCTGCCTGACGGGTCTGAGTTACCCCAATGCTTGCAGAGCAAAAA
>VXAA01007081.1:1446105-1616707 GCA_013399115.1 Anseranas semipalmata
CCCTTTCTCTCCTCTCTGCATGCCCTGCTTGCTCATGCTCGGGGAGGAAACTCCTGTGAAATCGAAACATAAGCTTCCAATCTGTGGCTTTTAATAAGCAAGGCATAACTAATTTATTCTAGGTTTTGCTTTAATCTGAACATTGAAGGCGCAAATTTAAGTGTGGCTATCGCTTTTTACACAGGGCTGTGAAAGCAGCATCATGTTCACATGGGGCCAGTTGGTCACTGTCTGCTCTGTTCTCTGGTGCAGTCGCTCAGTCCTTGTGTAGTATTTGATCCTCGATTTGTTTTAAATGATTTTACCAGGCACAAGCTGTATGAAAAACAGGCCTGGAGGGGACCTGAAACATCATCTGCCTGTTCCACAGCTGGTTCACACAGTCGGGTCCATTTATCCAATTCATTTGCATTAGAGCTATGCTGCAGGAAGCTCTGTGAAGGTTGCTACCTCTAAACTTTGATTTTTAAGCCAAACCACAGAATGAATCTGAACCAAAGCCACCAATTTGGGTTGAAACCCAAATGCACCCTGAAGGTGGCCTAACGTAATTGAGGTAGAAACCACTATCCAGCGCTAAACTTTCTGATGATATACAGGTAAATGGAACTCCAGTTCATCTGGGTCTTGGACGAGCCTGGTAGAAGTATGTGGTTTACACATACTGAGTTTAGGGAGAAAACACTAATGTCTGCGGGCTGCATATGTAACTCACCCACTCAAGTTGCAGGTCAGGCACAGCCTGGGCTGTATCCTGCAGTCATATGTATGTTTTACTTGACCTCGAGCTGTGTGGGGCTCAGCTGAGCCCCTCAGGGGTTTGTAGGTGCCAATCTAATTACAAGGCTGGAACCAGAGCTCTTAATGGTCTTCCTCTTTATGGTCCACCCGTATCAGCATCCAGTGCAGTAGGATTGCATATGACTGCGTAGATGAGCACATGCTGTAGAGTACTTGCCTGGGATATGCTGGGTATCTCTGTTCTGTTGTGGCTATGTTTAAATGGCAAACATCTGCCTACTTGTCTCCCCATCAAACTATTGGGGTTCCTTTGCCCTGCCCTGGTGTTTCTATCTACAGTTGCCTCTTCACGTATTTTGGACTCTATGCTCTTTGGGACAGAAGCTGTTTGCATACAGCATCCTGCAGTCCTATGTATTGGGAGATACTAGCAGACTACAAGTAATATTAAGTAATTTCCCCTACATTGGCTTGCAAGGCTTGAAATTCCTGGAGAACTGCATTCTAAGGATCATACAGAGCAAAAACTATAGAAAAGTCTTTGAAAGGAAAATATTCTGCAACTTTTGTATTCAGGGGGCCCTTCAACAGGAAAAGTTAACATCTTTGTCCAAGCCAGGAGAACATGTGCTGCTTCCAGATCTGAGCAAATCCATGCAGACTGCAGAAATGCAACATAGAAATGGGCAGGCAATGACCTGTCTCACTCTGTCTTCCTCAGGATGCAGGGACAAGGGAACCTTCCCTTTCTGGCCCGGTCAGGCTGAGGTTGGGGTGCTTCCTAACTATAGCATGATTAAACTTTGTGTGGTTCTGGAAGGAGAACACAAAGTTTTATTTTTTGATTGGGGTCCTTTAGCATAAGGTTCAGCCATATTTTTTTTTATTTAAATTGAACAGGAACAAATGGCTCAGTTTAGATTTTTCTTTTTTTTCCCCTTTTGGCTTCAGGCTGCATTCATAGCTGAAAAGGTATATTTTAGCTGAATGAAATGTTAACAATTTAGAGAAACAAAATGCTGCTGTAGGTGGCAGAAAAGCTAAATATTATCTTGCTTTCTTTATTAAAAGAATATAAGAAAAATAAGCTTTTAAAATTTGGTTATGAATAGTTATTTCCAATACAATTACTCCCTCTTGTGTGTAAACTACCTGCCACATTTTAATTACAGGAAAACAGTAAGGTAATAACACAGCAGTAAAGATGGATTAGAGTTGGGAAAGCTCATCTCCTTAATAGGTTGGATTCTTTTATTAATGATTTAAAGTAATAGACTGTTCTAATTTTTTTAATTAAAAATTGCCCCAGAATAAAATGAGTGTGCAGTTTATATTCCCTTTTCCTGATTTCTCTGGGGTCTTTTTAGGTGCAATGGTAAAGCCAACATGGGAAATAAATCTGGTCTGTTTTTCAGCTTCTGCTTTGCAGTGCAACTGTAATTGGTCAGCTAAAATCGTTAGAATAAATATTACCATACCCTTACTGAGGAAAGAGTCAATGTTTTTTCTTCTCTCCTTCGCACACATAAAATTATGCACTTTTCCACCTTAATTCATGTTGCTCTTTTTATAAAGCAAGTAATTGTTTTGAGACTGCCTGCATTACCCAAGAGCTTTGTGTATTTCCTTTCTTTTTCTCATTCACGTGGACTGTATCTTCTGATATAAAGATGTTAATCTTGTAGGGATCTGACAAAACCAGCAAGACTGTGAGTGACTGTACTGTTAAGTGAGGAAGTTTCTATGGATGAAATCCTTAACCATGTGAAATCTAGTAGGAAATTTGGCATAGTCATTGGTGGAGCCAGCTGTTCATTGTAATGCTTTTTATTTGCATTTTTTTACACTATATTCTAACTTTCTGGATTCAGGAGAATAAGTGTTATGCTTTTGTTTTACTATTTTTAGAGATCTGAATTTAATTCCCAGGGAGTTTCTGCTTCTGTATGAAAAGCAGTCAGGATTATTTACCTTTTTTAAAGATACATATAGTACTTTTCTTTACCTTCACTCCTTTGGTGTTTAGAATAAAATAGTTTTAATAGGATATTGCACAATGTTATTACAAGGTTGATTCCTCCATTGTTGCATTCTTCAGTGTCAAACATTTGGTCCTGAAGACTTGCTAAGTTATAATGCATCAGTTTCTTCTAGTGCTACACCTTTTGAAAACTCAGTCTCTGATATTTCATTTCTATTTTCCTAATAGTGCATCTTTTCATCCAGCATAAGCACATAAGGCCTTCATCTTCCTGTTACTGAACAGTGTTGAAAGGAGCTCATATTTTTACCTTACTATCTTTACTCTCTGCTAAGCCACTGAGTTTTTCAGAGACCTGCCAAGGCATTGGATATGTATACAGATACGTCATGGAAGCAAAAGAAATAGTGAGTCGCCTTCTAGTACCTCTAAATCAAGCTGGATATGCTATGCTACAATCATTTAGGTAATTTTTTGTTCTTTGACTATTGCACAAGGCAGTCTGTGGTATACAGTCTGTTATGAAGGTAGATGGCCCTTTTTCCTCAAATATTTTGGTTTGGGTTTCATGCAGAACTGAGGTTTATGTGATGGTGCTTCAATCTCAACAAATAAGCTTCCAGCTCTTGCTTCTCAATCATTTTTAAGCCGCTGTTTGTTTGTGTTCAAGCCCTGTGAACAGAAGTATATGTCCAGGAGACAGGAATATCTCAAGCATATTCAGTTTGTGTTTTTCGGAAGCAGAAGGAAGCAGTCTTACTACTGTCCCCACTGTGGAAGAAGCTGCTGCATAAGCTCTGTGCTCACTACCTGTCAGGCATGGGAGATATTACGAACGTCCCCATGCCAGGCAAAGCTTTTATCAGTGCAGTTTTCTTACCAGACAACACGGAATTTATCCCTGAGACCCAGATACCTTGGGATCCCAGCATCATTTGGTTAGTACTACTTCCGATTTGAAAGAAGCTGTCAGAAACACGCAGCAGCACCCCCTCTCCTTGTACTTGCGGTTCAAAGCATGCAGAAGGAAAAACATACATCACTGCATAAAAAACACATTATGGCTTTGTTTGGTCCATTCAAGAACAGAGGGACAAAAATAGTTGGGGAAGACAAGACAGTAGCAGGTATTTGGGTGGTTTGTAATGTGAAGCTGAACATTTGGTCTCTGGCATAATGCTTTATTTCCAGGCATTCCTGTCTGTGAACAGAGTCCTGGCTGCTGGTGCCCCAAGTCCCCGCTGTGCTGTGGGGAGCGTGATGGGAAGCGATAGCAGCAGGACCCAGTGATCAGCAAGGAGGGCAGGGGTGGGCTGTGCAGCAGGGGTGACTCATAAACTCTTGATCCCAGATCCTGCTTCTGCCACCTCCCTCCGGAGGGGATTGTTCTCAGCTTCTCTTTCATCTGAAGAAATAAAATATTTCACATTAGCATTCTTCTCAGTGCCAACAAAAGATCTTCAGACTAGTAGTTCTGAAGCAGAGAGAGATTTGTCTCTTAAAGAACATGTAAAAGGTATTATTATAAATGTGCAAAAGAACAAAAACAAGCTCGCTGCTAAAATGCCGATAATCAGTTAGTCCTCTGAATAGCTTACAATCTGATCCCTCCCTATATTCTCACAGTACAGTAGGAGAAATGATTTAATTTGGGAATCCACACAAATGACGTGTTAAGCTGATCCGTGTAGTAAGTTTTCCACTCCTCCTTCTCTTGTTCCCTGCACTTTTTCTTTCCTTCTGAGCTTCCTGGCATCCCTCCTGAAGTCTCTGCATGTCAGAGAGCAATGACCTTCTCAGCTTTGAAAACTGAGCAGCCATTTCCATAACAAAAATATAATTTTTCTGAAGCACCTCTTCTTTGTGGTTTCCTTAAGGCTGAGATGTTGCTTGGGGTAGCCTCTAGACCTGTTTCAACTTGTCCTGGAACTGCAAAGCTATCAGCTTTTCAGAAAGCTGATGCTTAAAATGTTTCTTGGCATTTGGTCCTGAACCCCTGCTGTTTTGCATCTTGGGTTGTTGCATAATGTGTGGAAAGGGGATGGAGGCAGCTCTCTGTCAGCAGTGTAAATCACTGTGCAAAGCAAAGTATGGAGCAGAAGAAACCCAAGCTCTTTGCGTGGAGCCCCAGCTTGCGGGCTAACGGCTGCTGATTAGCTGTGATGAGCTTCTGTTTGACTAAACAGAAGGAGAAGGGGAGTAAAACGAGTGACACATTTTCCCTACCTTTGCGTGCATTTACCTTATTTACCTTAGTAATGTTCAGAACGTGTTTTAAAGACTTAACAGTGCTGTGGACTAAATTACAAACCTGTGCTTGTGTGGACTGTGTCTTTCCCCTTCCCTCCTGCAGACGCTGTGTTATCTCTTCTTTACTTGCCTCTTCTCTACTTATATTTTCCCATAGCTGATTTGATAAATGTCTTTAAAATACTGGCTAGTGGATGCTGCCATTTCATGTGCCTGTTCTTCCAGAGCTCTGCTATGGAGATGAGCTTGAATATACCATTTGAATTCGACATAACTTACATTTTAGTTCTGGTCATTTCTACTTCAATTACATCTTCCCCATTACCAATCCTGCCTTCACTGCTGCGGTCAACGCTAAGATGGACTGTGGTAATTATTTGTATTGAGGCCCGAGTTTCTATGGGACTACACTCCAGTGCACTTGCATGAAGGACAACCTGTTAACACTGAAATGATATGGTTGCAGACAGATTTATAGGAGAGGAATAGATTTACACAGGTAATTCAGCCTTGACCTCCTGAGTTCTCATTACTTCTCATCCACCCAACACTATTGCCCACCTCTTTCCTTTCTAAATGAGATCCAGCAACTAATAGTGAAATTAGGGCAATCTGCTATATGAAATTTGTGATTATTTGCATTTAATTAAAGGCTTCTCTTGAGAAAATGAAGGGCAGCTTAACCTCAAAGAAGCCTCTACATCTCCAGTAATTGCTTCTAATTGAAGTCTTTAGTTTCCACCCCACCACAGGAAAAAGAAAAAAAAAAAATTACTCCCATGCACAGGTCCCTGAAAATTATTTTATCCTTGTGAAATTAAGGTGACTGAGGGTCCTTGTAAAAGATTCCTCAATGTGGGTTAACCAGCTAAGATTAAATTTAATTACTCTGAAGCCAGGCTTGTAGAGTGTTTATGAAAAGTCCATGGGCACTGTCCATCCTCTCGAACTGTCCATGCTGTGTGATGGTGTCCCCCGCAGTGCTGTGAGCAGCAGTCCCCCCAGGTGCTGTGAGCACAGGGGTTGCAGACACATCTTTTGCATAAGTCTTCATGACCATTTTGTTTCCATCATGGATTTCTGGTGTTGTACAGTTCTTGCTGGCTTGCAGTGGTATTTTGACTGTGACAGAAAAAAATCTGCAAGTGTTTCATCTTAGTGTAAGTATGAGCTGCAAAGCCCAAGGTGTGTGGGGCTGGGCAGCAGCACTGCCTTGGGGCTGGGCGAGGCAACTCAGACCTGTCCCTTCTTCTGTCCATGGCTCCAAAGCCACGTCCTTAGTCTTTGTTGCTGTAAGCAGCTGATCTTTCTCATCACGATCTGTTGATAGTTTGGTAGATGGTTTCAACATGGGAATATGGGCCTGGGCAACCTTTTTGAGAATGCCCAGAGACCCAAATCACTGCATTGCCCCATTAATCCTGATGCACAGAGTGTGCCTCTAAGGCAAGCATGACATTTTATGAGCTACTGTGGCTGCTTCTCATCTGTGGCATGCTCCGAAGGGAGGGCACAGGTGTCAGGAACCCACCCTGCTCTGCTTGCTGAGGTGTGGTGGCCTCTGTTTGGCACAGTGAGCTGAGCTGTGCCGGGTGCCTGGAGCTGAGCCCGAGGAGCGCTGTGTCTGATAAGAGCGCAGAGCCTTGCGTTGTAGCCACCATCTCAGCTGCAAGCGTGCGGCACTTGAATTATGCATTCTGCCTAATTACAACTATAAGCATTTTCACGCTGCTTCTGGCAGCACAATCATTCTGCTTGCACCCTTTGGCTCTATTAAAATCTCTTCTTGTGTTACAGATCTGAAAACAGGCATGACAAAAATAAGTGTGTAAGTTGTAGCAGCAGATACGGCCATTTTCTACTGTTCATCCTCTATGCTGGAGGTACGGGTGTTGAAAACATGACTGTTCTGCTATCCTGTGTTCTTGCATTGTTCATTAACACCTTGTATCGCACAAGTCAGTAGGAACATGGTTCTGATTTTTGCTTTTTATTATATTGAAGGTTCTCATTAATGTGTGGTGAAACACAAAATATCTAAATGCACTGAAATATTTCAGTGACCTCTTAGAGGGCTACAGGTGAGTCAGAAATGGCAATGTCATTGTCAGTTGTAGATTTGTCATAATTCCTGAAGTTGCAGCTGCAGTTAAATACATGAAAACATATGCGACCTTCCTTTGATATTTCCTAGCAAGGAGATGTGCTTGGCAAAGTGCACCTCTTCATTTTAAGGAAACAAACAAACAAAAAAATTGTTTTAATTCTGTATGCAGAACCCTGAAATACTTGTATATCATGTAGGTGCAAGTCATATAGAAGTGTGTAGGTGCTGAGTTTGACTAAGATTATTTAGTAGGGTGGTATTGTTTCTGACAATAAATACTTCACCTTTCAAAGCAAGACGTTAAACCCCTTTGTTCTGGGAAACTAAGAAATGAAATACCTTTTACAGTCTCTACTTCCCCTGCATGCTAGAAAGGGAATTCCTTCTAATTATATAGTTGTGTGCACAATCCACTTCTGAGTTGAGCGCTTATTTATGGAGAGGTGTCATCAAATGAGATTTATAGAAGGTTTGCAGCAAAGCTTTGAATGTTGTGAAGGGGAGGAACCTTAGGCTGAGCAGCTGATGACTGGGCTATGGAAAGATTTGGTGGATCCCAGCAATTCTACCTTGCTTTTACAGAAAACTGCATTGTCTAGAAAAGAGAATGATTACATTCACCACCAAGTATAGATTATAAGGCAAATTTCATCTTTGTTTGAAGCTACTTGTCAAAACCAATTGACCAAAGGTATTTGTCTTTGATAGTATTATAAATGATTCAGTCTTATATGTTTCAGAAGAATCCTGTATGTTAGAAGGCAGATGTGTTTAATTTTTCTTCTTCCCAGTAGAGCTACATCTATTGCCATTGCACCTTTCTTTTAATAGGAAGCTTTTCTGCAGAACGGTTTGTCCAGTCCTTTTTTGCCTTTTAGATGAGAATGAGGAGCTGTTACTCATGCAGGGCTGAGATAACATGGGGAGCCTGAGGCCAGTAAGAGACCCTGGTGCCACTGTTGTACTTCCGGTGTTGGGAACCCTGCAAGGCAGCAGGAGCCCATGAGAGCAGCACCATTGCCGTGTTCCCCATCCAAGTAACAAAGTCACCAAAATGGAAGGCATTAGGAGATTGTACTACAGGAGCAGTCTGCACAAGGAAAGGGTTTCACTCTTTGGGGGAAAAAAATCTGTTCTGCAGGTGAGGTCAGAGCCTGGAGTTGGGAAGTCAGTTAACTCCCTTTTGCCTGTAGAGTATGCTAAATAAACATGAAGTAGCCTGTCATTTGATGGATGACTCAGTTCTCCTCTTACAGGGTTGTCAGTCCATGGCATCGCTTCTGGGTTACACAAGTATAAATGAAAGGAGAATTGGCTGGCAGTGTACAGCTCCAGAAGGCAGGCTGCAAAGGAAAGGGTTTTAAACTTTGAAATATAGACAGTATCTGGGCAATTGAGAAGAAGAGCATATCCTCGTTGGTTTGTTGTTTGTTGTTGCTGTTGTTGCTTTGGGTTAGTAATAATCTATAGGCTGACATGTTAAATGGATTTCACTCACCTATTAAGTATGTCAGTTTAAAACAAATGTATGCAGTACAAAACACAGACAAGGGCCCAAGAGAGCTCTGTGTACAGAAAGCTGAGAACAGCTACAAATCTCTGCTCTGAAGTCTTACAGAACACGGCACCCCGCTTTGGAAAGCATGTCACAGAGTCTGTAACTGGTGGACAACTACATGTGAATCCCAGTAAATGAGGGTTAACTAATCTGTTGTTCTTTTTTTTTTTTTTTTCTTTTCCTGTTCTTAAAATGAATCCATTCAATAAGAAATGTGAAGCTGAATGGCAAAGTTCACTGCTCAGCCATAGTTATCACTGATGTTCATATTGGGTAAGCTGGCTGAAATGCTGCTGAAAACAAACTTGGAGAGATGATGAGATTCATGATGGGGAAACGACCACCATTCATCCAAAATGTTTTCAGTAACAGCACAGGGAAGGGATTACGCTGGTGCAATCTGTAGTTCTTGTTTTTGTTTTAAAGGTCTCTAATGAGCCATGTGTGCAGTGCGTTTCTCCCTGGGAAATCCCACTGAAATCTGGCTCTTGGATTTCATTTCTTGTGTTGCTATATTTGGAGCAGAAAGCAGATCTCCCAGCATGACTCCTTCTGGCTTATAGAAGCTCTGTGAATTGTCTTAGTAATATACACTAATCAGTTACCAAAGCTGCCAGCCCCCCATGAAAATCCTTTAAAATGATTAAAAAAAAAAAAAAATGGGAGCGGGGTAGTTGCAGATACTTTCTGGCTGCAGTTACATGGCAGTACCCAGTTGTCATCTTTGTGCCATGGGGATGAGGGACAGATGACCTCGATGGATGTGGTGCATTCTTTGTTACTGTGGCCTCTTGCTCAATCAGTATTTTTCTGCGCCTACTTTTTTATCCTATGGGTAAGGAATCCAATCACAATCATCTCTGTTGAGTTTTAATGAGTAAATTAGTTTTTAAAAGTTTGCAATCAACAGTAGTCTAAGAGTGTGCATGTTCCCCTTGTCACAGTCTAGCAGTGTTTGCTAGAAAAAGTAACAGGCGGTCTGATGTATTTATTTTTAATAAGTTCCCATTTTTCTTGACCTTGGTTCCATTAAAAATCATACACAGACATGCCAAGTCAGGCATCGAACACAATCTTGTTATAATCAAAGGAATGAACCTTCCTGCTTCAATACAGTACTTTTCCTGTGCTGACGTCTGCCAGCCCAGCTGTACCCAGATTTCTGCAAAGAGCCAGGATGGTCCATGTGCTGTGTTGAAGTAATGTTGTGGCATGGATATTTATAAATTATGGTGAGCAGAGAGAGGTAATACACATCAGTGTTTGCAGTGTCAAGTGAGAATATTGTATTTCTATATTTGGGTATTTTGAGATGTATTTCAGGTATTTAATTCCCTTTCTGTGCTCATCTGTGTAGGAAAAAATCTTTAAAACTTAAGAGCAACAAGATTACTATGGCTTGGTAGAAATGATGTTCAAAATTTCGTAAATTAAGCAGAGAACATGTCCATCCTAGCAGCTTTTTGCTATCTTTCATGGTTCTTTGATAGGGATGTAATTTTCTCTAATCACTCAGAAAGATGGCTGGATATTTTTTCTATTAAATTCTGAAGGACTTAAACCTTTTCTGGCTTACCTTTGCTATTTTTCATGTTTATATACAACAGTATAATGCATCAGCATTTTTATATGTTTCCCATATAAGAATGAGCCATGCTTATGAAGGCTGTCAGACTTTCTAGTCCACAGAGTAACTGGAGCATCGCTATAAGTTCACACCAGCCTGAAAATCACATATATATGCTGAAATGTCTTATTTTATGGCTGTGTTGCTATTTAATAGCTAAGCTGTGCCCTTTTCTAAATTTACTGTCGCTATCCAGCAGTACATTAGTGTTGGGGGATGCTGCTGCAGAGGTCCCAGGCTAGCTCCACTGCTGCTGTGGGTGACCTGGGTGCCCCGGAGTTGGCGAAGTTGTGCGTTGGCTAAGGAACTGGCCGCATTGCGATAATTAACTACTGAGTTAGAAACGGAAAGGAGACCAGTCTACAGCACCTTAACCTTCTTTTAGCAGGTTTTTCTAGCAGGGACTGGAATATAAAATGATTACTTTCTGCTCTCCTGTGTTTAGCCTCAGGAGGTTTCTGATAGGTTTTGGCTATTAAAGACAGCAGTAAATGGCTAACTGGAAGCTATCTGGCATTCATAACCTTAAGCTATTTAGGAAAGCAGAAAAGCTGAATAGATCTTTTTTTCCCTTCTCCCCCCCCCCCCCCCCACTTTTTTTTTTTTTTTTTTCTTTCCCTAAGGAAAGACCTACAAGAGCAGAAGGAGCTGCCTGCCTTTCAGGTGAATTCCACTCAGGATGATAAATTATGTCTGAACTGAACCAAAATGTTCCTAATGGCCCTAGTCAAAAGGCCTATTACAGGATGTCTAACTCACTTAAGTTCCTTTCTGCTTTAAATTGTTAATGATTAAGCATTTTAGGGCTAAAGTGATATGTGCTTAAAGGGCACTTTTCTTTAAGGTTATCCAAACTTAAAAAATGAACACCTGAACTGAGGAGTGCAGACTCCCTTGAGTGACCTTGTTGTGGCGATGGGATAAGGATGTTGCTTCTACACATGAATAATTTTGTGGGGATGTTTACAGGTCACCGGGAAGGTTTATGGAAAAGGAAGAGGAGGAATATTTTGAAGCAGAGAGCAAACAACAGCTTTGGCTTGTCTGTGTGGTTTGTAAATCCCACTTCTGATATTGCAGTGAGAAAGTTTGTTTGTCTTTTGTTATGACATTTGGAAAAGTAAACCATGTGATGACATGAGGGACATTTTCCCAAAGGAATGACTGGTAAATTGTAAGTCATGAGTCCCATACTGACTTATGCAGTTGCTTGCTTTTAAGCATGGTGTTATAGCAATGAGGGTGTTAAATCCATGTGGTAACCAGAAAGATGTGGATTCCGGTCCAGTTCTGTGCTGCTGCCTGCCCTGCTGCTGACTAGTGAGCAATGCTCCATGCTTATCTGTAAAGGTATAGAAATATGTAGTAGATACCTATTCAGCATCATCGGCTATAGGAACTTCTCCATTTCTTAAATTTTTAATGCCTCCTGACAACGACACACAGAAAGTTCCCTGTCACTTCAGATAGCCTTGGTATTTACAGAACCTGTGTACTTACAGCAGCCATGTCAATGTGGATACTAATGTCTTCAGGTCCGTTTTTACTTTCATTAGACTCATCTATGAGTTTATTGGACTTGAGATTTGCTTTCCAATCTTTTCATGTGAGTGTTGTCAGTATGCTAAGTCAGCGATTACATGCACTGTCTTCTGTTCAAGCAAAATCAGATGTGACCTTAAGATCCAGTGTCTATGATCAGACTTGGATGCATCTTCCTTCAGAGTCAAAGCATTGATTCGGGGCCAGCAAGCAGCACGCACACCTTTTCCTGCAGACACTCAGCAGAAATACTAGGATTGACCCCATAATAAAATGCACAAGTATGCCTAGCATATGCACATAGAAGTGGGTAAGCTTGCAGAGAAAGCTGAAAGAGCATGTTTCCCAAAATATTTAAATTGCTCCTTGTGGTGTACAGACAGGTTCCAAATGCCAAGGACCGTAACACTGCCCTCTTCTGTCATCTTTATTGCAGTATAGAGGATGTGTTCTTTATAAACTCCAAAATACCCATTTTCCTCTTGATTTTTCTCTCTCATCAATGCAGCTCTCCACTGGGGATTTTAAGCAAACATTGTCCTCAGTTTGTTTGGGATGCCATTAATTTCAATTCCTGGCCTAGCGCACTGCAAACGTCTGGCTCCGTCAGAATATTTCTATTCCCCACTGAGTCGCTTCCCCTTTGATACGTGATGAGTCAGCAGGTCTTTAATTGCTGTTCTTAGCTGGGAGTGCCCTTGTTCAATATGTTAAATATTTGATTGCCCCAGATTTCCAGATAGAGCAGGGCACTCATTTGGATGAACAAGCTCCCAGTGCAAAACCTGTTGCCTCTCCAGACAGCAAGCTTGGGAGCTCAGCCCAAGGCTGTGTCTGGAAAGTGTCTCCTGGAGCTCATGGTAGCTGTGGGGAGCCTTGCAGGCCAGGTGGCTCAGTCTGCTGGGGGGCAGTTTTGGATGGCAGCAGTTGTGCTCAGGAAGACTTTTGCTGCAGGAGTTTGTGCAAGTCTCCTGGGAGGCCCCTGCGTGGCCAGGAGGCATGCGAGCACGGCAGTGCACTGTGCTCTCAGCTGCTCCTGGGACTCCCTTCTGCTCTTTTTTAAAGAAGCAATGTAGACATACCCACTGGGATACTCCTGTGCTTGGTGGATTATGGAGTCTGCCTTAAGGGACTCAGTAAGATGGGACGTTATGGGCAATAAGATTATCTTCTTGTAACTTTACTGAATATTATGCATGTATTTCATGCTCAGCGAGCTGAAATAAGAGCACTTTTCAGAGCACTTTCCAAGTATTTTTAAATGAATGCATTGTGCGGGGACAATCTCTGCTGTCTTTCATGGGAAAGCTTCGCTTCAAGAAAAGGTTGCTATGGACTTGGCACCACCATTGGGCAAAGTGGGTCTTCAGCCTTATGAGTGGCTCTCTGAGATGAGAAATCCAGTTCAGCATTCATGAAAGTACAATACCTGCCCACAGAAAGCTGGGATTTGCTGGCTGTAAGTGCCTCCACGTTTTGGGAAGGTATCTCCACGTGATGCTGTGTAGGAGAGTGCAGACTCTCACATCACAGCAATGTACGAACATTCCCAACCATCTTCAGCAAAGTAGGTTTGAGGTTGTAGCTGCAATGCAGTCTGTGGAGGAGAATATCCCAAATGTACTTCTCTTCATCTGCCTGTGGGCTTCATTCCTCTCTGAAGTCTCACTGCCTCTGCATTTCTAGTGCAGCGTAGTATGTAGAAGAACATTGAGAAATGTAGAGAAGTGCATACTTAGCACACACGTTCAGTCACTTGTGGGTGGCTCTGGGGAGAAGAAAGAACTTGATCAGAATAATGCGAAAAGGAAGAGCCCTACAAGCCTCACTTTGTAAATCTTATTATCCTGGTCCTAATGTAAGAGAAGCTGCTGCAATGCACGCGCTCAAGCAATGGCATGAAAAAAAACGCAGAAGTTTCCCACCCACTGAGTCGAAGAGAAGCAATCTCACTCCCACTGAAAGGATGAAATAAATGTAGCTGCTATTAAAGCAGAGCAGTGAGCACCAGCACTATCATTTTGTAGAACAGATCTCTTAAACAGACCTTTAGATCAAGAAAAATAGGTACAGAATAAAATTGTCCTGAAGCAAACTTGGCAGTACTGCAGCAGTGAGACAGAGGAACCCTATGAATAGATAAGTGGCATTTTCCCACATTATTCAAAGTGCCCACTTGCTGAACAAGTGGAGCAGAAAGTTCTCGGTGGATGAGAAATGGGGAAAGAACAGTCCATCCGCACGGAGCCTTGACTTCCACCAGACCATTAATATCAGGGTTGTTTATGACCTTCCAGTCAGGCAAGGAAGGGTAACTTATCAGCAGTCAGGTTCAATCCAGCTAATGTTTCCAAGATTAAATGCATACTTGCAGACTGGATCTGATTGCCGATTTTATGGTGAACCCTTTCTGCTGGTATAACTTTCAGTGTTCAGTTTGCTGCAGGTTTTAAGCTCTCTGGCATAAGTTATGGTGCTATATGGAAAGAGAAAGCCAGCAAGAAATGTGGGAGAGCTCGAAAGTCTGCCTTTCCTTTTAACAATGCAGACAATTCATGCTGTGATGCCTTGTGAAAAGCCATCCTTCATTTCAATATCTGGATTCAGCAGACGCCCTCGATATGAGATGCATGCCCTTCTGTCCCTTCAGCCACATGCAGCTCTCCAAGAGCTCAAAGCCAGTGGCCCTGCCTGGACTATGTTATGTGACTGGGGGGCAGTTGATTTGTGAAGACGACATTGTGTGGCCTTTAGGAACAAGAGTGGCCATTGCAGTCCTGTGCAACTGCAAGGCTTTATTTTGGAAGTATGTCACTTACAGACTTGGCTAGTATCTTTGTGAATGGAAATCAGTTGATCCTGTGCTGTCTGTGGTAAGGGAGCATACAGGAAAGCTGAGCAACTGCCAGCTTTAAGTACAGGCCAAAGCTACAGGCTCTTACGGCAGTAATAAATAGTGTGTTCTAGACTGGAAAATCACAGAGAGAGTTCGTCACTGTACACCAACATCTCGGCTCTCAAGAGTGAGCTTGTAATGGTGGTGGGCTTCCAGTCACCCACTCAGTGCCCAGGGCAGGGAAGATTTCTACAGAGCCAGTTTACCTGTCTCCAGTTGATAAAAATAATTGGAATTATTGGACCTTCAAAGCTGTGAAGAAAGTAATGGATGACCAGCTGTACTTCAAATGAAAAAGTAATCTGTGGAATAATTACTGCCAGTCAACCTGAGCCTAGCTGTGAAATATTAATGGGTGCTTGATCAGTCTATACAGAGTTCTCGATCATTCTCCCAGAGAGCAGCACAAACCCAGTAAGATGGCTCAGGATTTGTAGTAGCCCATCTTACTGACAGGAGCAGAATAAGATGTTCTAATGTGTTATTTGCTATAAGCAAGTACTAGTTATTGGTCCCTAACAGAAAACTTCTCCTTAGCATTTATAAGTTCGGAGATGATCTGTCTTATGCTTTCCTTCACGCACCCACCATCTTGTGGTGGACAAGCAGTGGCAGCCTTGTGCTCTGCAGATCTGTGCACAGCACTGCTGTAAAACTCAGCGGTATGCGTCAGTCTCGTAGAACAAGATTGAACAGAGGGCTTTCTATATTTAACACTAACCCATGTACCTTAGAAAATGTTTGAACAGAATGCACAGAGCTCAGAAAGACTGACAAGAAGTGAGCTGCTACCCTGATCCAGCAAAGGACCGCACTTCAGGCGTGTGAACAGTCCCGTTTGCTTCAGAGAGACTTTGCATAAGCTTAAACACTTTGTGAGATTGAAGTCTAGTGAGTAGGAGTTCATAAGTAAAAAGAGAAAGCTCTGAACGAGATTTGTCTTCCTGAGCCCTTGAACTTAAGCGAAGTTCAGCTTCAAAACAGGGAGCTAATCAGGGAGTGAACACAGGCTGCTTTGATTAGAAATGCCACAAAGTTTTGATCATGGCATGAGATGTGGGCCTCATGCTGCATTTGTTAATGGGAATGATCGTTTCTTTGGTGTCTCTTCTCTGCCTACCTCCTCCTGGTCCTAGCAGATCTGTATATCTCAGTCTCCATCCTCCCACATTGTCTGGATGTGGGAACCAGACAGTGTCAAACTTCAGAGAAAAGTCTAGTTCATCTCTGAAGCGGATTTCAACTTTGTGATTAGGGTCTGCCTTCAATACATGTTGCAGAAAAGGAGACAAATCTGAATAAGAAACAGGATCTGCAGGAAATGTAGCTGCTGTGAGGAAAAGCTCTTAACTTTGTGTGAAGGTCAAGTAATGAATGGAGGAAGTGGACCAAGGACATGACATGTCCTCCTTTGTTTCTGTATGCCCTACAGAGTCAGGGAGAAAACATCCCCTACATAACGTGAAGGACTGTGACTGGTTGGGTTTTGTGTGCACAGATGGTTCTTTCTTTGGACAGTGCCAGAGTAGGATGTACATCCATAATAAATGAACACTGAGAGACAAGAAGGCATTAAAACCTGTCTCTGTGTCCCCAAAATGGGCGTGAGGAACTGCTTTGGCTATAAACCTATTTTGATGTCTAATTTTAAGGAGGGGAGTTCCTTAGTGTCTTCTAAATAGTCAAAAGAGAACATTAGGAACATTCACAAGGGAATTCAGTTATGCTTCTGCAATGAATGGTCCTTGAAGGAACATCTCTATGTAGGAAGACTAGCCACCTGATTTAAGTACATAAGTTAGGTCCTAAATTTAGTTAGTGTGTATATTCTCCATGCATCAAATTCAGAAACTTATTTTTAAAACTAAGAAATTCTAAACTTAGAACTAACTCTTTTCACTGCAAGAGCAGAGGAACTTGGATCTCTGTTGTCACCCTGCACAGCTTTGAATTTCGCCTGTGACTTTTTGCTTCTTGAGAAGAAAGTGGCCAGTCAGCACACTGGATAGTGCTGTGGTCTCCCTTCTCCCTTCAGCCCCGTGGCCAGCCTTCTGCATAACCTCACATCATTTCTCTGGCCCTTTTTCTTTCCTTCCTAATCCTTTGCAGATTGCCATTATGAGTTTTTTTGTTTTTTTTTTGGAAGGGACACCGATTGTATAATAATGTGCATTATTATTAGATTTGCAAATATTATGGTTGTCTATGTATATATCAATGCAAAACTAGGCTCAGATATCGATATTAACCAGTAGTCTCCAGCCTGACCGGTCCATTTGGTAGAATATGGAGCAAGTGGTACGTTACATGCAGGAGTTTACTTTGCTGTTCTGGGCAACATGGGGTAGAGGAGCAGAGTCTTGCAGTATCTGCAGGCAATGTCAGAAAGCCTGTTGAGCCACATGTTTGAGATGACTGCTCTAGGTAGTATTACGTTATAAATAGCGGCTAATAATAGTAGCATAACAGCAAGGTTCTCAGTTGATGTAAATTGGAAACTGTAATTCCGTAGAAGTTAATGGAGCTCAGCTGATTTACACTAGTTGGCTGTCTGGCCCCTAGCAAATGATTCTAAATCTGATAAAATTAAATGAGATTCAAAGCTCCCTCATATAAGAGAATATTAAACCCTATCTCTGCTGTCAGACTTCTGCATGGCTGTCAGGCTTTGTAGCTCAGGCTTGAAGATCCTGTTTTAAGTTCTTGATTTTATTATTTGATATTTTTTCACTTCTCTGTCTTTTACTTCAGTTAAATCTTTACTTTCCCCCTCAAAAAAGAATTAAAATCACGCATTTTGATGGATCATTAGGTGCCATTTGTTTGTATTCACAAGTTGTTGGCAGAGATCTTAAAGCCGTTGAGATTTGTGCCCTTTAATTTCAGTTCAAAATGCAAATAGACATTGAAAACATCTGTTCAGCATCCGTGTTGGAGAGGTCTGCAGCCTCAATGTTTTTCCCTTGTTCTCAGTAAAGTACCGTAAATTTTATTTAATAAGACTTCCTCCAGCCTATAAATTAAAAACAAAAAAACCCACAACTACACAACTTCAAACCTGGTGAAAGTAAAAACTGAGCATTGAATTATTTTATAAGCTCTCTTTACTATTGCCCAGCTGGGTGTATTATAGGCTATAGGCTGATGTGTCACTGATCAGTGAGGTGACTGGTCCTAGGGAGGGTTGGACACGGGTCAGAAGTGCTGAGAGAGGTTTAGGAGAGGTTCTTCCTTTGAAGATTTCTTGCTTGTCTCAGACTACTGGCGTAAAGGCACAAATAATTCCTTCTCTCGGCTCTGTTGCAAAGATCCAAACTGGCTTAAACACTTTTAAGAGCAGATTTTAGAAATCCAGACTCTTTTGACAGAACTGGGTCGATGAATGGTTGGGTGTGCTGTGCCCTCCGTGGGGGTGGACCGAGGAGCGGCTGAGAGTGGGTGTAAGGTGGTAACATCGCAACCGCTCGGCTTTGTGCAGAGCAGCACATCTGACCGCAGCGTCTGTTCAGAGGAATATATTTAGATTTGCCGGTTTTCAAACATAAACCCAATCTAGTGATTGCCCTGTGATTCACTACTGCACTCTTACCTGTATGCCTGAATCTGAGCAAAGTGATTTCAACTTAAAAAGCTCCAATGCAAAACTTCCCTGAGACTTAGAACAACTGGAAACAGCTGCAGGCAGGAGCTGTAAACAAGTCCAGGACTGAGACTACTCAGATCGGTGGAAAGCATCTCTCACTTGAGGCCATGATACTGTGAATAGTTTTGGGCAGCTTCCACAGATGATGATATGAGATTAAAAACTGGAAGGTTGAGAACAAGTGCAAGGCTCAAACTGTAGATTTGTTCACTTTACTACGTTGCTGTATGCTTAAGTCTCCACTAAAGCAGAGGGTAAATGAAACCGTCAAGAAGATCTCTGCTAAATTTGATTAAAAACAGCATATGTATTTAAAAATTCATGGCAGTTGCTTATGCACAAATGCAAAGTGTGATCATGCAGGCTATAATCATTGCAGGAACCAAGCATTAAAAGCTGCATCAGTCCTTGCTTTGAGTTAGAAGGTCTTTGTGCAATCCTTTCTCCCTTAATTTGTGTGTCTGGTCAGTCCATTGCACAAACTGCTTCAGATTGTATCATTTCTATTTGATTCATTCACAGAGCTGAAATCTCAGGGAAGACATGAAAGAGTAAAACATAATCTGATTCATGTATATTTTTCTGAATTCTGGTAGCGAGCTCAGAAAATCTACATTCTTTGAAAATACAGAACGTTGGATTTCCTGAGGCATAAAAATATCCCTAGCGCATCTTATCATAAGTGAGAAATGGCATCCCTGTGCCAGGGTGGCTCCTTCACCAGATGGAGCAGACTCCATGCTCTTGGGTACAAGCAGCAGTTGCAGATGGACTGGGTTTCTCTTAAGATCATCCTAGTATTGTAGTTTGGTAGTGAGCTAACTTCCTAAATGCTGCAAGCAAATGAAGAGTAAACAACAATAAAATATGCATACATAAAAGCAAATTGCAGGTGCGCATCTAATGGAGAACGAACCCTGAATGGGTCTCTAGAAATTATACTTTACTAATTTTTGTAAGACTAAGCAAAAATGCAGTGTTATTTTGTACCGAGGTAGTTGAATTACTTCGTGTGAATAAGGGTAACAAGATCTGAACAATACTAGGAGGCAGACAGGGAAATTAATTTTCTTGGTGTGCTGCTTGTAACTTTCAAACAGTTCTGGGAGACTCCTGATAAGGGCCGATGAGACTTGTTCTGGGAACAAAATGATGTTAACCAATCTGCGAGTAAACTCCGACTCGGCACTCCACTTGTCATTATTCAATCTGTCCTGAAGAATAACACAGATAAAAGGATACTCTAGTACCATGATGCAGAGGACTGTCACACACAGTGAATCATAATCAAGCCAGGGATTCTTTTTTTTTTTTTTTTTTTTTTTTGTATTTTTCAGGTAAGAGTAGCAGTTACCAGGTTTTTAATGGCATCATAAATTCTTTGTTCTCTTTCTGGCAAAAATGCTTAGTTGCATCTCATAAAGGAAACCATCTGAGCTTTTGAGAAATTATTTAAGACTTGATTTAGTGTGCGTTGTTATTTTTTGTTTAGCCAAGTGTAATTTACTTGATATTAATTAGTCCAGAGCTGTGTAATGGGCATACAGTGCCAAATTGTTTTTGTGCTGTTACCCGGTTTTTAAAAATGAATCTACAAATCCTCAAATCTCCCTCATCCTGTACTTCAGATCAATGCAAGTCCAATATTTGGCTTTGTAAGGTATCATTTCCTTATTGTTAAATATACTAAATGTATTCCTAAGTTAGACATTGCCTGTACTTGCATACATTTTGAGAAATGTTTTTTTTTAGCCTTGTGTATAATCAAGGTATTATGAAGAATGCTTTTAGGGTTTGTAATATATCCCCAAAGACAGGAGAACCACATTTTCTTTTCATTCCAACTGCAGTACAAAGGCTCCTCTATAGTCTTCCTGAAGGAAGGATGTAAGAAGAGAAATGCAGCCACTAGAAACTGTTGTAAATGTTCTTAAATTTATTTCTGAGCAAAATTTCATGGATCATCAGTTATCCAGTATCCATGAGTGCAGCATCCATGAACAGGCAACATTTGACATCTTTACATGCTGATGGTGTTCACCAAATTGGCCGAAGTCTTTAGCTCTTGCTGCCCCTTTCCCTCCAGCCATTGCCTTGCAGCCTGTTATGCGGCCCTCATCCCTCCTGAGCTGACCTTAGAGAAATAAGATACTTCACTAGAGCCCTGCATTAAGGAAGCTATTGCCTTCTTTTTCCTCTGATAGAGAAATTGTGTATTAATTCGTCTAGACCAAAGACATAAATATTTGATTTTCTTGGAGTCACCATATTAACAAAAAGCATACAGAGTTCACTTTTGTTTCATTAGGAAATAAGCTAAGGCAAGTTCAGTTCATAAATGTGGTTGTTGATTCTATTGGCACAGCTTTAAAATATATTAAAAATCTTGTTACTTGAGGTCTGTAAACAAAATATATTTCTTTTATCTAATTTGGGTTGTCAAGAGCAAAGTAATTTACATAAGAAGTTTGATAGACTATCAGGAACAGCTATACTTTCAGAGAGAAAAGCCTATTAGATCTTAATCCATCTGATAAGCATATTACTTCCACCAAAGCCAAACTACTTTTGTATTCTGTATAAATAATTCCATTTAGTGTAATTGATTATTTTACAGCAGGAACCAAGATAGATATTGTTGGAGGACAATCAGCCTATTAGTCATGTTTTGGAGGTTGTTCTGGAGAAGACGGATTTCGATAAGCTCAAGCTAGTCTGAACGATTTGCAGAACAGATCACTAGCCAAGCTGTCATTGTGTAGCTTCGGTTTGCACCCAAGTGTCAGCTGAGCTATTGTAGTTCAGCAAAAGATAATAGCAGTAGCTGTACACAGAAACGAACTGCGAAGTGATTAGCAAGCTATCTTGCTTTGGTCTGGGATTGTATTATACCTTTGGAAATTGTTAGGAACTCAATGCAGAAAAGCTGTAAAAGGCAAGGTGTTTTTTTTTTTGTTCGCTTTTGCAAAAGTGTGATTTATACACACTGCAAATTTCAGAGTGTATCACGGATATTTGGCCCTTGGTCTGTGGATACTTGCTGGGTACTCCAGCAGCCAGCTGCTCGTGTGGTAGAGCAGGATGCCTCAAGAGAGTTTTGAGAAGAGTTGTCTGGGTCAGATGTGAGTTGAAATGGCCTTGCTGCAGTGCAGCAAAACTTATTTCCTGTAATTTTTTTTTTTAGTGTAATGAAAAGGTTAGCATGAATCTACTTTGTCTGTTTTGTCTTTCTCATTCCCTGTTTTTGTCCCTGCTTTTCTTTTTGCTTGCCCTAGTATTACTTTTTTTTCCGAACTGCATGATTACATGTTCACGTTTTGCTTATTGCATTCCTGTAGCAAATGGATTCACACACTTCTCAGTGAAACGTGTTACTGCCAAAGAGCACAAAGCCATGTTTGTGTGTCAGGACTTCTAAAGGTTCTGCTAAAAAGAGCACATTGTGTTTAGACATAAGTATAATCCATGTGTGGTGACATTTCAAGCCTATGGAAATCTGGAACCAGTTTTCACACTCAGTATTTAAACTTCAGATATGGCAATAACTGTTGTCTTTATTGTGGTGGGCTGCTGCGGCAGATTAATGCACCTTCAGCAGAAAATAATTGGAAAGAGTGGAGCCTTGAGGGAATGCTAAATATGTTTTTAATTGTAGTATAAATATGTCATTGCCTTTCTAATTGTTATATATGTATGAGAGGTTACAGGGTGCCAAAGGGCCTGCCATCGTGAAATATTGCCCCTCAAAGCAGCGCTGAAGTAGCCCTGCTGAAGTTATAAAAGCTCCTTATCAGCTCTCTTTTAGCAGATGAAGAATTGGAAGTTGATGCATGGTATTTCTTTATAAAAGTAGTTTTTTTGTTTTCATAAACTCCAAATGGCTTCCAGGGCAGAAAGAAAGTAAATGTAATGGCTCAATATGATGTAAGGGAAAAGAATAATAATATTATATGGTTGAAGGGTTTGAAATAGGTTTTTTTTTCTTTTTTCCTTTTTTTTTTTTTTTTTTTTTTTTTTTTTTGTGTGGGGGGTGTTGTTCTGCCCAGAGGGTNTTTTTTTTTTTTTTTTTGGAGTGCTGGGGGTTGTGCTGCCCACAGGCTAGTCAGTGTTTGAGACTGAAGTTTACACTTCAGCTAGACTCAGTTATTGGAAGGACATTCAGTGAGTTTCCCCTGCAACTGTGGCAGCAGCTCAAACCTTTCTAATGAGTAAAAAGTGGCTCTGGCAAAATAGTCTTAAGTGGCATTCAAAAATAGTCATTTGAATGCTAACTAGGGGTTGTCTCATGAGCAGCCCATGGGCTGTTTGCAGAATATCTTGTCAAAACCATTAGCAATGCCAAGAACATTCAATAAAAAAAAAAAAAAAGAGCAAATTATTCTCTCATTTGTAGGACTCAGTTTGTCCCATCTCCCATCATACACAGCATGCTGCTGAACATTTGTTTGCCTTATGAAATCATGGCACACAGTGAATTGTGGCAAGCTGGGCCCTGGTTAGGGCTGTGGGTATTCTCTACCAGAACACAGCTGAGCTGCTGGGTTGGCTTCCCACAGACCCTGGTTCATGCTCAGACCTGACCTGTAAAGGTGAATGTCACTGCTGAATTCATTGTACTCACCCATCTGCTCTCTCTGAAATTAATTTGTTCCTTTATTTATTTTGTAAATGGAGCAAGTAAAACAACAGTTATGAAAAAGATATGTGAGTTCAGATCTTCAGCTAGTGAAATGGAAATGAAGTTGAAACAATTTGTCTCAGCAACTCCAAATCATTAAGAGAATCACAATTATTGCACCAATGTTTGGATGAGGACACAGGCAAGAATTGTTTGAGAGGGATTGCTCTTTTGAGTAAATTGCTAAGAAAGAAGGTAAAATTATCTGTGGGTAGGGTGTTGTTTGGTCTGTCAATTACATAGTCACATTTAAAGCCAAAACTGAGTTTACTTACTTGTTAGATTTTGACCTGGGACTTTCTGGAATGAGGTGTTTCCCTCCTCTACAGCTGAGCATGCAAATCTAACAGCTCCAATTACAAATGCCACCATCTACAGGTATACACTGTGTACACAATGTACATTTTTGTTGTGAAATCCTTAAAACAAACTTCAGGTAAAAATAGTGGGAAATGTGATGTTGTGTGGGTTGGTGTAGTATCAGACTGGTGGTATACCATAGATTTACAGTAACTGTGCCTTGATGGGCTTTTGTGCCCCATCCTGAAGGAGAGAGAAAACGTGATAAAGTCAATCTGATAAGCAATCTTTGCTTTTTGTGAGAACACATCGATAAATTTAGGGCGAATATGGAATCAGAATTCAATTAATTATTGTTTATTGTTTCTTGTGTGGACAGATTTCAGGGTTTTAGTAGCTTTTAGGAAATGTTCTGCAAGGTTCATTGAGCTTACAATGTTAAAAACCAGACATGAAAATGTATCATTTAACTAGTCCTCATATTTTGGTATGATCTTATATAGCTGAGGCAGAAACAGGAGAACAGATCACAGTTTTGCTGTCTTGTGCACATTTTCACTTTTTTCTAACTATTCAGTCTTAATTATCTTTTTTTTTCTAATTATTTGTCAAAATGGATGGTATGGGTTTGGATGTGGATCTTTGTCCTTTTATATATCTGGTCACTATTTTTAAGCGTTTCTCTCTCCAGTGTGAATTACAAAAGAGTTGTTTATCAGATTCCAAAAACGTGTGACTTTATTATACAACCCATCATCACGTTGAGGAATTGTTAGTCACATGAATTGCCTGATCTCTCTGACTATTCTTGGGGAGGACAAAAGCGAGAAGCTTGAATTGCAGCAAGGAGGAACAGGCTTAGATGCAGGATAGGGTTTGGCTATGTGTAGGCACTGAATGCATCCTGCAAACTTTGGCCTTTCTGCAATTCAGGGTGAATTGAAGATACTCTGTACAGCTGAAGATGGTATCTTTTATACCCAGAGAGATGAACACAAGAAATTCTAAAGGGATTAATGACTCCAGCGTGCTTATAATGAAAGTAAGTAAAAATATTTACTTTTGAAAATATGAGAAGTTAGGAGCAGCATTAGTCGGAAAGTAGAGTTCACCAGAGGAGCGCAGTGAGAGCTGAGAATGTGTAAATATTATCTGGCAGCTTGATAAATGAGGGAAATTAAACATGCCTTTGGAGATCGGTAATTGTTAAATGCTCTGAACTGCTTTATGAAAACTAGGAAAGGTTTTTCTTTCAGGAAGGAAGGGAGACCTTTATAAAGTTGCTTAAAAGCAAGAACTGCAATCTAAAGTGCAACACTGCCTTTTATGTGGCTTAAGAATCCTTCTTTCTTATGACATGAGACAAAAGTTGAACCAGCAAACCTCTTATTCTAAATAAGTATGTTTATTGCTGAACTGAGTTAGGATCACAAAATTTTGAACTGTAAAATATGTTGAGCACATAAGCAGAAAAAATGTCTCTCTCTTTTTTATTATGTAAAAACTTTGCAGTACGTAGAAAGCCAAAACATTTGTCTGTGTTTACACATCCGTTGTGTTTGGAAATGATCCTTTTGGTTGTTCAGGGCCCTCAGCAAGGCAGCGGTGTGCAGGTACTCCCTGCCCTGCACTCTGCCTGCTGGGCCACCACCTCCCTCCCCAGTGCATGCAGCGTCAGAGAGGTTGCAGTAAGAGTGCCCAGGTGTATTCAGGACTAGTCATAAATTCCCCAGGGCTCCCTTTTGGGGCCAGTTCTCTGTGATGCTTTTATAAATGATCTGGACACAGGACTCGAATGCATACTAAGTTTGCAGATTATGCTAAATTAGCGGGAGCTGTTGATTCCCTCAATGGCAGAGATGCCTTGCAGAGAGATCTTGACAGACTAGAGTGCTGGGCAATCACCAACTGTATTGAAGTTTAACAAGAGCAAGTGTCAGATTCTGTATCTGGGACAGGGCGACCCTGGCTATATGTACAGACTGGGAGATGAGAGTCTGGAGAGCAGCCCTGTGGAAAGCGATCTGGGGGTTTTGGTTGACAGCAAGTTGAATATGAGTCAACAGTGTGCCCTGGCAGCCAAAAGGGCCAACTGTATGCTGGGGTGCATCCAGCATTGCTAGCTGGTCGAGGGAGTGACTGTCCTGTTCTGCTCTGCACTGGTGTGGCCTCACCGTGAGTACTGTGTACAGTTTTGGGCACCACAATTTAAGAAAGGTATAAAACTATTAGAGTCCAAAGGAGGGCAACAAAGACAGTGGTAGAGTCTGGAGGGCAAGACATGAGAAGCAGCTGAGGTGTCTTGGTTTGTTTAGCCCAGAGAAGAGAAGGCTGAGAGGAGGCCTCATGGCGGCCTGCAGCTTCCTCATGAGGGGAGCTGGGGGGGGGCAGGTGCTGATCCCTGCTCTCTGGTGACAGCGACAAGACCTGAAGGAACGGCATGGAGCTGTGTCAGGGGAGGTTCAGGCTGGATGTTTGGAAAAGGTTCTTCACCGGGAGGGTGGTCAGGCACTGGAACAGGCTCCCCAGGGAAGCGGTCACGGCACTGAGCCAGCTGGAGTTCAAGAAGCGTTTGGACAATGCTCTCAGACATAGGGTCTGATTTTTGGGTGGTCCTGTGTGGAGCCAGGAGTCGGACTCAATGATCCTTGTGGGTCCCATCCGACTCTGTGATTCTATTATTCTAATTCTGGTTGCTTCTGACATTTCTGCCAAGAGCAAACCAGATCCTCAATCTATATATCTTCAAAAGTTTGGTGTTGCATTCCTCCTGGTACAAGGCTTCATGTTGCAGTGCAGGTTACCGCTGCTGCTGTTTGTGCAAGTGCTGAAGCAAAGCATAACTGTATTAGTGTTGCTCATCAAGATAAACTAAATATTGAACATTTCGCTATAAAAACAAGTAAATACCATAGTTAAATGTTTTCAGTTAGTCATGAAAACATACAAAGGGCACATGATGTCCTTCTTTACTTGTCAGGGGTAGGATGGGGGTGAATAACACTGTTCCCACTCTTAGGGAATTTTGGTGAATTAGTAGTAGGATGAAGGTGATTCTTCCTCTAGGTACCCAGCTGCTGGTCAAACCTAGTTGTGAATATCTCTAAGGTGACACGCAGTCTCCAGGCCTGGCTGTGCCTCAGCGAAGTGTTCAGACATGTTTTCAAGAATTACCATGTGCTAGCAAAGCCCAAATATTAGGCTGTTCAGCTGAATGCTTGTCCTCAGCAAATGCAAGATAATATTAGCTTAACTGTGCTTCACTGCAGAATACTCTTTATAGTTACCCAACTTTTACCACAAGTTGCAAACATGGTAAAATGGCTGGGTAGACTGTCACCAATTTGTTTGGCTGTGCTGACTTTCTCGTGTGGCAAAACCTTTGTTACGCATAGAGACTTAGACATGGTTTTATCTGGCTGCAAACATCCAGCATTTAGGCATCATTTTCTCTCAAAAAATTTTAGACTGCAACATCTGAAAGGGGACAGTCAGAACTATCTATTATTTGATAAAGTTAATAGCGTTTTGGGGACAGGGATAATAATGGAAGTAATTACTAATGGGGAGGTTGGCAGATTAAATAGAGTCTCCAAATGACATGAGATACAGTTCTTCCCTGTGTTAGCATGGATAGTGAAATATCTGGATGTGGTTTTCAGAGAGATCTGTCAGGCCATCATTTTTATATTCCATGTAGCCATTCACCTCAAGCGGTTCATGAATAAGAAAGAAAAAAAAAATAAGAATCTAATTTATAAGTATGGACTATATTCTTGCAATGACCTCAGGGTTTTCATGGCACCTCTAAGGCCCAACTCCTCTTATTTAATAAATTTTATATGCAAAATGTCACCTACTTACACCATCTTAAAAAAAAGTTTGGAACATTAACTTTAAGGATAGTCACTTCTACAAGCTCATTTTTACTTTTAGCTTTCCTTGCTGTGGTACCATACATTACAGAAGTGTGGAATGAAAGTTTTTGCCCTGTGGCAACAGGATATTACTTTTACTCGGACTTCAGAAGTGAGGCCATAATGTGGGGAAAAATGAACATCAATGTCACGAAACAGACAAAATACTATTGAAATTCTTTCTTAGCATCACATTTCTGATAGATGTATTGATACAATGAAGCCAGCACCTCAGCGGCACACATGGAGTTGTGCCCTGTTGATCTTAAGTTTGGTTGCTTATCAGCAGTGAACACATATAATGAAGCTGCCCATTCGGTAGGGTGACACCACCAGAAATGGGGTGTGCTGAAGTGCTCTGTTCTCCTAGGGATTTAAGGGATATTTTGGTAAAGGCCATTGGAGAAAGAAGAGCACAGAATAATGATTTTTGTGACCCTATGAGAAAGATCATGGGTGTGAAGGAAAGCTGTGTTAAATGCAATTACATTATTGTATTTGCAGCATGTAATGTTTAAGCTATAAATTCACTTTTCATAGAAAAAGTACTCATATGACCTTTTTTGCCTTCTGTTCTTCATGGATATATTTGAATTAGGATAACATCAAATTTTATCGATGTTATTTTATCCTGTACTGTTTGATGGAATGGCTTTGTTTCCCCCTGTAGTCTCTCCTGAAAGGGCAGCTAAGCAAGCTCCAGTAGGGCTGGCACATTCAGATGTCTATCCTGGTAGTATTTAAATGATCTTATTCTTTGGATGTTTCTTCTTGGGAAGGGTAACAGACTTGGTATTTGTAAGTCTGCATTATGGGACTATGTCCATATCTGTCAGCTTCTTGACTCTAGAGTGGACAGTTGCCCAAACACATGAAAACTAAATCTGTTATATCCCATCAAAGAAATGGGACTACTCAGCCAAGGCACCTGACAACATCACCCAGACAGCAACTTGCTTTCTCCAAGTTGAAGTAATCTGGGTGCTTTGCTCAGTTTCATCAGTTGTGCCAAACTCCTAGCCTTCCCACTTGGCTTTCAGTGCCTCTAACCTTACTCAGCTGTGATGCCTTTCTTGTCCCCACCATACCTCATCTCAAGAGGTGGTGGCACAAGCTTATAGTGAGGGAGGTCCTCAGCCTCTGCCAGCCTATGGACAAGAGCATGGAGAAGTCATATGCCACTGACAGTGTTCACAGCTGAGCTGGGCAACCTGAAACCCTTCAGGTTCCCTCATTTTTCTGCTCTGCATATTGCAGTAAATACCCTTTGGCCAGGCTGGACTGGAGCAGCAGTGACATGGATTTGAGCTGGGTTCTGTTGGCCACAGGCAACTCCAGAGTCACTTTCAGGGACGTATTGCCTCAGGTCAGGCTGTGCCAGCTTGGCAGTGTCCCACCAACAGCTTAAATCCCTCTGGGCTGCCAAAGCAAGGCAAAGAGGATACAGCACTGAATGAGTCCTGACCCAATTCTTTAATGATGCTTCCCTTCATTATACATTGCATTTCTTCCTGCCTTAAGCCCCACGTTATATATCATATCGATCTCTTTTCTTGACTTCTCTGACCGTGTAGTGATTTGTCTTGCTTTCCCCCCATGCTCGTTGAGCATGCCATTATTAGCTCCTTGTCTTCCTGTTTTTTCTCTTCATGTTGCTGTCCCTCCTTTTTTCTCTTACTGTTGTCTCATTCAATAACTTTATTCCCTGTAGCAGGAATTGCCAAATGAAACATGATAAAAAACCCTTTTTCAATATGTAATGATGTGATTAATTTCTTCTGTTGCACAATTAAGCTGAATAAAGTTACTTTTTATACAAAATTGATTTTTCTCTTTATGGTGACTGATGCTACAGTCTTATCTTTTCACAGTTTTAACACTCACATGTGCATCGGGGAGTATTTAATAAGAAAGATTTTTCCCCATTTTCAATGAATATTTAAGAGACGTAACATCCATATTTTGTCTTGAGAAATTTGCATAAAATCTCAGTGAAGCTACTGTGTGCTTTCATCAGACTTTGAAGAACATTTCATTGCCCAACAAAATAATGTGGTGTATTATACAGTAGTTGTAGGATATTATCACCTGAAAATGCAGCCCATAGGACTTAAACTGTATCTCCAGACAACCTTAGCTAGTCACCTCCTTGTCTGTCAGCTCATCCATCCAGAAAATGTTCAGCCAAATTCCCACTGAGATCAACAACAAAGTTTTAGATTACCTCAGATCATTTTCAATTAATGGAATAATGAATTTAATTAAAATCTATTAATGTCTCATTGAGCTTTTAGCCATGATTTTAAGAAGTCATGAGGGAATCAAACTGTATCTTAGACAAGTTTGGAAAAAATAATTAAAAAGTAAAATAAGTAATTAGAAGTATAAACAGAAAATGCAGTGGTGTTAACACTGCTGAGTGGATGGGCCATTGGTTTATTTTTTAAAGAATTGGGAATATTAGACATCGGATTTTTCCTTTGCCAAATTTCAGGTATCTGAAGAGAGGGCTGTTTTAGCACATCCCACAGTAAGCATCTGACTTGGGCAGGATGAATCACCCTCTGGTGACTGCTTTCTATTTTTGTTGGCTACAGTGTTAATGTGAACACCTCACTGAGATTGTGCACCTAAAGTTTAGATGACTAATGTTTTATGAAGGTAATCTGGGCCCAATTTTGAAAGGGCAAGAGCACAGGGAACAAAATGTAATTTCTAAACTAAGGGCAAAGAGACATCCAAGTTATTTGGACTGTGAGTATCTTAGCCCTTGCCCAGGTGGAGAGAAAAGTATAAGAAAATATTAAACATCCTGACCTGATGCTGATTTCTAAGCTGAAATTTCACAGTTGTCACTAACGCCTTTGTCCTCTCAGCTCTGTACTTTCAGGTTGATTTATGGTGCTGAGACTTTTGTTTCAAATGGCCCTAAGTTTTCAGATCTCTCTTTTCACCAAATTTTTGCAAACTTAAGGCTACTTGGTTTTACCTCATTATGGACAAGCAGAAGAGATGAATCCTGATCCGGGCTGCTTTGAAGTTTCAGAGAGCTTTTTTTGCCTGTGACTTTACTTTGATCATACAGATTCTGTAATTTCAAAGATTAGGAGATTTAGATATATGAAATACGAGTTGTCAGCTTGGATTCAATGGGCTCTTTTGAAAATCACAGAGATGGCTTCTCTTGGCCATTTATGCCACTAAGAATATCCTATATGAGCTTCTTTGGATATTAATGCCAAAGTAAATACTGATACACCTGATACTGGAAGGAAATTACCGGCTTGTAACAAACCAGTCCATTCATTATGAACCACCAATGTGCAGCACTGGGAAATGAAACATGATGCTGCCAGTTGTAATTTGAGAGCTCAGGAGAAGCAAACTGAGAATAGTTATATGAATATTATAATCCAGGCACTCTGTTATCTACTGGGTGCATCTGTATCGATAAGTGGTTATTATTCTGTTCTAGCTGGCTGACATTTATGGTTTTCAGGATTTAGACTGGGGTTTTCAGTTCAGTTAAGTCAGATGTCTGCAAATAAGCATCTGTTATGTTTAAGTTTCCCAGAGCCTTTCTTTCAAACCTGTTATTTTCTCTGAATCAAATGCTTAGTTCAGCAGAGCCTGAAAATGAAAACAAGCTCCGAATGGTCTCAACAGGATATTTTGGGAAAAAAATCTACTTGAAAAGATAAGAACTACAGCGGGGATAAAATACATGTACCAATATTTATTATTTATCCAGAGCTTTATAAAAAATCATTAACAGAAAAAAGTGGTTATAGTCTGCTAAATTATATGGCAGAGGTGTTGAATTTTAGTTTGGGTTCTTCAGTAGTCAGGAGGGTAAATGGTGTGAAGGAATACCATGCTATCATGTTTCCCACCTCCAGGTTTCTTGCACATTGAGCTGGGGTTCCCATCTGCTGCAGGTGGGTGAACGTCTTGGTGAAGGGTGTCCATTGGTATTGCTCTGCTCCACTTCCCTGGCCGTAAGGGCCCTTCCTTCGAGCTGGGGGCCTACAGAGAGCCCTGGTGGGTGCAGGCTGCTTCTCTCCTGATTTGTGAATAAATCAGCCCATTTTCTTTGCATCAAGAAGTGCTTGCTTTACGCTCTCTGCAATGCAGGAAAACCTTGAGGTCATCCTTTTCTACAAAGCTTCTGGGTTGTCTGTTTTCCTGCTGTGCCTCTCTGGAGCCATGGCAGTCCTGGGGGCACTGTCCCTGCTCACTGGAGTGTCCTGTCTTGGTATATTCAAGGAAGGTCTTGGAAAAAAAAGACACTTTAACCTTTCTGCCTTGGTTCTCTCTCATATTGGTTCAACTACTAGGAATTGGAAAAAAAAAAATACTCCATGGTAATGCAGGAAAAAATCAAATGGACCTTTAATAAAAATCCTCAGAGGCGCTCTCTGACACCCATCCAGATGTTGGATTTCCTATAATATATATAATACATAAAACAACATCAAGATTTCTAAATGTTTTGAAGAGTTTCTAGAAGAGGTTAGAGGAAGAGATCTGTGCATTGGAGAATGACAGTTAATAGTTCAAAACTTTAGGGTCACTGGTAATAAAAGAAGAAAGCAGGTGAAATAAAACACCCAAGACAGTGTTTGAGGTAAATATTGTTCTGTAGCAGTTTCACTGGCATGGGATTTTCAGGGCCTAAAATACCAAAGTTATAGTGCAAACTTCAATCATTTGCTACAGATTTGAGCTCTAGCTCTCCCTTGCACTTCTTCATTAAACATTTAACTCTAGTCACATTTTAACCTCCACACTAGATGGAATCTGAGCTGGTGCCTGATGAGAACGATCCCAGCAGGTTTACTGAGGTGTGGACACTTGGCCAGTGCTTTAGGTTTTGTTTTGTTGGTTTGTTTTTTAATTTTTAATGTATTTGAAATTTTGTTGTTATTTCTTGTTTAAATTTATTTATTAGTTTAGAAATGGCTGGGGATTGTTTTTATGACAAGCTGATCAGGAAAGAAGCAACATGGTTTTATCATGCAAATAATCACTAGCCACCTTATTAGCAGGGTCTGTTCAATTGTCTTCAAGGGCCTTCTCTAACGGACTCTGTGGACTGAATTAGCAAGATGGTTCCACTAACTTTTTTCTAGTGGCAGTTGCCTACCCAATTATATATATTCATTAGCTCTGGTATGATTTTATTAACCAATGTACATTAAGTGCCTATTAGGCAACTTTGCTTATGTTCCTAGACAAGCAATGATGCATCTTCTGGTGAACACACTTACTAGCTCATTGATCTGGATAAACTGTTTTTTATTTATATTTTTAATTTGTGATTACTCATGTACTGTACCAACTGAGGGATGGATGTAAAAAGGTAATTAAGCTGGTTAGGTTTAATTATTTTTTGTTTCAACTGTCTCTCAGAACCACAAACCTGGCCAACCAGGCAAATGAGCACTAATGAATGAAGCCACATGATTAAAACATCTGTCAGTGTCCTACTGGGTCGATTGAAAGCTTGGATTGGCTGCACGCTCCGAGTGCAATGATTGCTATGAAAAGCCAAATAAGCCAGAGTTAATGTTCTTCTAATCCTTCGCCTGTTGAGTTGACAGTGATGGGTAGCAAACAAGCACCAATGAACAGTAATGAAGTCACTTTCAGATTGGTTCAGCACAGGTTTTTCAGGCTAATTAGGTAGACAAAAATGTGAATTTAATCAAAGGAACGTGTATTCATTAAAGAAGGTGCGTAAGATAACTGAAGTAGAGAATTAGCTGACTCAAGAGGTAGACTGTAGCTTCTGTCTAAATTGTCTAGATTATAAAAGGAATGAGGTATTTATGTATAATATCTTTAAAAAATAAATAAAAGGTACAAATCCATGGTTTTGTCTGCGGGAGTCACTGGATTTACATCAGGGATCTAAACCGCCTCCCTGTAGTTGTGCATGTTTGGAGGTTGGGACTCAGAAAGTGAAAACAAAGAGTGAACTTGAAGCTCATTCTGCATTCCAGATGGCATAAACCACATTACCACATTATTGCTCAAATGGGCTCATTAGCTTCTTACTTCATGGGACTTTTTTAGCAGCGGTGTAGCATGGCTCTGTTTGTCTGATTTTTCTCGGTCTTCCTTGGGACATGACTGATGTGCAAGTCACAAATGGAACAATTTTGTTTGTACAATAACCCTGATGAGGATGTGTTGAGTGTTCTTTGAGGGCAGATCAGTAAAAAGCAAGAAATAAAGATTTTCCACCATTAAGAAGTAAAATACAATGTAGAGTGCTTTACCTAATCTGATTGTATCTCATCTAAGCCCAACAAAAAGGAAGGATGACTCTCTAAGGTTATTTGGCGTGTGCAGCACAGAAAATAATTAAAACATTGCAGTAGAGTTTTGTAATTATTATAACCTTCCCCTTCCCCTACCCCATGCACAATTTAAATTTTGAGTTTATACAGGAAGTCTTTTGTCTGAATAATGATTTCTATTAGGGGATTTGAACCTTTTTGGTGTATTCTGAACATGGCCGTTATCCTGAAGCCCACTGTCTGCCTTAAAATATAAATATTTTAAACATAAATATTTTAAATGTATCATAATATATCTAATGAAACGCATAGGGCTTTGGATAAAAGAATGATCACCTATTACTATGGTAGAGTATGTTTGTGGTATTTGTCTTAATGGCTGGAATTTCTTTGTCTTATTCCTTTTAGGAGGATGGAGAGTGCTCAGTGTCATGGGTCAGGCCCCATTGTTATATATGTCTATATAGGATATCAGCTTGTTTGTTTGGGAAGACGGCTGGAGAGAAGGAATATTGGCATGTGTTGGCATATATGGATTAGTTTGCTTTATAACATAATTTTCAGTGTAATGGTTAATGGGACTATTTTAATTCTTTTAATGTTGTTGTGTTGTGAAGCAAAGTTAACAATTATCCCTTTTATTGTTTGTTTGTTTCTTTAGTCCATGCTTTCTGGGACGGGTCTTGTAGGGCAGCAGATGGCAAAAAGGAGATTGAGGTAGAAATTAAGGTTTCTTGTTACAACTAACAGTTTTTATGGTTTGTAATAGAGGTTTCATTTCTGTGGTTAAACAGTGCAAACAGTTTTCATTAGCATCTAAATTTAACATAATTTTCAGGAAGATGCAAGTTCTGGTAACTGAAGACAATGATTGATATTGATCTAACAATGAAGGAAGAAACAATTACAATGCTGAAAGTTAAATTTGGGAGAGAAGGATGAAGATGAAGCTTTTTAATTTGGGGTAAATGAATCAGCAGCATGCATGACTTTGTCTGGAAATGTATGATGTTTTTAAAAACGCTTATGAATAAATTATCCTGCAGCTGTACTGTGAGGTGTCAACAGAGCCCATGTAATTGGACCACATGGGCAAAGCAGTCCTGGAAGAGATGTATGAGGGAATTCACAGTGGGTTCTTGCTTCATATAGTGAAATATATGAATGTTTCAAACCAATCATGGTATGTGGTCCTTTTACTTTTGCCTGATCCAACTCAGTCATTTTATAAGGGCCTGATTTTCAGATGATGGGTATTCGTGTGTTCTAGAAAATCCATATCCTCTGGACTTTTTGTTTGCAGCCTCTATATTTGAAGTGCCAAGTCTCTACTCATCTTTGAAAATCTTTTGAGACTAAGAAATGTATTATTTTCAGAAAGAGAATATTAACTAGTCACTTGAGTTTTGCCAAAAGGCATCTGTATAATTTTGTAAATTTGTCTCTAGCTCCTGATGCTTTGCAGGTTGGTCTACATGCTGTATGCTGCGTGTGGGAACTGAGTCTGTGGTGCTGGGACAGCCCTCAGTGCCTCAGCTCGGGGAGGGCTCTGGAAATTCTTCCCCCAGGATCTGCGTGGTGGGGTCTCCTACACTGGGGGAAAGAGGTTGCATGGCTTTGGGGCTCTGATAGAGGGGGCTGGAGTTTTCCTTCTCTTTCAGAGAATCAGAGCCATTGGAAAGATTTTCAGAAGACAGTGTCATTTAGCACCTGCTTCCCAAGGTGTTGTTATGGAGTGGAGATGGTGCTCAGTGGCCGTGTACAGCCCAGAGATTTTTCCCTTCCATTATGCTGATATTAGAGATTGGCAAGAATTGATCCTGATGGCAGCCGTGTGTGAAATTCACGGCAAGTTGCTATTGCTTTTTGGCTGCTTTAGAAGTGCTAACCATATGCTCTGCAGCTCAGCGCAGCCCTGGTGCGGCCTCTCGTTGGCTGGGCTTTTCTGCTTGGCACTGGAGGTGCCATAATTCATTAGTGCACCGGGAGGAGGAAGGAGGGAAGAAAGCATGGCAGTGTGAAGGGAGCCCTAGGCTCAATGGCATTAGGAAGTCAGCAGGTGTAAGGGATAAAACGTGAGACCAATGATTGATTGACACATCCCAGCCCTCCAGATCAGGACGTCTCCAGCCGTTGGAGCTCACTGCAGCAGCATTGCATGTTTGCTGTGTAATGATGCCCTAGCAAGAGAGGCAGGGTAAACAGGGGCTTGAGTCCATTTTGCAGTGTGCAGGTTCATATCCCCTGCCTGAGTGTCTTCATCCTATTGCTCTAGCTCTGCCCCACTTCTCTATAGCTTTCTGCAATATAGCTCGGTGAAGGGAAGGGCTGGTGATTTCTGTTGCTCCAGTGAATGTAAGTTCCTAGTTCATTTTTGCATGATTTACTGTTAACAGAGCAACTGAGCTTCAGAAACAAAGAAATCTGCTACTATTGTTATATATATTGTTTTATTTTAAATATATTCCTAGCAAAACTTCCTGTTCTAGTGCTTCCCTTCACCTTCACTTGTTTTCCTTTCTTCCATTTCTTCCATTCCTGCTGCCCAGCAGGCAACCATTGCGAAGCAGAGGTGCATTCTGAGCTGGTAATGCCACCTCTGCCTATTTCCGAGTAACGCAGAGGAGACCAAAACCAGGATGGTTTTCTTTATCAGGTTGACAAGTACCATAACTGGGAGCCCTGCAAGCTGCTCTGGCAGAAGTCTTCCCCACACATACATCCAAAGACCAGTTTCATTGTTTTAAAGGACTCAATAACAAGTCTGCAAAATATGCAAAGCCCCTCTCTTGGCATGGATTAAAGAATATTAGGAGCAAATGGGTGTTTATGATATCTTTGCTCCGTTCATAGTGTGATAAAATTCTCCTCTGTGGCAAACAGCTTTGCATGGGGTGATTGTTAGATGGAGAACTGCAGGGACGGGATTCCCTCCTCACATTCCAGCCCACATCAGGAGAAGCTTTAGAGTTCCTGTTGCATATAACAACTCTAAGTGTTCCTAATTCTTTGTTCATCTGCTGTAAGTGCCCAGGAGGGGTCCCATTAGTTTCAGGAGGATATATTGAGTAGAAATATATTCAAATGAAATTAACCACTTTTAAAAACATTTATTGCTACAGCTTTGTCTTTGGTCTTAGCTCCCGATATATTTTTTTTCTTACCTTTGTAATGGAGAGATTTTACATTTGTTCATATTTTTAAGAAGCTGCAAACCTAAGCATTGCCTTAACTTCTGTCTTCTTCTTAAATACTGTAATGGTATTGATCACTTTTATTTTTTAAATACATTTCAGTGTTGCAGAGGGATGCCAGTATATTACTCATTCTTTAGTGTGCTTTGCTGTTAAAAAGTTTTAGCTTCTTGCAGTGATGACTGTCTGAGATCTTTGTCAATTGTTCCTAGCTATTGTTTATCAGAATTGCTGTAGTTTGTGAAAAGAAAAGCTTTGACCATGCTGTCTTTCCATTAGTGGAAGCCAAAAAATCAAAACATATGAAATACCAAGGTAATTTCTATGCTAAGAAATGCTAAGAAATTTCTATGAAAGTATGTGGAAAACTCTTAGAAAACATTTGAAAATGAAAAGAACCCTAAAATTTACAAAACATCTCCTACCATAAAAGTTTCATTCTGAGATAATCGAGTCAAAGACACACTGTTTTTTCTATCTAAACAAATGAATTATATGAAAAAAAAAATGATTGCAGGAAACATCTCTGGCCAAGTGCAATAATAATAATAATAATGCAATTGTGCTTTATTGCAAGGAAAAAAATTATCACTACAATTACCCATAAAGGAGATTTGACAAAATTCTAATAGGAAACAATTTAAGCATAAATGTGAAGTTATTATTTCAAAACTAGATTTAATCAGTTACCAACAGTATGCAGTATGGCTTAGTTAACAGTTGAAGTATATGAAATCTCTAGGGGGTCTGTTTGCACTAGTGTTTAGGGACATACTATAACTCAAGGTAATTGAATAGCAATTAATTTGAGTTAATGAACATGCATTCTTGGGAAGACACAACAGCTAATGGATCAGCCCAAAATGAACCACAATTAAGAACACACGGGTTTGTTTTGCTGAGCAAGCATCTACTGAATGTCCACACTAGAATATATAAGGATGTTAATTAACTTAATAGGCATTCATCGCTATTGCTATTCCAACCAAGAGAGGCTCTGTAGATAATCCTAGGACAGCTGTTGATGTTTCATGGCTAAGACAATTAAAGATATTACCTCTATTACCCATGGCACGAGCTTTTGTTAACTATGAAACAGAGAGGCCTTTAAAACAATGTGAGCAATAAACAGGAGTTTGAATTATAGGAACTGGAATTCATGTTACATTAGTGAACTAATTGAAGTGAACTAATGTGGAGACCCTTTTTCATCACAACTTCAGACAATACAGAGGAGACAACCCATTTTAGCAATGTCGTGTACACGTGGTGTCAGATTGTTTTGGAGGTGAATACTTGAACACGCAGCTGTTAAACAGCGAGTCAGGGTCTGAATTTATCAACTGAAAGGGAACCTGGTTGTTGGATATTTTCTGTTTGTTCAGAAAATAAAAGGCAGTTTTATGCTGAAATTCCTTGAGTGATTGTAAGGACAGATAAGATGTTTCTTGGAACTTGAAGAACACGAATATTTGAATGCAGTCCCAAAGACAGCTGGGAGCCAAAACATGGAGAGCTTACAAGTTTAAATGACTCCTTCTGAAAAATTTATAGTGAGCTTAACAAGACACTAATAATGTACAAAGCCAATAGCCAGAGAAGAACTTGAAAAGCAAATGTATAAATAAGTTGTGTGCATTATCCAATGTTTAGGTAAACAAAGCTGTATTTTTCAGTGATTTGGGAATCTCTGCCTTACTCAAGGAATTATTTAGAAAAAAATGGATAAGATTCAGCAGAAAGAGGAAACATTAAAAATTAGCTGCTGTGCGTGCAAAGCAATTGCTTTTAATGATGTAGCAAAGTGGAGTTCAGTTCATTCAGTGTAAATGAGAAACTGCTGCAAGATCCCTGTAAAGTCTGGTGCACCCACCGACCTGAGTTGGTTATTCAGCTGTGGCTGCATTTATTCCTCATAGTACTTTTTAAATAAAATGTAGTTTCACTGGAAAAGAAAGGCGTGTAATGAAACAATGATGACAAGAGACCTGCTGGAAATGAAATAGCTGAAGGCTCATATGGGTAAATTTGTACCGTGCGGTGCAGTTTTCTGTAGGGAGCCCCAAGGTCACTTATTCAGAGTGCAGCGAAGTGTTGCACTAACAGAGCTGTAGCGCTGCCACCAGCTCCTCCACCTCCGGTGTTTCCTTGTGGCAGGGGCAGTGCCACGCAGACGTCCCCGCGATAGATTCGGAGAAGCGTGTGCCCTCCACAAGGGTTAGCGAGGCTGCCTGTGAGGACTGCAGCAAAATGGGGATTTGGAGATGCTGAGCGCTGCCGAGCTCAGTGCACGCATTGGAGCCGTGGTGTCAGCCTTCCCACCCGGCCCTGGCTGCACTGTGCTGGGTACTTCGAATTGTTTCAAACGGGCTCTGAACTCGATTCTGTGATTGCGGTTAATGTGTTTCATTTCTGTTACCCACATGTCATTCAAAGAGCTGTCTTGAAAGACGCAAATTAATGACTATTAAGAATTTTATACCCTGCTATTTTCTCTATTTACTGATGTTACATTCTCTCTCTTCTCCAGAAATGCTTAGTCTGATGTTTAATAAGCGAAGCTATTATTATCTTAAATTACATAAGATTTTCTTACCCCATCATAGTGATTGAGAAAAGGATACAAAAAAAAAAAAAAAACACCTTTAGCAGGACTTTAACAAACTTACTGCACAGCTTTATAGTAGGTATGTGATATACCTATATTGCAGAAGAGCAGAGCTGCAAAGAAATAAAAACGAGGTGACCAATCTGAGAAAATGTTGAGATCAGAGAAATCTGAATGAGGAATGGGTTTGAGTCAGAGTTTATTTTTGGTTTTCCATACCTTTACTGTAAATTTCAATATTTCTACTGAAATATTGGCCCTAGAAACATCAGTAAGCTTTGAAAACACAGGTAGTTAATGAGTTTGCAGCTGAATCCCAATTTTCTTTCTGTTTAGTTTTTTGCAGGGCAGAAATACTCCCTGTGCCTGTATAATTAGTGTTCTAGTGTTTGTTTTCCTTCAGTTGAGTCTGCCTTTTGAGATATTCCTTTAGTTCTTTCTTCATTTCACAGAAATTAAAATTCTGCCCAGTATAACTCTAAGTATGCTTAAGATACATATAAAGGATTTTCAGCTCCCAAGCAGATCTTTTCAAGCTTATTCTTAAATATGGTCTTTAAAGTTACAAAGACTTCCACTGCTCACTTCTTAAAAACTCTGTTTTTTTTTTTTTCAATTTAGAGAGGATATGGTTGACCACTAGCAAATACTTAAATATTTTTTCTTTTAGTACATATATCCTGTACTTAGGCAGTCTTGTATTTTAACGAGTTCTAGGACTTCTGACAGCCTTGCAACATTTTGGTCTGCAGCATTTGCTGCTTGCATTTGGTTACAAATGTTGGAAAAGAACATTATGACATAATCTTTAAGCATTTAAGGAATAACCATGATTTTCTAAGGAATGTCTCCTACAGCGTACAGAAGTTTAGAACACTAATTAAAGTGAGAAATTTCTGTCAAACATTTCATAGTTTTAGAAACTGTTTAATTAAGTAGCAAACATCCCTCAGGAGTGTCTTCTCAGGAGCTATTCCCCTTCCCCATGTTAGGAATTCTAGGTATTGTTTGAGGATTTCCTAGAAATGTGCAGTGTGTTGCACTGATTGCCAAGAATGCAAAAGTCTTTAAGGCCCCACCAATAACTGAAAGAAAAAAAAAAGATTTTCTTTTATAAACCTTGTGAGAAAATATCCACGATATTTACCCATAACAATAGCTATAAACTATACATTTCTTATAGCGTCAATAAAGACAGACTCAACATAACCAATCAGAATAATCAGCTATAAAATCTGTATTCGTCCCTCTCCCTCAGTAACAAGATCACTGACCTCACTTCCCGTGGGTATTCTCACTAATAGCCCCATTGAAGGAATAGAATTCTGACATGGAATAATACATTCAAAAGCATATCACCGGTAATCCATCTCAATTCCTTGTTTATTACCTTTGCAAATTTCTAGCGGTTTTGTCAATAAGATATTGCTTCTAGTAGTGTAACTTTATTCTTACATTAATATCCAAAATGTATCCTAAGGTTCTAAATTTTCTTCAGTCACCAAAATGTCCCGTTAAGCTCTTTAAGCTTCCTGAAACTGCATTCTTTATCTGCAGCATGGGAAAAATATTTTTTGCCCTACATCCCTGAATGTTTGAGAATAAATTCACCAAAGTTGTCAGTTAGGTGTGTGGTGAAAGCTAAAACAAGAGAGAAATCTTGTTTAGGATTTAGGTGGATGGAAGGGGGAGGAGGTGCAGAACTCCTACCCCACTGTCACTGCCATGTCCCAGGCAAAGCTGCTGAGAAGCTGCCTCCAGGAGGAATCTCCCCCTCAGTGCAGGGAAGGAGAGAAATCCTGTGGTTTTGGGCAAAGTAGTCTGACGACAGGTTCTGGATGCTCAGCCAAAGGACAGCCAAAGAGAAATACAAATGTTTGTCTCGGCATTTTGCTTTACGCTGTGTGTTCTTTTAAGGGATAAAAATTCCTTGTTGAGCATTTTTGGTCCCTAACCAAATGCAGCAGTTAGTGATTATGTGTCATTGTCCCCCCGTGGTTCTTCTTATGGAATGAAAAGTCTTTCTGAAAAGTAAGAGGCAGTAACAAACGCGGGCTGCCAAAATGGTGAAAAAGCTGTAAGAGAAGTCTCAGGTGCCATCTGAGCTCTGTCTGGACCATGATGGAGAGCGAAGGCACCTCTTGCTGCCTTGGAGCCCGACTCCCTGCCTGCGAAAGGCTGCGTGGAGGAGCATACCATTGCATTTCCAAAGAGCAGCACTTACTGATCGAAAGCATTTCACCGAGTTCAGGGTTATAACATTATTTTAATGTAGCCTGTTGCTGGCTACCATCTCCCCATGGGCTGTGATCTGCGTGCAAACCTGGCTAGTACCGATCAGGGCTGTCCTGTGGGACAAGGCAGTGGCTCCTGACAAGGGTTGCATCGTCCTCCTGCAACTTGTTTATTTTCTTTGAAAGGTTCCCGGGGAGCATAACCAGATGCCAGAGGTTTCTGCCAAACCTTGCAGACACCCACTGGAGAATATATTGCTTTTAAATGTACAGCATCACGCGCTGTGCGCGCTGCTCGCTCTTGCTCATTTTGTCACGCTGGAGGGAGTGGGCATCACTTCTTACCCCCGTATTGCTGCGAAACCGCACCCAGGAGTAGCTTACCTCCGAAATGCACGTGGCCTGAGAGAAGGTTCAAAGGTTTTTCGTGATAAAGGAAATCCAGATCTGAGACACCATTTATTTTGAAAGATTTCATTATTTAGATGATCTTGGTGCTGGTCAAAAAATAAAATAAAATAAATAAACCAGCTGAGGTGAGGTTGCACCCAGCAGATAAATAAATAAGTATGCAGAGTGTGAGTCACCTAATTTGTTCCTGCTGGTGTCCTGTTAGAAAGGAGCAGAAAGAGGAAGAAATGCTAATAGGCCCAAATAAGGCATATTTCTGTAATGAAATGACACAGAGCTGTGTTCTCTAAAGGCAAAAGCCCAATAGGAAAAATCACTTTCCTGTGACTTTAAGACTTTCTGTTTCAAAAAGTGTTAGAAAAAGGCACCGTGTCTTTCTCTGTTGTAGTTTGCAATCAGAGCTGATGCCAGTTGTATATTTTTGCATGTCATTATTGGCTATTTCGTGTAACTGCCTGATTTTCACCCACATAATGTTGTACTCCTTGACTTCCAAGAGAATCTTTTGGCATTTGGCAGAAGTCCCCTATGATTCAGTAAGCTCCCACTCGATAAATAATTTGAAATTAAAAACACCCCACACATGGGTTCTGGTTATGAAAAAAAATGACATTTTGCCTTTATTTTCCTCAACAAGTAAACAGTAGGAAAATTGTCTCAATGTTTTCCAGTTACTTCACAGCTCGACAAGTATAAACTACCATAATGATAATTTTGGAAATTATATCAGGAGGCGCCGTCTTGCAGGATGCTTCTGGACTCGAGTTGCTGACTAGCAAGCTCCTTGTTCCCTTGCTGTGTAAATTATTTTCATTCTCCTGAAGACTGTTTTGAAAGCTCACTAAAAAGTTTTGAAGAAGATAGGGTATTAAGCGTAATGGATCTTCTGGAAAGCAGACAGAGGAACGCAAATCACAGGGAAAAAGCAGTGCATCTGAAATTTGAATTGTTGGCTTTTGAAAGTTGCTAAAATTAACCTGTTGTTTCTTAGGAGAAGGTTATATATAGTTTCTTAGCTGCAACACTGACACAAGAAGGGGCTGGAGAGAAACCTTGGGGAGCTCCTCCTTTAGCACAGCTTTCTCCCGTGACTGTGGGTTGATCTCTAATGTTGTGCCTCAGTTTCCTCTAAGAGGATGCTCGTGTGTGAGCATGTACATTCGGTGTGTTAGATGGCTGTATGTTAGTGCTGATGCTAAATATTTTGGAGCTGGGAGTCTGGGCAGGAGTAACTGATGACAAGTAATTAAACTGCTGCTTATCCTTTGATCCCTGTTTGAAATCAGTGGATGCACACCACAGATCTGATCTCATTCTTCGCCCACCGTTAACACTGGTGAGGGACTGTAGCCATACCCGTGCACTTTCCTCTATGAATAGTTATTTGCTGGCATTTGTTCAAAAAGCAATAGAAGCAATATTCTTATTTCTGCCACTTTGGGAGTAGCACTTTCAGTTCTTTCATTTCTTTGCCGTCCCCAGAGCCTCCCTGCTAACAACAATGTCATATACACATTGTAGATAAGTCTGGAAGACAGTTTAAATTATTTTTCAGTATATTCTGATAGTGGAAGAGCTAAATCATATATTTTTGTGACAAATACAGCTATAAAAATTCTGTGATGGTCCCTTAGTAGCTTCTTAACAAGGGGACTATGGATTCCTCTTAACGCAGTGATTTTGATTCTAAAGCAAATTTCTTTTTACCTATCTGTGCAAATAAATTGAATTTACCCTATATCCTGTCTCTCATTGAAAGTATGAGATTTGATGGAAAAACAATAATCATTAAAATAATCCCCAAACTGAGTCTACATCAATACAGTTGGAATCACATTATAGAAGTGCATTTTATTTCATGATATCTGTTTATTGTTTTGCCTGGCAACCTGTTTATTTTCTGTTTGAATCCTATTGCACACTACTGAGGTCTAGGTTTATCCCAATTATCCACAGGCATCTAGAATATATGCCTAAGTCACCTTGGAGGAGCTCCAGAGCAGCTGGGAAGAAACACTTCCAGGGAGCGACTTGAGTGCTAGGTGGGCTTGATTGCCATTGCCTCTCCCCTGCCTGCAGAGACAGCCTGGGGCAATTATCTTCCAAATGCAGGGTCATCAGTCAAATGCCTAATATTATCTGTATCTGGGCTCATAAAAGATTAATTGAGGTGCATTGAAAATATTTCTTCCCATCCATACTGTTCTCTCCTGGCTTTTGGAAATAGAGGAAATAATAGTAGCGGAAAGTAAATGAAGCAACTGAAAAATATGGATTCATATCATGATTATCCTACGTTCGGAGGCTGATGTTGCCATAGCAGCAAGTATATGATGCAGGTGCAGTGGCTTTTGAGAAGGTCAGTGCAACAGGCGCCTCCTCTGTGTTTCCTCATAGCCTGTAAATCAGTTTGCTGAGATGGGGTTGTCAAATGTGCTAACAGACAGGACTTGCAAGAAAGGGCATGGCCCTGCTCCATCTCTCTGCACCTGGGCTTGTATTCCTGGTAGCCTGAGTGTTGGTGTGGACCTTGAGCAGTGATCTGAAACCAGAGTGTGTTTGCATGAACCTTATTTCTTTGATCAGACCTGGTATTATGCTGTAATTAGTGCCCCTGAGTTGTTTTGGCACATGCACATCAGACAAAGATGACCCAATAATTGGCCTCATTTTCAAGAGCTAACCTCCAGAAACTCCACTTGAGAGCTGTTACATTCTTTTTCACAGTCAAACCTTAATCTGCACTGCTGGTCAGTGGAATTGCTAAATACTGGATTAACCAGAAAATCTCGAGATTTTCAGAAATCAGAAATACTTAAGAGTTTAAATACAAAACCCTAGAAGGACCCAGTATGATAAAGAAAGGAGGGAAAAAAATTCCTCCTCCTCCCTGGAAACTCTTCCAACAATATAAAGGTAAGTGAGTTCTTCAATTCAGCCTTGGCGTAACTTGAAGGAGTGATGCCACAGAGGATGTTTTGTCCAAGATCTTTATAGTTTAGAAAAAGAAGTGTTGATTCTTTCCTTCATTTGGTGATTGACAGACTGTTGTAATTCAGGAGAATTAAACCATAATGTATAAAACCCGATTCTGCAACACCTTGAACTCTACAGTGAATGTATGTGCTGATTTTATTATTAAATTGCTGCATTGTAAGAAGAGTACTTGTTCCTACGAGTATAAGTATCTTTTATTCCACTTCTGAGTGAGCACAAATTTCTGCAGGATGGGACTTTTCCCTTCTAATTAGCATAATTATGGTAATGAGCTCGACTAAAAAAGACAGAATTCAAGGGACACATTTGGAATATATGTTGACTATAAGATATTAAACCATGGTATTTGTGTTTGAGCAAAAAAGTGGAAAAATGCTCAAGAGAACATGGCTCATTTGATAATGGTTCAGAGCCAAAGTACTCCATAACAGGGAGTTGGGAGGTATGAAAGGCAAATTTTGAACTCTTCCCTGCTGTATCAATGGAAAGGGAAATTATTACCCTAGGGAGGAATTTCGTATATGATGGTTGTGTTGTAGTAACAATGTCGGGATTCATAAGCATTTTCCCAAAAGGTCTGCTAATCCTTTTCCCTGCAAAAATGTTCTCTCAGATGGGGTGGCTTATCTCATACAAGTCCGGGTTATGTTTTGCCACACATCATCATATTTTGAGTAAGCTCACTGGGAGTTCCCTTTGGAAAGAAATACCTCCTGCCCAAAGTAGTTCCTGCAATATGTAATAAATCCCAAGCTAAGCTTTCTTCAAGCACTGGTTGAATGGTTTGTTTAGAAATTATTCTAGCACTAGTCTGGAATTGTTTCAAGGGATGGGATTTAAAGCCTTTGGTCAGCCATAACTTGCTCTTTCTGCTTCTTAAGACTTTTCTCCCAACTCCCACTAAAGTCAATGAGTAAGTTTCTTTTGTTTTAAATGACAACTGCATAGGGCTCTTAAAGTAATCATACTAAATAGCACTGACTTTGGTGAGTACTCGGTCAATGTGGAAGGAACTGATAGAGGAGAAAGGTGCTATGGGACTGTGCACATGGCAGATGTCCCTAACACCACCCTGACATGCAGAGGTGTCATATCTCTTGAGCACACAGGCTCACATCTGCGAGCTGTCAAGTTGTATCATTTTTTTTCCCTGTGAACTACTGGGGACAAGCTAATTACTGTGACACTGAGCTAGATGGATAGATGTATACCTGCCTTATTAATGACACAATGGATACCTGCCTTATTAATTGCAATCTGTGTCATTTATTCTGTTTTGGCGTAAGCTGGAGGCGTTACCTGGGAGAAGGGTGTCAATGGCAGCACCACCAGCTGCTCACTGCTGCCCTCTGTCCCCGTGCACACCATTGGCACTTCTGTCTGTAAAGTTTGGGGGGAAACGTCCTTGCTGCTGGCCCCACTTGCTTGGCAAAGAACATAGTGTGAGCACCCAGCACTGGATGGGAAGCTTGTGAGGCTGCCAGGAGTAAAGTCAAGATTTTCTGCATCATAGCTCATTGCCATAATTGTGAGATGTCCTCCCACTTCTTGTGCTCTCCTTGATGTATACCCTCTTATCTTCTGCCTCTTATTCTGCAGTCATACAGAGCAAGTCACAAAAACAAGAGTCTCCACTGGAAAAGAAGGGCTCTGGTCTTTGTATAGGCTTGGCTTGTGCTGAATTTTGTATTAATAATAATGGCCTGCAGGCAGTTTCCTCCTTTTGTACATAATACCATGGTAAATTAGCAGCCACCTGACTTCTGTGGAGCTATCACAAATTATTTCACACCTGTGGAAGTAAGTAAAAGTGTTTCCATAGCTCATACAACTTTAACAGCAGCTTCTGGAGGTCATTTTCCAGTAGGTAACTCCCACACCTGGTCTTTGCTCATTCAGCTCCGTGTCTCCCTGTGACCGATTGCTGCAGTGCCAGAGGTTATATAGAAGTGTCTCCTCTCAGACTGTCACAAGCTTCTGGAGGAAGCCTTCTGTGAGTTTGCTGCTTGCTAGTCTTGCAATTTGTAATGTCGTTTTAGTGCACCATTTTGCAGTGAAGTTTTTAGCTGTGCTCCATCTGTCTCTCCCTCCTTCCCTGGAGAGGACATACAGACTGTCTCACGGTGATGCAAGGCACTTGGGGTCACCTTCCTTCACCCACTGATGTCTCAGAGCAGCTATCCTCTGCTGTGTTCATCACCTTTAGATGGAAGCACTACCAGTAAGACAGGGACACCTGACATCAATAAGGAGGCAGAAGAACAGGGAGATGAATCCCGGTTGTGGACATGGGACCTTGTAGTGCAATTCAAAGCATATCTGTACATACAGGGATATAATCATAGATGCTATGTAACACTACCTTGGTTTGTTTTTCTCTACTGTCCACACAAACATGAGCCTATAGGTGAGGTCTCAAAACAAGGTCTTATGACAGAGGAAGAAGCTGTTGCGCACTCCTTACTTTGGAGGTTATGTTGCCCAGGATGGGGCTGTGCAACCAGCCTTAACTTTCCAGGACTGAGGCTACTGGTGGGTGTTTAGGTTCTCTTGGCTTCCACAGGAAAACACTGCAGCTGATCCACAGCTAGAGACAAGGGTCTTTACTGAGAGGACTAATTAAGTGGAGAAAATGAGGAGAAGGAGGCAGGGCAAATCCTATTAGAGCAAGTAGGTGTTTGAGGATGTGAAGAACTGATAGTGATGTGCATCTCTGCAGATCTTCCTTAAATCTATGGAAGCTGGAAACATTTAATATCAAGGCAGAGGTAGAAGAGCACAGAAATCTTCCAAGTAAGAGAAGTAAAAACAGGCCACTTGCATTTGCTGTTTTTTTTCTTAACTTTGGATGTATTGAGCTGTATGATAACTTGCACATACCTGGAAGCGATGCAGAGCACAGCAATCAATAATACAAGCAATGATAATCAGGTGTTTCAGCCATCTGACATGAGCCGTCTCCAAAGATAATTCTCTCCCACAGGACATTACCAAACATAACTTCAGTTTATTCCCAGTAAAAGAAGCAAATGCTTACCTGCCATGCAGAGGCAAACGTCGCCAACAGTTTTGCTCCAGAAAACTGAAAAGGGATATGGAAGTGCAGGAAAAAGCACAAGGGTAGATGCTTTTTCACAAAGCAGCCCACAGCACTGACACGTGTTGGGGTTGGTGGTGGCCAGCAGACAGCTGGTGCTCACAGTGTTTGCCATCACCAGTGTCCCTAGAAAATCCCTAGAAAAAAATCAATAAATGGCAAATTTGCCATCTATGTTTAGAAAATGCCAGAGGAAGTGCAGAGCGGTGTGAGACTGAGTTTATCATTTGTAAAGAACAAAGCATCCTGGCATGAAGGGCCACAGCGAACACATGCTATCACCGCTTTGTTTCTTGACTAGGTTAAGCTGTGGCAAGAGCCCAGCCTCATTTCATAAAGCTAGCCATGGATGGCAGACACCACTGAAAATTTCCCGTTAATATGTGAAAGCAGCCCAGATCAGTGCAGTTAATGCAGCTTCCAGATATTTACCACAGCAATTATATGTCTCTGGTTAGGTTGGTGGCTTTTTCTTATTCTGCTCACTGAATTTCCCTGCTACCAACCATACAGTTAAAGTGGAAAATAACCCACAGCTGTTAAGAAGGAAAACAAAAAAAGCTAGACTTGCCCATGTATATGGCCACAGGGCTAACCACAAGGCAGAGAAGAGCTTCAGCGTTTAGGTAGCAGCAATACTGGGCTCTTCCCCTAACACTGACACCATCAGTTGTAATTGGTTGTTAAACTGAGCTCCTTCACAAGCTAATAAAAAAGAAAGTCCTCTGTCATTCAGCAACACCAAAAAGACATTTATGTTATTCAGGATTTTACCGTTGCTGTCCCATTTTAACACAGAGCAGTCAGTGATAGCACATAAATTTTTATCCCTGCCCATTACAAGGCATTGTATAAAAAGAGAGGTGGTTTAGATGATAAAATTGATGTGAAAGTTTTCACCATGCTCTTCCAAAAAGCTGAATAATTCAAAGCAGGTGGTAATGGAAAGTTCCTGACTCTGTGCCTCTTGTTTTCCAGCGGTTAGCCTGGAAGCTCCCACAAAGCTGGTTTGTGCCTGCACAATCAAGTCATTCATTCTCTGTTGAGGAGTCTACTCATAAAAAGGGGAGAAACAGAGACTGTCAGATGTCCGTGTACCAAATAACCAATACTGCATTGTTTTTTCTTATTCACAAGCAACATAATGGCAGATAAGGGTACATACCAATCAGAGACATGATGTTTTACAAAAAGTCATGGTCTGTCTCTCTGGCCAGCTTTCTGCTTTTTATAGATCAAGGTCCATGAAATTTCATAGCACTGGCGCTATATATATTCACTGTACCAGAGTATGACATTTAGTTTCTATTAAACCATATACTTTAGGGAGGAGGAAGATGCTTTATCCGAAACGACATACACGGTAGTCTTTCACACACTGATTTGTTTCTAATGTATCTGTATTTTGGTACCTTTATATGCAAGCTGCAGTTTTGTTTTGTTTTGTTTTTCTAATGGAAAATAATAAATGAATATGATTTAATAATGGTTGTACTGTAAGCGATCAGGATTACCTGTTCACTTTAGACTCAGACCTTTGTGTGTTTTTTGCCCTGCTGACCCAGAATGTCACTATAAAAAGCTGTCATCTTTAATCATGAGAAACACGAGCTGTAGAGAGTTGATGATGGTAAGAGTCAGTGCGAAGCATTGTGTCCTCATCCCAAACACCAGGGAAGTCGGGAGGTAGCATCTGGTGAGTGAGAATGTCAAAGGGTGAGAAGACTAACATGGGGAAGTGCCCTATTTTCTCCTACCCAGTGGTTTTGTAAGAGCATACACCTGCTTGTATGATATAATTCAAATGTGTTCTTGATGTTCTGGTTGTAGAACATTGTCCCATAGCCCGGATATGTCTTTTGGGATGTATAGGACCTGCTAGATGTGAGCTATATGGCCCATGAGTGATTTTTATATATAACAATCCTGTTGGGGGGTACTTGGAAACAGAGGGTGAAGGAGAGAAAGGAAGAGAAACACTCAAGAGAAAAGTGGAATACTGGATCTGTATCATTACTCAGGATAGATTATAGTTGTAAGCCACTGCAATGGCTCTTTTGCCATAACTTCAGTAGTGACTTGACAAGTGCCTTTATCCATAGGTCCATGTTACTGGTGGAGTATTGCCCCGCATCAGCTCAGGAATGAGCCCTGGAAATAGTCAGGATTGTATATCCATGGAGATGGTCATTCTTGCAGCTTTATGGTGCATACACCTGCCCACATGACCTGCAACGTTTCTAATGAAACCAGGGAAAAGCCTGCAATGTGAAAGCCCTCAGGGCTTGTAACCTTACTGAAATATCTATTTTGGGTAAGATTTTTTTATTATTTTTTTTTAGCAGAGCAAAACATGTGAGGGTCTGCAGATAGCTGTAATAATTCCTGCTCACTCAAATCGCAAAACATACCACTATCAAAATTTAATCTTGGCTCTTTGGTGCATAATCATATTTCACTCATTTTCCTTCATGCTTTTGCTTGAGATAAATGAACCCCCTTCTGTGCCACCACCAACCCAGAATTCATAAGCCAGTATTTTACACCTGGGAGGGGGAATGTAGCAACTGGCACTTTATGACCCATCTCATTCCCCTCCCTTCTGCAATCAATAGCATTTTCAGCATATGTCTCTATTTAAAGTTCACTTGCAGCTTTCAATTCAAAATGATATGACAGCGGTCAGTTCATCAGCCAGCTCTCCTGAGCCTGCCTTTGTTCATGAGACATCACGTTGTGGCAAAAGCAACCTTTGCTTGGCAGGCTACACCCTGGGAGCGATACTTCTTGCAACAGGGGAACCTCTGGCAAGTGCCCAGCATCACTGCTGAGACATGTTATGTCTTTGAGTTGTATCCCTCAAAATTCATGACATTTGGCAATAGTTCATGCAAATCCGCTTGGGTTAGCCATTCACCTTTAATGGCAGTGATCCCTCTTACAGAGCTGGAGGGGCACACACAATGGGAGGAGGAGGAAGTAGATGTGTTTTATTTTTTGCAGCTGGATTAGGAAGCATGCAAGATTCATGTACCAACCTCATTGCTCTCTACAGCCTCCTGAGGAGAGGAAGGGGCCGGTCTCTTCTCCCTGGTAACCAGTGACAGGATGCATGGGAACAGCACAAGGCTGCGCCAGGGGAGATTCAGACTGGACATTAGGAAAAACTTCTTCACCGTGAGGGTGGTCAAACACTGGAACAGGCATTCTAGCAAGGTGGTTGATGCCCCATGCCTGGCAGAGTTAAAGTGGCATTTGGATAATGCCCTTAATAATATGCTTTAACTTTTGGTTAGCCCTGAAGTGGTCAGGCAGTTGGACTTGCTGATTCCTGTAGGTCCCTTCCAACTGAACTGTTCTATTCCATTCTGTTCTGTTCTATAGCTTGCATTTGATGTGGTTTTGATTATATATCTTTGCAATTCCTCCCCCCATCATGTTTCTTAGACACACACATAACCCTTTCTAAACAATTATAGCCTAAATGAATCTAAATCCCACATCTTATTAAAAGTTGTGACTTTCACAAGCTAAAGGTGAAATATTTTTAGTCTGGCCCAATTCTGCTCTGTGCTAATGTATCCATATACCTGTCTTATTGCATAAAAACTGTAACAAAAACTCATACAAAATTTTGGCATATATTTTGTTTGCTATTATGGTTTGTCAGATGTTTCATTACATCTTGGACATACATAACTAAACAATTTCTAAAGAAAATGGACTATTTGCAGTCATCTGCTGGAGGCCTGCAGCCAGCGCTTCACACCATTTGTCAAGAAGATTTTTCCCATTGAAGCGCAGGGAGCACTGGGGACTGTGGGGGCTTGGCACTGTGCGGAGCTGGGGAGAGCACTGATAGTTCAAATGTGAACTCCAAATGAGGAGAGGAGAGAGATGCGTGTTACATCAGGCACTTAAAGCCTGACCACTGGAACTTTGCGATTGTTATTTGAAAGGCAGGAGACCCAAATATTCGGACATAGATATTCAGACTGCTGGGATACACTCAGGATGTACAAGGAGCAGAGGAAAAGCTAAAATCCTAAGCTCATCATCTTGGGAAAGAAAAGTCAGGGTTTAGCCCAAGACAGGAGAGCAATCCATTAGAAAGATATTCCGGTTGTATAGTTGCTTTTCCCAGAGCACATATGTGCAGAAATGTATATTTTGATCGCGTTATGTAGTATCTTTCCAGTATTGAAAGCACAAGAAAACCTGCGGGCCTTGAAACTAATCAACAGTTTTGCACATCTTTTTGTCATATGCCCTAAGGAAACCACACCAAAGAGTCCACGTTTTGCAGAGATTTCCCCAAATACCGGGGGTCAGGTTCCATACCACATCTTATTGCAGTACTCCTACATAGCCCAAACTTACTTTGTCGGTTCAGTGGAATTAATCACCCACTCTCTATATGGAGTTCAGTAAAATTAATCACATATTCTTTATATGGATTTGTCATGAATGAGAAGGTATATTAATATACGGGCACACGGTGAATATTCCAGTGAATAGTTTCCTGTTAATGCAGAGCATCACTGCATCTCTTTGAGCAGAGATGACTAGCTTAAAAGAACATCTTTCATCTGTGTAAATGGTTTACTGGGGGGCATTGCAGTTTGCTCTGAATGGATTTTTTTTTTTTTTTCACAGAAATAGAGCTAAAAGGATAACACAAGTAATTGCATTCTCTAGTGCCTCCCAGTGCTTTACACGTTCTCCGCTATGGGAAAAAGAAATCTTTCATTTATTCGCAGCCTGATGAATTTAGTATTTGTAGCTAATGGTGTTGTTTCTTTTTGTATGTGTTTTAGGATGGAATGGGGAACCTGAGAATCACGGATAAGGGTCTAAAGCTGGAAGGAGATTCAGAATTCTTGAAACCTCTCTACGCCAAAGAAATCCGGTCAAGACCAGTAAGTTATCGGGAAAGGAATAATCACGTTTCTGTAGTACTAACTGTAAGAAACCTTGAAGTGACAGGGTGACATGGTTACTGGATAAATTACTTTGGCTATTCTATACAAATGTAATTTGGGGAAAGAGACAGTGGGTGTCCCTTGGGTACATCGTCAAGATACAATATCCTCTGGGCAGTTGCAAGGTTGATATATGTGGGTTTAGTTTGTGTAAGTCACAGTTAAAATTCTCCCAGGACCTCTGAGATTTCACATTGTCTTTTTGTCTCCCTTTAAGATAAATCATAAGCAATGCTCAACTGAAAGACCTAATATTTCTGAGGTACAGGGATAGCAGGCAGTTGTGAAATCTAGTTTGTGTTTAACTAGTTACTTGTTTTCTACAGCGAGTTGATGCCTTGGCAGAAAGGTCTGATCTGTTAGCTGGCACAAAAAAAACATACTATGTGCTCAGTCCTATTTCGTGTTGTGTTTTAAAATTATGTGCAGTTAAAATTCAACGCTGCTCGGTGAGACTGCTTGACAAAAATGACAAGGATGTTAACAACTGGAAATGAGAAAGAACCCAAGTGTGATTGAAATAGCATTTTTGTAGTAGCATTTCACTGGCTCTCGGTGCCTTTTGTTCTTTCTAATGTAATCCTGTTTGTCCTGAGCAGCTGTAAAATAACTGAAAAGATTACATATAGTTTCCAGGATCCTTCTAAGAAGATGTCATCTATCTTGTTTCCTGATCTGAAGTGTTAATTTGAGTCAGATACCAACCTTCCATTTTGATAACAATGGCAGATAGCTAATTAAATAGTTAACATCCCTTTATCTCAGCATTTCAGTGGTCTTGTAGAAATTGGAACTTGTAGAATAATCAACATAACATCCAATACAATATCCGATTTAATTATTGAAGGTTGTAACCTCTGTAAGATGGCTAGGAATTGATTTCAACAAGCATAATCATTTAGGAAGAAAAGTTAATGAGAAAACGTTCATATCTATAAATGTTTTCATCCCTGAATTAAAAGAGAACTATAAAACTTTGTCATACACTTTTTAATGTAAAGTGTGTGGAAAAGGTGCAGCACTCAATATGATAAATAGACTGAAGAATTGCTATTTACATTTCTTTTTCTTCAGTTAGATTGATGAAAATAATATTTAATTACTATAAGAACTAAGAACCCCTTCTTGCTATTGGGAATTTAGTGTTTACATACCATTATACTGATTTACATTTTAATAAGGTGGGGGGACAAAAGGTGTCTCCCTCTTGAGGTTATAAAACTAGTTTCCTTACCATTGATAGTTTAAAGAACGCAAGGAAAAACAAATAGAAGGTAAGGGCTCTGTATGTGGTCTTTGCTTTATCCATCCTTCAAGATTAGTCTTATTTTTGCTGTTACCCTGCGAAGGATCTGGTTGCAAGCCAGAAAGGGCTGATCTACAGCTTAGTGAGTCGGAGCCTGTCTGCTGACTTCAGTAGACGAATCTTGGAAACTATATTAACTATTTAGTTGCATAACCCATGTATATATCCTAACTTCTTAGTGGAGTTAAACTGGAATAGCCTGTGCTGGCTTTCAGGTTGCTCACAATAATGCTAGAATTATTAATGGGCTGGGAGCAACAGGGACAATCCTATTGATTTCAATCAACTTATGCTTCCTTGTGCTGTGTGTGAATTTGGCCTCTAGTAAACAAATCAAAGCGTTACATTCAAAGAATGACACTTACAGACTATGTAAAAATATTATTGAATAGACAAAGCTATATTTGTTTAAAACACGGTAGTGTGACCCTTCTCTTAGAGGAAAGCATAGAAGGAGCTCCTGAGCTTGATGAGTATTGCTAAAATAAAGTGCCAAACTCAGCACTCGCTAGTACTGATGAATATCCGTACTAATTCCATAGTAATTTTCTCTGGGTTTTCAGAAATGCATAATGTGGCTTTAAATGTGCACAGTGTAACAGAAACAATATGACAAATCACAGTAAAGAATATCCAAGAAATAAGCTGACATATAGTATTTTCCATATGCTTAATTAAACAACCTAAGACTTGTGTACAGTAATAGATAATGGTTTTATTTAAAGCTCAAAAGACTTTCAGACACTGGTTATTTACAGTAGATTTTCAGGAAAAAAAAAAAAACGAACAAGTTTTGTATTGTTCTGTGTAGTAGATGAAGGGGCTCAGAGAGGTCCACGGCATTGGTGCTGCATGGAAATGGCAGAGGAAGAATCTCGTTCTGCCATTGAGGGGGTTTTACCCCTCACACGTGTCTGTAGTGCCACTCCCTACACCGCACAGCTCTGCCTGTAATCTCTCCAAAACATGAATTCTGATAATTGGTGCAAGCCTGAATTTGTCACTGGTTCCTCTTCTTCTCTGCTATATCTATAAGTCCCAAGAAAGGGGTAATTAAAATACTCACAGACTTGCTTTTCTAGGAGCCATACCTTCAGGTTTAAAGATAGTTTTGGATTTCCACTTCAAACGGATTTCTTTTTCAAATTAATTCAGCAGGAAGGGAAGACCAAAGTTTAGACAGGAGGAAAAGCCCTCAAGTGTCATCCCAAGAGACTGTGGCTGTGTTGGAACCACTGAGTTTCTGTGATTTGTGTCTTAAAGAGCTGTAGCGGATACTGCCCCCTTTATCACCTTCTGGAGTGAGTGGTTGCTTTTAGCTGCACTCCCTTTGGAAGACAACTCATTGCAACTGATATTACAGCCAGGAAGAATAAATCTGTGGTACTGTGGCAGGCAATTTATGATACCAACAAAGGTATCTTTTTGGCTTTCCATTCAAAAATATTAGCAGAAGGATTGTGCCGAAGTGGTTTGGTCCTATGCTGGAGATGTGGCCATTAAAATCCCAGACTTGAACTGACTTCTAAAAGTGCTTCCAGCCAGTTTCTTTCTGCATCACCACTGCCTCCTGTCTCAGCAATGACCTTGCAGGCTCGCTCACCTTTTCCCTCACTCATTCAAGAATGACCCCCCAAATACTTCTCTTTTAAAATAGCAAGTCTTTGTTCCTGTTGCTTCCTGAGTCCTGGCTCAGTAACACTTGGTTTGTAATGCCTTTTGGATTATGAGTCTATCTGTAGACATGAGAGCTTGCAAATAAACATAAACTTGTTATTACATGAGCCTGAAGTTTATCTGGAGAGTAATGAATAGTAACCAGTGGTAGCAGTGTTTGCACCCTTGTTTTAAAGAAATGAGATAGATGCATTCACTTCTCCAGGAGCGATCAGAGCATCTTAAACTCCCAGCTGAACATATTGCACGCTAAACAGTATTTTCCATGCCACTTGCATGGAACATGAGCATCTTGCTGCCTTTAATTAGGAAGTTAACTGGACCATGAAGTATTGCCTGTGTAAATAAAAGTGATTTGTACTTAGTCAAGAAGGTGCATTTGGAATCCTCACATTTCTATACTTGCACATAAATTATGGAGATTATTAAAAATTGGAAGGGTCATCTATAAACCCATCTGTAGCTCAGCTGCACTGTCACTCTCAAAATGTAACTGTCTTTCTAACTGTTGTAATTTATTGTGGACTATCGTGTGAACCATCTGCTTGCTTATAAATCAGACAAACTTTGACTGAAAGTTGCACATACCAGCACAAATTGTTAATTTTATGTGCTGGAAAGCAATAGCAACAGTTTTGTGGTCTGCAGTCTTCATTGACTTAATTTGAATTGAAATTTTAAAATGGAAATTTTCCTGCCTCTGTTCAGAAGAGCTGCTAACTAGAAGGTTCCCTGAAACTTACGGTAAGCACAGTTTTAGCTTTCTTTGGTGCAATCGTGTTGCTTTGAAGCTTGCCACTTCCAGGTCTGTAAGTAACTTAAAAGGGGCAAGACGAAGAGCAGGCTGTGTGTATTTTCCACTCCAATAACAATACACATAAAATCATATGCTGAGATTATACAGGAAAATCAAGTGAATTACTTCTCTCTGGAACTGTGTGACAACCAATGAGATGATAATCTCAGCTTTAGGAAACAGAGAAAGACATTGCTGTGACAGGGTTAGGATGTTTTTGCCCTCTCAATGTTCATTTCAAGTGCACAGATAGAAAAAAGAAACCTCGGTTTGCAAATGTTTACACCCAGGCTTAAATTTTCTTAGCCTGTATCCTTTTGAAGACAACATGATCACTCTCCAGCATGGATTTGCCTGATCAAGATCTTCTGCAGTATAAAGCTTGACTGGGGTCCTGCCCTTAGAGTATTTTGCGAGTTTCATGTTGAAGTTCTACTTCCCGTTATTTTTAATCAACTGGAAAAAAAAAAAAAAAAAGAATTTAAAAACAGAATCCCATACATCAAAGAAAAAAAAAAAACTGGAGCAAAGTACGGTGTCTTTTTATATTTTTCTTTCTTTGGGTGATGCCAGAGGTGCCAATCCAGCTCACTGTGGAAAGCACATTGGGACCGGTCAATGAGCGTGCCTCTGAGAAACATGTGCTCGCTCAGAGCATTGAAGCAAACCCAGTCTCATTTGAAGCCAAATGAAATATCTACCATGGAAGAAGGTCTGGGCCTGTTGTAATACTTGGCTGTGATTCTGCAAGGGGATCTGTTTGGCCTAAAAAATTCACGGTTGTGAATTAGGACTGATAACTTCTATTCCCTTTACTGGTGTTTAGTAAGTTTTCATCAGCATAAAAGCTACACTAGTGAGTGCATAAAATATGCTTGTCTGTACTTTTCATTTTCCCCAGCCAGTATGTGAATGATACAAATTTTAAAGGAAGCTTTTAAGACTGATAAATAATTATTTTGCCAATGTACTTTTCTCACTATGTTCAAAACTGGAAGAAGAGTGGTATAGTTTTAAAGCACAGAAGCAGTTCTGTAATGCAGGTATTCTTTTGTATTATTTGCTCTGCAGGTCTACCTGCCCCAAAGCTAAAAATACTTACTGAAAAACAATAAACCATGTATTTGGATTGCAAAATGATATGTGCCCTCTGTGGGGGCATACCTGTCTCACAGCCATAAATACATATTTATAAACAATATAACATACTAATTTGGATTAAAAAGCAACATTTACCCGTGAGGTAAGGCAATGCAGATGGCAAGATAATTGCAGCTTTGTGAGATGTTCAAACTGTGTGGTAGAAATCTAGCTTTCAGTAAAGGCGCAGATAGGTAACATGAAAGAAGGCGGCTTTTTTTGAGGAAGGGGACAGAATAATGTCTTTTTTTTTTTTTTTTCCTTTGTCAGAGTTTACAGAGCAATAAAAGGATATTGAATTAGTTCCTGATGATTTGGTCTAGCAGAGTGCTTAAGAATTTCAGCACGCTCACTGAAACCATCGCGGGGTGGAAATGAAGTTTGTCTCACCGTGCCGCTGTCACTTAGCAGTCCCTGCACACTCCCACCACCTCTTTGGCATTACTCCTCTCAGCATTTAGCTATTCCCTTAGTGACCAGTTCTTCAGAGAAAAGATTCTTCTCTTATGCACATAATGATATGAGTGAGCCTGGCAGCTCATAGAGGTGTTGGTCCCTCAGCATTTGCCTCTGGGGCAGTTCAGCTGCCATCGTGGCTTCAGGGATGAAGGCACTGTCTCAGGTAGACAAAACTCACACTACCCAAGGTCAACTTCTGAAGCATGATACTTTCTTTAATTACATGTTCAAAGCTTTCTTTGGCAGCAGATGTTAAAACATTTTTTAAAAGCCCTAGTAATTCAAAAAAAGGATGATTTTGCTAGTGATGGCACAGCTAACAACAGGAAGCGTCTGCAGCCCTGCCTGGCTGCCTCCTATTCTCCCTATAGAGTTTGTCAAGCATCCGCTGTGGCACCACTCCAAATACCTTGTCATTAGAATGTGTGCCAGTGTGATTTTGGTATAAATGTCTCTCTCCTTTTTGGTCAGTCTAAGTCTTACTTGCCCATCAGCTATCAAGAGAGAGGAGAGCATGTAGTCAGGGGCCAAACAGTAAAAAATGAACAGAAGCAGCCGAGCAAGTTGGTAAAGGCATCATTTTGGTAGAAGCGCCCTCACTTGATGCACAGATACTGTTGCCATCGCCATCCAAAGCAGATTAGAGTCCCTGTATGGCAGTAGGCTGTGAGCATCCAGTGAGATTTATAAAACTGATGTGCTCTCCTCTTAATAAATTTAATTCTCAAGCAATAAAATCCAGAGATCCTACTTCAGAATGAACTTTGGTTGTCCTGGAGCTCTGGGGGCAGTTAGTGTCTCTGTGATGTTTTTTGTGTGCTAAAAAGGTGGAAGTTTAAGCAAATTTTACAGCAGCTGTGAAAACATTTCCCTCTAGCTTCATAGTAATATTGGCCAGAAGTTTCTTAACTTTGAATTTTGAAGGAAATTTTGTAGGCTCGCTGAATCACAGCAGAATTAAATCTTGCTTTGTGTATTCCCTGTTGTTTGTCTAATGAGCTGGTGTTATGTGCTGCATACTGAGAGCACAACAGGCAGCTGAAGTATCCTGCCAGCTGCAAAATGTGTTTGAGTAGCCCAAAGAAGAGAGAGAGAGGAAGCTCTGAAGTAAACTTTTTGAGATAACTCTACAACTTATGTTTCAAAGCAAAAATCTCGTGGAGTCTGCCCATGGCATTTTGAAAAGGATTCCATTAAATGTTGCTAACATGTCATAAGCTCTTTTAAATGGAAGGGTAATGGCTCATAACATTTGTAAGCATTTTAATTTCATGCAATATGAGCAGCATAATCAACACCTATTAAAGTCAATCAGCTGTGCCAAGTGGGCTACCTACCTCAGCTTTTGTCTATATTTTCATCATGGGCACACCTCTGAACTAACTCTGGGAACAGTCCATTTGTACTTTCTTATCCTAACATCAGTGGAGATTTTGTGTCCAGAAAAAACAATGTGGTCCTTGCAGAAGTATTTGAACCCATAAGCTGAATAAGCACTTGTAGTTGGTGGGTTTTGTCTTCTAGGTCAGGAGTTTGGGCCATGGAGTTGATGCAGGCTAGTTAACAGCCCCAAAGCCAGACATGAAGGAGAGGCAGAATTTCCCAAGTGACCTCTCAGTTTGGTTGACTTTTTCCCTTTGACAGGTGAAATTTCTCTGCTTGAGTTGCTTGTGTGAAGAGAGGGGAGCTGTTCAGACCATGTTTGTTTTGCTGTTCTGATCTGATTCCCCTCTCCTCTTCATTTTCAACATTTGCAGCTGAACTCTGCGGTCATAAAAACAAGCGATACACACCACAGCTCAAAGTGAGCTGCTGAGTTAAGCCTGGGTGCTCTGTGGTCTCTAAGCGCTTGCATTGCATTTTTGCTATGATCCCAAAAATTGTTTGCATTTCAGCTGTGAAGAGGGTAACAACGGGGCTGAGTTGTGTGGCAGGGCTGTATTTCCACAGAAATGTTGCAAATCAGCTAATGTGTTTTTAGCTGTGTTGTGAGCCTTTGAGGCAGGAGTACAGGCACTAGAACCTAAAATGGAATAAACATTTGATTTAGTTTATTCCCCCAAAAGGAAAAAGAAAATACATGGAATTATTGATTTTAAAGTTGAAAGAAAAGATGGCTGAGCTGAATGAATTTGGCAAGCAGTTTCTTGTTGTCCACAAACATGCCCAACAGTTCTAGTGTCTGTTATTTCATCTTAGGTTTGGCATTTCAAATTTGCATGCTACCTCTATGAATTAACTGGGAAGCTACTGGGAAGCTCATTTTCCTTAACTAGCCATTTATTATGGCCTCTCAGTATTCCTATAGACATGTATACCTCTAGGTGCTGTACATCGTCCTTATTTTTCTTTTCAATCTCGTGTTTAAAAACAAAACAAAAAAAAAAATCAGTGAGGGTTTACTGGGAGTTTCATGAGTGTGGGATACATCAGTCTCATCCACCAATGATGGGTTTTCTGTTGCTTACTTTTATTGCCAGGCAGGCATTACTGTTAGAAGAGAAGCTATGCTGGTAGTTGACTACAGCTGACCTGAACCAACATTTGGGATTGAATGCATTCGTGGAGTAGTCTTGAATTTTCAGACAAAAACTAGATCCAAATTTCATCTTAACAAGCTGTAGAGTCAGAAAGAAGTAAGCCTTACAAAGCACCTGAAACTGCTCAGGGAAAAACGTGCGGTTGTGTACAGCTGCATTTCTCTCTCTCAAGGGCAAAGGCCTTGAGTATAAGGATTTACTATGTCTAGACATTGCTGCTGACAATCAGGATCCTGGCTGCTTTAGAAATGCTGAAGTATATAAACAACTTCTTAACACTAAAAAATCAAAAAAGAATAAAACTTCACACAATATGGATAGAGACAAAAGGACTAAGGAAACACTAAAAGACAAATAGTGAGATCCAATTATAAAGAAACAGAATGTTTTTTCTGATGTTTCCAGGAAGCCTCAATAGCAGAGCTTCGTGTCTTCTTATCACAGGACAGCAAACACTTCTGCAACTCTTCTGCTGATCAAAACTATTTCAGAAGCAAAGTTATGTATTTTTTAAGGCAAGTGTTACTTGACAAGACAAGCTGTGCTGTCATTAGCAAGTGCAGGCACACACCACTGGTTTTACAGACAGTTCAGTTTAGCTGCTCTTTGATTTGCAACAGGAAAGGAAAATCAGACCTTCCAGGTTTCATTTACAAGCTGCTTTGCCAGTAATAAGAGTTTCTCTGATTGTTCTGCTTCTAAATGACAGATGCTGGATTTGGAGAAAGAAGAACACAGGGTAAAACAAGAACAACTCTGAATTTGCTCCTATTCTTTTAGGGCAAATTGGTTGAGACTCTTGGGAAAACTGACTTGTTTATTTTGAAAGTAAAAGTGAGATTTCTTTGGCTGTTAACAACTCCCTGGCTGGAACATCTCTATTTTTGATCTTTATTTGTCTGAGGCTGTGCCTGACTGTCTGCTCCCATGTACACAGGAGTCTCTCAGGAAGGGACAGTCCCACGCGGACGTTAGTGGCACAGTGTTGGAGTGCGGATGCTACTGTACGTGTGTGATAAAAATGGCTGTAAATCTAGTCACAGAGACAGGCATTCTGCTGTGTCAGTGAATCATTGATTTAGTCTTCAATCCAACCAGATATTTAGTTATGTGCATAATTTACAGATGTAAGTTACTTCACTGTTGTTGGTAAGGCTATTCACATGCATAAAGTTCACCATACATTGTGTTCTTCCCTGGATTATGCCCTATAATTTCTACATACACTGCATGTATGTGGCAGAGCGAAGCCTCTGGCAGGAGCCCATCCTGTTGGTCTCGGTGCAGACATGGAGACAGCCCTTTCCAAAGGGTTTTATGTTGCCAGTAGGTAGGCAGAGAGTGGGACAGGAGATGTAGGGATGAGGGTGAGCCAAGTGGTTTGCTCATTTGCTCCTACAGGAGTTGAGGAGTTGTGTGAGGAGTTCTGTGTCCATGTGCATGTTCATTTTAATAGATCACATGCTGCAGCTGTAAAAGTGGGTGGTGACAGAGCTGGCAGATATTTTCAAATAAAAGCTGATACGGTTAAAAAAAAAAAAAAAGTCCTTGGGGGTGAGAGAAAGCAGTTTCCGTGATGCCCTTTTTTCTTCTTTTTATCATTTTTTTGACTGCAGGCTTTCAGTACAAAGTGTCACATGTCCAATGATTTCCTCTTGATTTGCTGTAATTCTGAGGCAAGTCTGGTTAACGTTTTAGTTTGTTTTCCAGCCTAGTCTTAAAAGGTGTGATAATTTTCTGTGGCAGGTCGCACAAAGCACTAACAGGGAGTTTGCTCCTCATTTCTCTCTGAAAGAGAATGACCTATGGAACAGAAAGAAAATGCAAGGTGTTTCAGCTCACAGTATTTCTTCCTTGTTTGTCCATCAGGGCACAATGCTGGTTTGCCATCCGTACATGGAATAGCAGGAGATTCCTCTCTTTCAAACCTTGACTTTTCCCTGGGCAGGAGTGGAACAAAAGAGTCTGTGGCTTTTGTCTTCTCACCACTAAGTTTCCCCAGATAGCATCAGCTGAACAGTACTGCTGTTATGCAACTTCCCCCAGAAGCATCCCTTCTAAGGATGTCTGTAAGCAAAAGGGGGTAGTGAAGTGTTTGATATGCATGCCTGAGCCGTGGGTGCCCTGACTTCAGCTCCCTGAACTCGATTACCCTGTGGCATCAGTCACAGGGTCTCTAAATTCAGTTTCCCTTCTTCAGTGTGGAATCACAGCCCTTTCCTGTCTTGCTGGGATGCGATGAAAGACTGGAGGAGCTGCAAGAATGGAGGCAGGCGTGGGCAGTGAGAGGGCAGGAGAAGTTATGCAGGAGTTATAGATAGGATGAAGAACCACAGAGAGCTTTGGGTAATGCAGCTTTGCATTTCTTTCCCTACTGGAACTATGAGAGCAGGTGAAGAGCGTACTGACAAGGGGAGCTGAGCAGCTCTGGAAGGGAGAGAATGGAACAGAGCAGCTTTCCCCTTTGAAACACTGATTATTGTATGGGATGCTGGCATGGAAACCACAGTCATTTAAGGACATCTTCCTTTGGAAAGTTATTCATTATGGTCTACAAGGGAAAGTTTTGTTTAAGGTTTACTCCAAATGATTTAATGCTAAAATTTGATTTGTAAACCTGTTTATGAAAATGAAGAGTAAATGCACGGCAAGATTTGCATAGTGTCTTACTCAATACTGAACACTTTGCTATATTCTTAATTTGCAGTCTAAAACTATGGAAAAAAAGTGGCTTTTATGACCAAGGCTTTTTTCTTTTTTTTTTCTTTTTTTTTTTTTTTTTCCAGATACAAATAAATATTGTGCTTCTAGTTCTTTTTCTCCTTGAGCAAAACAATACAGCATTCCATTGTCTCTCTCTTTACTTAGACAAAGGATGGATTTGTCATGGGGCATTTAATGAATAAAAGTGGTTAATGTCTGAGTTCTGCTTCTGTGTTAAGAAACCAAGAGCAGCTGCAAAAAAAGTGCCCATGGCACCATGAATGGGTGGCGACTGATTTAGAGAGAAACATGCTGTTCACTGAATCATCCATATCACTTCACAGTGCCTGGAAAGTCTTCTTTTCCAAGTACCATTACAAGCTGAGCCTTCCTGTTGGATGAGATCTGACAGGACTGCAGCCCAAGGCGGTACAGCTGAAGAGTAAGATGTGTTTTTCCAATGAGAAGCTTTGTAAGATATCAATATTTAAAAGCAGAGAAATAAATAAAGTTACAGACGATCAGGTTGATTGAAGGGAGAAGAGAGGTCATTTGTCTGACAGAACAAGCATACCTCTCCAGTGAGGCTTGCAGTTCTTTAGCTGAAAGCTGTTGTCTTTCTTTTGATTAGGTAGGTCTCGAAGAGTGTGAACAACTCGTTGTTTTTCTTAAAATCATTATTTTTCTAGGTATATTTTGCAGGTTAGAAGTACAAAGGGGATATAGCTGTTCATCGCCATAGAGCAATTGATATTTTCCTTTAAGCAGATACACTGATGTGTTGTACACACAGGTGAAGTCACACAGGGAGTTGCCAAATAATCCATAATCCAAATGCACACTAATTGCTGTAAAAGGTCAAGAGTAAGTGATCAACCTGAGCTGGTTTAGTGGCTTGGTTTCCAGAGTCATGGCTGTAATTCAGTGGGTTGATGGGATGAACCTGAACACGTTTCCTCTGATAGTTCCTATGGCATAGTGTTAAAAGCCTGTCCCCTCCAGGTTTCTGCAGAACATCCTTCATTATTTAAATAAAGTAAAGGCCACACAGGGCAATGGCATGTATGTTGTTAATGCTGCTGGCTTGAGGAGAGCCTTTTATTTCATATTTACTGTTGCTTCAAACCAAAATATTGTATCTGTATTGCTGCTACATTCTTGAAATCCCCAGCTACTACTGTAAACTGACTTTCGCTGTATATGTTTCCTTAAGATCCCAACTGTTATTTATAAATGATGAACCTTGATATTGTACACAGTTGGGAAAGCAGAAGGCTTTCTGTTTCTGTGCAACATTATCTATTATGCAACAATCTGAAATGTAGCTTAGCTCAAGTAGGAGAAACAGAAGCACGTGGACAGGGACCCTTCCTGCACCCATTCCTGGTGGGAGCCACTCATCAGATGTCCTCACTGATCAGTTTTGTTCCTCCAGAGTTTTGAAAGAACTTCAGGAATAAACACATCGGGAGGCAAATGTCTTCTGTTTAAAAGTGGTGGCAACCAGACAGGCTGAGCCACCCTGCTGATCACCCAAAGAGTAATCCTGGGTCCCTGGCTTTTATGTATCTCCCTGTGCTCTATTTTACTTTCACACATCCTAATCTCTCTGGCTGCTTTTGCCATTACTCACCATTTCCCCAAACAACATTCCTGTCTTCTTCCAGGCATGGAAAAAGCATCTGCTGCTCTTTCTGTGAGCCTGACAGCTATTGAAATAGCACTCCCTGGGCCCCCAGTGGTCTTGGTTAGGGATGTATTTTTGCTCATCGGCAGTACTCTGCATTCCTCTGCTCTCTTAGCCTTGAAGTAGATACCCAAGAGTGTTTATTGAATGGCAGCTGCAAGATGCAGTCAAATCTCAGCACAGAGTACCCTATTACTGCTCATGCAATTGTCCCACTGGTCAAACATTTGTTGTTATGTTATCTCTGTAGGTGCAAGTGTTCTGTGTAGCAATGTCCAGCAGGATTTAGCATCTTTCCTCCAAATCAATTCAATTTCATGGTCACATGCTTAGCTGCATCTGCCATTTTATCTCTTCGAGTGTAGTACTGCCTTCCCTGTTCAATGCTCTGCCTCTCCTGGGGCGGAGGTTTGCAGTTCTTCCTCTCCAAGACAGTTCCTGTCTGACAATAACTCATACATGGACTGTTATGACACTGCAGGTCAGGATTTGGCCCCCTGTGTTTGTTCCTGTGTGGAAGTCTCTGTCTAGTCATGTAGACTGACAGAACATCCTTCTTACAGCAAGGTATTGATCATTTCAGCAGAAGAAAGTAGTTAGATAAAAGGAATTCAAAACCAATCTGTGCAAATGTTTATGTGACCCAATAACCCTGTATCATAATTAAAACAGATGAAATTGCTTTTGTATCAGAGGCACAGTTATGGGCCCAGCCTTTCTTTGTGTCCTGTTTGCCCAAATATGCCCCTACAGAGTTAACTCAGTATATTTCTACAATAAATATTCCCACAACAAGGCCAAAATATGTTTTTCATCAATCATTTTATAGCTGCTTCAAACCTGTCACACCAGTGTATGTGCTTGCAGCAGCTTGGGGAAAAAAAAAAAAATAAAGACAAAAAAAAAAAAAGACAAACCACAAATAAGAGCAAGAATTTGAATAGAAAATCTGAATTTTCCATCACCAGGAATGGTCAGATGATCTTTGTGTCTCGTAAAGTGGCAAGTGTACAGTCTCCAATTAATAAATAATAGTAGTTCCACAAAATGAAATTATGACTCCCACGAAGCTATTGAAACAGAGAGCACTCTGAGCCCTTCAAACATGTTTCCTGATGCACAGACTAACATTTGCCTATGGCTTGTGGCAAACCTGAAAGGCAAGTCTCATAATGAAGAGCCTAATAATTGTAATAGAAGCCCAGAAACAGAAATGCTTTGTTTGCAGGAACATGTCTGGGCTGAACCTTGTCACTTCACAGGCCAGATGTATTGGAGAGAACTCCAGTGGGTAATCACAGAAGTGAGGATGGCCTTCTGCGTCCTGCCTTCCAGCCGTAACCGTGCTGTAATATAGTTGCTTTTGCAGTGTAATTGCTTTCTCTGCAGGGCTTCTTCCTATTGATTCTGCTTGTGTGGATTTAAATTGTTTGCAGGTTTGAACTAGACTCAAGTTGGTCTGCATCTCTGCTTTTCAATGCTAGGCAGCGCATGTAACAGTTCTATCTAAGAGACTTTAATGATGTCTAGATAGCATCACTCCCTGGCCTGCGCGCATGTATTTGATTTGAGGAGAAAGGCTGGATCAGATAAGTTCAGAACATCAATAAATACGTGTATTTTGTTTGGTGACACTTGTTCAATTTGAATCTTTTTCCCAGGAAGCAGCTTGTGTTGTGTCATTTTTTCAGCATGCTGTGTAAATGCTCTGCATCTGCAACTGTCGAGGATGGTGCCATCCCATAGCAATGCCATCTGCTTGTTCAGAAAGTGCTTTTTGCGTAGATAAAAAATGTGAGGTGTTACTCATAATTAGGCAAATAGCATGCTGTGATCTGTGATTGATTTGATTTCTGTTGCTGGCTACCTCGCATATGTCTATGTGTCCATAAGTATTGTCTACATATCAGCATATGGATGCAGATGAATCAGAGACTTATGAATTCTTTTTCTCAATCCAGACAGATGGAAATGTTTTCCATTCTTCTTATTAAAAGCAGCTGAATTTCAGTAACACCAGGGGCCTCTGCTAGGATCTTGCCTGGGTTTCCTGCTGTAAGTGCATACATAAATTGGCATGGCCATCTATAATCTAATACCAGAGGTAAGTGATCCATGACCTGCCATGAAGGAAAGATAGGATTTCAAAGCAATGTTCAGGGATAGCTATGTTATTAGCCTTCTTGGAGAAAAATATCTAGATATATAACTTAGCATTATGCAGCACAATAACAAAGTGCTTAAAAGGTGGTGCGAGCATTGCAGAACCCAAGTGTCTCTGGTGAATCAGACTTATGGAAAATATTATTGTTCCTTTCTTAGTAGTGAGAATATGTACTCTTAAATGTGTATGTATTCAGCTCACTGGCTGACTGAGATCCTGATTATTTCTGGTTGTACTATGGTCCAAGTAATGCTGATAGTAAGAAAAGTAAGTCAGAAATTACTAGTTCCGTATAATTTTAATATTGTCCTCAAATACCTTTTATAGATAGTGAGGTATGATTTACCATTAGTTTTAAAAGATGTTTAAGGCAGGCGGTAGGCATACCAGAAAGGCCATAAAAATGAAAACACGTGAACAGAGATCTGCACACTTGTCTGGAGTAAAAATTACAAGCACTGTAATAGCTATATAGTTGGATGATTTAGAATATTTTAAACCTCAGTGGAGCTCTCTTCATTTCTCCTCCTCTCTCTTCTATGGTCTTGTGCATACCTACAGTGTATTCACCTCAGCAGGATATCTGTCACTACTGGAGTCTGAACATAACTGGGGCAGCCCGAGGCAGAAAATAGGTTGTAACTTAGCACAAATCCATAGCCCTGCTGCTGCAACACCTCCTATGAACAAGGATCAGATCGGTGTGAGCTGCCTCTCAGCCTGCGTATGAGCAGCTACTGCAGTTAGGTATGTCTGTGGAAGAATTCAAATAAATTGAAATAGTGAATCCTTGGTTGATTTCTAGTGGGAAGTGGTGATTAGTGTGCTGAGAACCTAGGACCACTGTTCTCCCGTTTAAAAGCGTTACAATTTCTCAAGTCCTGCTTAGTTTGTGTGAGGAAGAGCCATTCCCCAGTGATGCAGATTTAATCATCTGAGCACGTTTGATCAGCTCCAGTATAATGCCTTTGGGTGAACTCTGAGTGCAGTGAAGGGCTTGAAGCATTTTCAGAATTATCTGGTCATTTTACAAGCTGTGCTGTTCTCTTGTCTTCAGATGTCTGAGAGTGTCTTGCTGGAGGACTTCTGGTGCTGAGCACGCGTGGTGCATCTGATTCTTTCAGGTTCCAGCCCAGGGAGCCAGCAGTGCTCAGCTGAGTCCTTGCCAATACAGAAAGTTTTGTGGATGTGTAGCAGCCTTCAGATGTTACAAATCCAGATTTTCCACCCCCATGGACACTGAATATAATTCCAACATGCACAGTTGCATTTTATTTTTATGTGTATGTCTATTGGTTTCGTCGTGTCATCTGTGTTTTTCTTCATGTTATAAGCCAATGAAGTAAAAAAAGAAAAAAGAATGGCAAAGAAGTCAAGGCATATGTAATGTCTTGGAGATTTTTTCAGTGTTGTTTTTAATGTCAGCAGACATGGTGTAATTTAATTTTCAGAACAATCTCAGCTGCAAAGCAGCTGATTAGACATCTTGAAGAAGCAGCAATGCTCTCTAAGCACTGTGTTCATGAGATTACTACAGGAATTCTTCTAAAGAGAGAAACCCCTAGATTGCCAAAAATAAATCACTTTGAAGGATACAAAACCCTTTGGGTAGCTATCCAAAAGCAGAGCCCAGTCATTTAGATCTCACATCACAGACCCGCCTTCTTTGCACTTTAAAAGAGTCAGAGGTGTGATTGCTTTAATGTAGGAGTGGGAAATTTATCTTTTGTTTCTATTGTTATTAAAATGAACTCCAAGAGATACCGTAAAAGGGGGGGCTTGTAGTATTGGACATAAAACTCCAACATGTGTATTATATATGCTATGAAAATGTGTCACATTGGGTGGGAACACAGTATTTTTACGTAACTTTTCTGAGCTTCATGGTACTATAAAACATATCTTTCTGCAAATATGACTGTACCTTGTTTGCATAGAAGGGACTTGAGTATTTTGTTTTTAAGCATTTGAATATTTAATAAAATGTCAGAGGTTAGAATACAACATGTTGAGTCAGCTCACAACTTTCTAGATTCATGTCTTTGAGTGCAAGGTGCAGGTCAAGGCTGTATGAGCTCAGTCACTGATCCAGGTTACATGACTCAGGTGCATTACACTTGTGAAAAGACTTTGTTTCTAGGAAGAAGAGGATACAGACTACATTTTGTTACCTCTGCACTGGACCTATTGCCTCCTTCCTAAAAGTAATCATTTTTAGACATAAATATAGCATGTACCGGGGCATTTTGTAGCTTTCATTTTAATCTGTTTGTTATCGATTCCATTCACAGTTTGCTTTCATTCTGCTGTGAAAAGCTTACACTGTCAAATCAGAAGTTTTACTAAAAAAGGGATTTAGTTACATGAACATTATATTCAACCATTTGAAGGACAAAGTTAAGATCAGAAGAGACTCAGTGATTAAACAACAAAAAATATGTTCAAATAACATTAAAAGACGTTTTCAATCTAGCACCTAGGGATTTAGCTACTGACTTAAATTTTTGAGCCAGAAGGCTTCTGGGCAAAATCCTATTCTTGTTGTGGGGAGCTATATGAGAAACAGAAGGAGGATCTATTGGTTTTTCTTTTGTATGGCAACTTAAATAGAAACAGTGATGGCTGGCTTGCAAGTTTGGCCTGAAGTCCATGGTTTCTCTTGATGCAGATGAAAGCCAGGCTGCTTCCAAGTGGGATCTTAGGGGTTCGCTGGATACTCCCAAGTTTGTCTTCACACCAAAGATGCTGCCCAGCGTTCTGTCTGTTTGTTTTTCAGGAGGTGTATGATGTCTGTACAATGTTCTGGTGAGGTTTGCTATGATTCACAATGGGGCCAGTTGCTTGATCTGCAGCATCTGTTACAAATTCTGAAGTTTTTTTTTACCTGATTGTTTCCTCACACCTCTCTGTTTCATGGGGACAGCCCTGAGCTTTTCAATCACCAGACACTCTCCAAGGCAGGAGTCAGGGAATGCAATGCATGCCTGGGACCAGGTCCAGAACTGTTTTGTTTCACTCTGTGCTTACAGCAAGCTCTGGACATCTCTGTGGTTAGGAAACTGCATTTAGTGTCATGCAGTGAGAGTTTTATTGGTGCTTCCCTTTGAAGGATAAGCAAGTCGTATTGGAACTCACAAAACTGCATCAGTGATACTAATTTAAGCTTGTCTGTGTCAACTGACCAGAAATGACAGAGTTAAAAAGTCACCTTTGCTGGTAGGTCTCAGGACGTGCCTGACAACTGCAAAGATGAGCTCGCCTGTAGTGCTGTGCCCTAGACAGCCTGTGCTGCTGCATCTGGGTACGTTAGGAGATAGGCAGAGGTGATATTTTTGTGAGTTTTCATTAGAAAGTTTCCCATTCTTGGTGAAGGATGTGTTGTGCCCTGAAATGATTGCTTTTTGTCTCCGTTTACAGGCAATGACTACTTGCTACTCCAAAACAGACGAAACCGTGAAAAGTTACCTCATACCCCAAATATCCGGGAAATGAGATTTGGAATGAACCAAGAATGGGAGATTTCTAGCAGCATGTTGCTTTCTGTCCCCAAACCAATAACAAAGCAGTAGAGCCATAGCAGAGGGTGAGGTAGGCTTGTGCTATTCACCAGCAAACATGCCTTTATCTGATTGAAGATGACTTCTGAGTGAAGCACCATAAGTTTGCATACAAACTGTGTATCTTTTTGTGTGCTCAGCCCTTAGAAGCTATGGGTTATATCTTGGTTATACTAATCCATTTCCCCTTCCCAGTCTTCACAAGAAATTGCTGTCAGCATTTGCCGATGATCTTTTAAGAGGAGAGTTTAAGCATTATACAAATATTTATAGAGTATCTTAAAATAACAAGCCTCTTGGGGAAAAAGCAGCTGTCTGCGGCACCTCTGCACGACGGTGATTTGGTCGATTTGAACTGTGCCGTCTGGAAGCAGTTTAAATTGCTGCGGGTCCTGGGCTCTGTGCGGAGGGGGGTGTTTGCAAGTAGTTTTAACTCAATGCCTGCAAGAAGGGGCTGCGTGGCCGCTGCTCCTTGCCTGCACCATCATCAACGGGGGATTTTTCTCCTTGGGACTCACCCTCCTCCACCTGTGTGTGTCTGTGATTTGTTCCTACCAATGGAAACACTATGCAAGGGGCAACTGTCATTGCTGTTAGTACTATTATTACGTGTAGCTGTAATAGTAGAACTGTTTGGAGTTCACAAAAGGAATGTATTTGTTATAACCCCCACAAATAACTTCCTCTCTATCAGCAGCTCTTTAAAACAGCACTCAAGGGTGCAGGGAAATGAATGGGCTGTTTGTGGCTTTCGGCCAGGTGAAGGAGTGCTTTTGCTCTCATAGTGGGCTGCCTGGTTGCTCTCCAGAAAACAAGCTTTTGCTTTCTGAGAGTCCAGCTGTGTATAGGGCAATGAGAGGTGCAGTTGAGCAGGAAAATGGTGCTCTAAGTGGCTTCTCCAGACTGTTCTTTACCAGGCTGGATTAAGCTTTAATATTTTAATTTTTCCCATTAGTTTTTTCAAGCCTGCAGGAAATTCAACATTTTCATCACTTCCAGAAGTTTCATGTTCACTTACTGTGCAGACTCTTTGAATCCATAAGATCAAATCAAAGCTATCACTTTTAACAATCCAAAATACAAAGACACTGACTGACATGCATTATTTTAAAATTGCCTGTTAAAATTTAAAAAGATTTCCACATATTTTTAATAATTGCCTAAAACAAGCTAAGGACATCTGTTAAAGTATTGACTTTCCCTAAAGACAGCACTGGTTGGGATTGCTTCAGCTGCAAATCTGGGTTGTCAATCCAAGTACTTTTTCTGGTTTGGTCTCTGATCTATGAGTTTTTAGTATCTCTTCCAGAGTGAGCCAAAAAAGCACCTAGTGAGCTGTTAGGGCTTGTTTTGCCATGTGTTTAGCCTAGCAAACAATCAGCCAATACTTTTTGCAGTCTTCTGTGTTTTACCTCACTGCTTAGTGGGGAAACAGGCTATGCTATTTTGACATAATTTTGCACTTTTCCTTCATTCTGTAGTGTATGTCCCATATTTTAATCTACTGAATAGCTGTGGCAACTTCTTTTCTGTCTGCAAACATTTGCATTGTTGTTGGATCAGCTATTAAAGGGCTGGAGTAATAGGCAGAATGATGTGTTTACTACGTAGAATTTTCTGCAGAGGTGAATAGTAGATTTGTGGTGGGCTGGAAATGGATAACCAACCTAAAGAGTCCTTAAAAGATCCCAGCCTCACCTGTCCCCAGAAATGGAACTGCAGTGGTGGGATCCTCTGTCAGCATTCTGCGAGGAAAATGCTTAAAATAAGCCAGAAGCAAACAGGAAAACATGCAGAAGAGAAAAAATGTATCCTATTCCCATCCATTTCTCTAGCTCAGTTTCTCCAGCCAAAAGATCAAAGTGACCACTGGAAAGAAACAGTAATGTAAAATAGCGTCAGAGAGGAGTGACTGCTGATTTCATTTGCGAAGTTGCACAGGAAGTTAAATCAGAGGCTGTGGTTCAGTGCAGTGCTATGGGATGCCTAAAATGGACATGAACTACAGTTCTGCTAACTCACCACAGCACTAAAGTTAATAGATGGCCTAAGACATTAAAGTTTCAACAACTAAATCTGGGCCTGAAGAGCATGTCAGTGTCAGCACCTGGGCTGGGAGCAGCCTATGCCTATGCTACAGAAAGGTGCAGGGAAACCTTGTACTATTTGTGATTGAAGGGAAGAAGAACAAATGATAGAGAAAGAGATTTCTCAGCACATCAGAGAGCGTGCAGGCAGTGAAATGTTGGATTATTGTGTGATCAGAGATACCAGATATATTTTATCAGAGATGTGCTTTCCTGAAGAATTGGGTGGAACCTCTTTTAGACAAACTGATAGACAACCAGAAAAAGATTATTTTCTCTACTTTTCTGAACCCAAAAGAATGCTCAATCCAGTTTTCAGTTCACTTCAATTTTCTTTGCATCATGTCCAAGAATAAAATATGTATAATTTCTTTGATATTATTTATCTGGAAAGATTCTGAACTGGATTGTTGCATATTGTATTTCAGAAATGTGGTATGTCTTATACTTGCAGTGCTATAATTACAGTCAGTCTTGGTTAGTTATTGCATGCTAATATTCTAACTAGCTCTACAAAGTTTGCAAGAATATTACTTCACTGCACATAATTATTTTTATTATCATGATGATGCCATATTGATCTAGATTTCCATTTGCTCAAGTGCATCAGAATACATAATTTTATGTCATGATAACATGAAATGCTAAGAGAATTGAAAGGTTTCCCCTTTTCAGTTTTAATTTCCAACTGTTTTAAGAATATTTTAATGCTTTTTTTTTTCCTTTGTGATTGAAGGAAACTGGCATCATCACTAAGCTTGCAACAGGGGATTTTTTTAAATGTTCAGTGTGTAAAATATGTCAGTGTTGTTACCTTTGTAAACAGAAGATAATGGACACAAAGTCTGCAGAATTTTCAGCAAAAGGGAGTTATTTTTTCAGCTCTTTTTCATTTCTTAATGGAAGAAGAATTATGGAAATGAGAGCGGGCATTGCATTAAGTGCTTGAAATGTTCCTTCCCTGCAGACCAATAAAAACATAACTCTTCCATTAGAGAAATTTAGGTTTTTGAAAGCTGCATGAATCTGAGCTCTGAATCAGTGAATGAGTTGACTGTGCTGGGATAAGCGTTTCAGAGTCTGATTATGTATTTTAGGTCTTTCGTAGGTGGATACCAGCTCTTAGCTTGTCTTGCAAGACTTCTTTAGAGCAACTTTTCCTGCAGCTCTTTTTGTATCGGTCACTTGGCTTATCTTGTATTACTTCTGTAGCAAATCTCCTGTTATGAAGATCAGTAACAGAGTTTCAAAGCCAAACAGTCATGGGGCCTGAATGATTTTTCCTGCCTTAATTTGAACTAGAAGTTTTCCTGGCCTTTTCAAAACACTCTCTGCTTGCATAACTCCATAAACAAAAGTCAAATAGTGCAAGTCAAAAATGTGACCTTTCTGTGCTATGTATGGTGTGTTTATAGTGGTTATAATCTTATCTGTGACTATAGTTTATGCAGGTTGTAGCTATCTGCCTTTAAAAATATACTTCATCTGTATCTGTAAAATGAAAACGTAGCAGTAAACTGCTGTCTCTAGGAGTGTTCAAATTAGGTCCCTGGTCAGGGCTGCAGTGAATTAATGACAGAGGAAGGAGGTCTTCAGGTGAAGCCATCTTTTTTCTATGCCATTAACCATAAAATAGTAATCAACATTAACTCCTAGGTGCTTGGGAAAAGAACACAAATAAAAATGAATAAAAAAGAGCAAAATCATTACCAGTCATTACTATTGCTCCTTACTTGTAACTTACTAATAATATTTCAATTTCAGATACTATATAACTTAAGCTGTCAAACACATCACAGAGGTATATAAGGATGATTTGTCCTCATTTAGTGTATGAGGAAATAGAGACACCAAGAACTTTTGAAACTTGGCCAACATTTGGAAATGGTTATGTGGAATTCTTTCTTTTTATTATTTTTAATTTTGCATTATAGTTTTGTTGCAAATAGTCTGAATGTAGCCATAATGGTCTAGTTATAACTGATCAAATAAATCACATTTCCTCCTTTTTTTTTTTTTTTTTTTTTTCCTGAAAGGCTGATCTCCTGGGTACATGCAGCACAAACACTTAAAGCCACAAATGTAATTATTGTGAATATTTGTTCACATGTGGGGTTGTTTTGGGTGATATTTTTATGTTTGTTTTCTGCAAGCACTGCTGCTGGGAACTCTTCAACCCATCACTAGAAATGTTTCCTGAAGCTCCAGTCCATCACAGGACCCAGTGAGTGCATTCCTGTGCTCCTGTTATGCTTTGTATGCAGGCAACCTAGTCCTTTTGCCATGACCCAGAAAGATGGCATCCATGCAAATATTAGTTATATTCCTTATAAATTCAGGAGGCAAGGAGAACATGCCTGATCTATACACTCCTCCATCCCCATCTTGAATGTTCATTCTTAATGTAAAGATTTTGAAACATCAGGAGGAGACTTTGATGTAAGAAGTGCAAGAACATCAAATTTTCATCTCCTTGCTGTTTTTCTTATTGTTGTATCCCCTCCACGAATCCTCTGGCTTAGTTGATTAATGAATTTATCCAGCTGCCTGCTTTAGACATTGTGAAGAGATACTGGCCATGAATTTCCACCTCACACATTAGACTTTTGGCTGATTTAAGTTGGGGTCACCCTGTGTTAGTGCCTTAGATGGCTAATGGCCCCTAAGAAAACCAACCGTGTGGACTGGGGCTGCCTGTAGAAAACACGAATTCCCAGGTGTCTTGGATGTGTTTCCACACAGAAGGAGCCAGATGGTTTTCACTGTGGGTTTCCTTCGGCTTTGCTCTGCAGGAGAAATACCTGAGATGGATGATGCCAGGTAGCTGTGTGGCTCCTGTGTGTTAGCAGCTGCTCTAGCTCCTTTTTCAGAGGTATATTGAAAGCACAAAAATGAAAAGTGTGCAGGAATCTGTGTGGTCAAGTGCAGTGTGGGGAAGGCTTCATGTCTTGTGCATCTCCAGACGTGATGAGATGGGTCTGGTATGAAGCAGTAAGCACTGGCTTCCCCGTCTGGATGGTGGTGTTTGTAAGTGCTGGATGGTTCGTAAGTGCTGGATGGTTCATAAGTGCTTTGAGATCAAAGGTACCTTCAACATGTTAATAAGGTTTTCTCATTCACTGCTCCCTGGGCACAGCTCACTCACATGTCCGTGCAGTACTTACACGCAGTCACCCATCGTAGTCGTCTGAAGCTGTACGCAATATTACAGTTTTGACTCTGAAATGCACTGCTGTAATCAGCCTCCCAAAATGCCATGAACTTCAGGAAGTTTAGGTCAGGTCCCATATCACCTGCACACGTTAAAATAATGGGTTGGTTGGCTTATACTGCCAGTAAAGCTAACCATCCCTAAAGCAAGGCTAGTCTCTAGGATGTTTTCTGAGCCAAACAGAGGTGTGGAGTATGGTTTTAGCCTGGACAATAAAAATTAATGCAGCATCAGGAACTGACATAAATCAAAGAGGTCTCAAAAAACTCCCCTTGCACCAGTATGCTTGGATGCAGAGTGGAAGGCTGCAGGAAAGGAAATTTGCCCGTCTTTGGGCATCTTCTGCTGCCCCTTCCTAATAAGCTTATTTCTATTCCGGGTTGCATCAGTGCCGTGCAGTGATGGGACGCACAAATCAACACACCAGAGTACAAGCATGATAGCCTGCACCTCAGCCACATCCTCAGCCTTGCAGCCATTAATGGCAGCCCAGCAGCAGTCAGGTATCTCGAGCAGGCTACTCTCAGGCTGCCCACCCCCATCTCACGTGCATGCTCTCGTGGTCTCGTTCCAGGGCAACCCACTGTACTTCCAGTCTGCCAGAAATGTTACGGTGAACATCCTCAATGAGAAGACTAAAGTCCTTACTCGCCTTGTAACAGGTAAGGAGGGGGAAAGGCTGCATGGAGTTGTTAAGAAGAGATGAAAGAGGGTGTGTTGTGGGATGCTGCGCTAGCTTCCGACAGCTCGCCAGAGGGAAGCCCAGGTGTCTTGTGAAGAACAAATGAAAACTTCGCACTACTTTGTAGAAACAAAGCTAGAGACATGAAAGCAGTGCTGGAGAGGCAGCTGGCTGGTGCTTTCTGATAACGAAGCAGACCATCGTTTTCATTTGAAAGCCAATCCAGAGACAGAAAGGTTAGTTGTACGACTTCAGGGTCAAGAAGAACATATGCAGGCTGACATTTCTGTCTTAACAGGCACAGGATTTTCCTGAGACTCTTTTAACTTACCTAAGATCTTGGGAACTCCACTGATTGACTATGGCTGGGTTCAGACACTCGGCAATTTAGAGCTTTTTATGCCCTTCTTCAGATGAAGAACACTCTGATGCTCCCAAGCATTACTGTGTTTGATGGGCAAATGGGTGTTTCACAAATCCCCAGTGAACAGCAGCCTTTGAATGGATGCATATGTAATTTAAGTTAAAAGAGCCTAAAATGCTAATATATAATATATATATGATATAGAACAGATATTTATTGAGATTTATCTAGGGACTGGGAAAAGTATTGCTGTGTGGCAGAGACAGTAATCCATAAACATGTTGTTTCTACGTGAGACCAAGTTGTTTGGTTTGCTTAAATAACATTTTGGCCTCTAGTCACAGTATTAAATAATTAAATATGCAGCTTCAGTAAGCAATGATTTAAGTGGCATGCGTGAAAATTGCCTGGAGGAAGGAAATAAATTCAACCCCAATCTCTCAGATTCTCACATTCAGAAGAACTTGTTTAGTTTGTTCGTTCTGCATATATCTTCAAGAGGGTATTTGGTTCCCTTAAGCACCTCTATTTCATGAGAGCTCAAGAGGGCATAGTCAGTGACGTCTCCCGGCATGATGTTCTGGTCACCAAGCTCATTTCCACATTTGGAACAGCTTTGGTTCATGAGTGGAGTGAAGACATCGTCCCGTGTCGTGTGTGCTGCACTGATGAATAGGGAGGCAGTTAATTAGAGAGAGACAAATCAGACTTAAAGCTTGAAAGCACATTATTTTCTCAGAATGGCTGCAGTTTTTTTAAGTTTTTCTGAAGAATTAAATGTACAGGGATCTCACCTTTCTGTAGTACAAACCATGCGCATCACTCTTTGTGTGCCCTGATGCTAATACAGATGACCTGTGCAGGCAAACACTGGGTATAGACGGAGTTAGAAACTGGCTATAGGAAAATACTTTTGAGAAATAAGACTAGTCAGGAAGATGGCAGGAGTAAAGCAAAGTCCAGTCACCACCCTGTGTAGTAGCGTATTGCAGGGAGGCTGTGGTTTGGACTAGGTTGCACAGGGCTATTAGATGGCGATTTGTGAGAAGTTTAGCCTAGCTCAGGTAACAGAAGGGTCTGCTCTTTGTAGCCTTCGAGCCACGGACCTGCACAGAATTGCTATTTGGGCAGTTGATGTTTATCAGGCTCCACAACAAAATGCTTTGCCACAGGCTTTTCAGCAGTGTGCTGCACAGCAGCCTGCAGAAGCAGTGGAATTAAAATAAGAGCTAAGAGGGAAAGTTTTACTCGTCTAAAAACTTTCTGAAATGTGAGAGACCCTGCTGTTCATCTTGGCCTGCATCTGGTTCTGTTCCCTTCATGGCTCATCCTTCTGCAGTGACAAGATGGCAATCCTCAGCACTTCCCAGGACTTACCTTCCTGGGGACGTGGGATCAAGCTCTTAAACTGCAGCTTTGAAGCAAAGCACTTGCTCACTTGCTCCTGTGGTGTTGCTTTTTGGTGTTATTTTTGTTATTTTGTTGTTGCTGTTTTAATTGGACTGTGCGTGACACCAGTATCATTTTAATACAGGAATATTTAACAGGAATGAAACAGAGAATCTTTTGCACTACAGCACCAGTCCAAGCAAAATGAACTCAGGAAATCTTGATGCCTCTTACAGCTGTACCAATGCCCTCAAAGTATGGCTGGTTACATTCACTGCTATTTCACATGTGGGTCTGTCTTTTTGTAAAAATTTCCCAGCTATGCAAAGCTTAACGGTGATTTTATGACATACATAAGCATGAACAAAAACATAAGTAGAAATAGTTGAGGGGTTGTTATTTGGGTAGAAAACAGTGCCCTCTTCTATGGAGAGGTCACCCTCTGAAAAGTACAGACGTCCCTGCTTGATGTGTTAGATGCAGGTTGTATATGCAGAGCTATCAGGGTAATCTCAGCAAATGGGGTTATTAAGTGTATGAAGCTACTGTGTGATTTTCTTAACTTTTCACTAAAAGCTTATGCTAAATCTCTTCTTCTCTCTAGGTCCCCAAGCAGTGGAAGCACACAGCCAAAAATTTGAGGTGAAAACCCTCTCTGGAAAATTGCTGTTTTCCGCAGATGACAATGAAGTGGTAGTCGGAGCAGAGAGATTGAGAGTTTTAGGTAAAAGATTACTCGCTAAATCACTGTTTTAATACGTGCCTCCTCAAATTTTAGAATAGTTTTGCCTGACTTTCCTTCATGCTTGCGGAAAGCTTCTTTTGGATACAGAGCCTTTCACTGTCTTTATTGCTTTGAATCTTCCCCAGGGAGATAATGGCCAGCAGTTTCTGTCTGAGGAGTTTCTTAACTTGCACAACATGTTATTTCCCCTGTAGAAAAAAATCTCCCCTGGAAGTGGTTTATCTGGATCAGTAAAACAGCTTTAAAACCAGCTTTGGAAACTAAATGACTTTATCTCTTGGGTCTGAGTTGAGGGACAGGGCGGGATCACTGTAAGGACTCTTCCATTGCTGCAGTCACTGTCTCTGCACATAGGGAAACCTCAGGCTTTGTATTTTTAATCCCACCTCTTTTCACCAGCTCCTCCTTCATTCTAAAGCAAACACCAAGTGGGAGACCTGCCGTGAAAAAGTCGATATGAATTAGCATCCCATATTCATTCTCTGAATAGTTTGCTCACCTTTATATTAATTAATCTTTCGTTAGCCAGATGCAAGACCATGTTGTGCATCTCTGAGCCATCTCCAGCTGTGCTTGTGGGTATGGTTAACTGTCCTGTGCATGGGAGGAGAAACACAGATTGCTAATGCCATAGCCTCCACATGTTTCTTTCAAGACAGACAGGGCAGCTTGAACACTTCTTTTCCTGTGCAGGATCTGCTCCCCAGCTGTCCTGCCTGCTGGGCGTTACATTGGTAGTTCCTCATAGAAACTGAGGATACACTTTGGGTTTGGAGAGTGGGGATTGTTTTTTGGATTTTTTGTTTGTTTTGTTTGTGTGTTTTTTTTTTGTTTTTTGTTTTTGTTTGTTTGTTTGTTTGTTTGTTTGTTTTTTGAATTAGTGAAAAGAAAGAGTTATGGTAATTGTAAAATTTTAAAAAGTATTTGATATTTATATGCAATTACCTCATAGGAACTTGAATTCTTTTGCTCTCCAGTTCAATCCAAGCTCTTTGGTTAGTCTAAGATTTATTCATGAATGTTTTCACGTAGGACCAGACTGGGTAAGCTCAATATTGCTAGTAGTTAGTCACGTAACAGTGCCACTGGTCTCTGTGGATGCACTGATGCCTGTTTTCCAGTGGCTTGATTTGGATACATCTGTTCACTCCACATTTTTCCCTACCGTTCACTCCATATTGTTCCTTACTTCTCTAGCAAGTTCCTGAAAACAGAGAGATCAATGAAGGAGCTTAGAATGATATATAGTATTTTTAATTATCATTATTTACTCTATATTATATAGTATACTATATATAATATAAACGAACTTAAAGTGAGGGCCTCAGAGTCTCAGCATCATGAATGGGACTTTGTATCCAACCCTTAACATTTTTTGTTCCCTAGTGTGATGTTCTAGATGGCTTCCTGTTTGTAGAAAGGCCAAGTGTAGCTCTTTTGAATTGGAAGTCACTATTGGTACATACTGGATCAATTCAGTCATCAGGTATACCAAAATTAGATGAGTTTTATAGGATAAATGTTGAACTTCAAAAAATTATCAGTATCATTTTTTGGTAGAAAACTTTGAAAAGGACCATTCAAAATTCATGCAGTATTTCAGAGCTGGGGAGTATTTGTCACAATCCGTGTTCTGCCACAAATCTCTCTTCACACTGCACCGTTCAGACCTCTTTAATCATATAGTCTTTGTGCAGGGTAGATGAATTCAGAAAGCAACTATTCTAAGTGTTTTCTTGGAAACTTTAAAATGAGAGAGATTTATATCATTGATTCTTTGAAAAAAATACAGAAACTTTTATGTACAAGTTACAAGTACTCCTTTTCAGATTACATACTTACAAAAAATATTGCTTCTTATTTGCTTTCTGCTTTGCGGAGACCAGCAATTATTTTTAATAGTTATTTTGAATTTCTGCTTTGTGTTAGTCTCCAGAATAAACAGCATCAAAAATATTGCTAACCACTGTAGTGCACTTTCATTTTTATTTGCAACTGCATTTCTCAGGGTTTATTTGGCTTTTGCAGAGCTATCAGAAAAGAGAAGGTAGAATGATAGCACAGATGATGTTACATGGTGAATATTTCAATGACCTTGAGCTGAAATGCTTTCAGAGTTCATCCTTGGCTTTGTTTTTCTCCAGCTTTGCTTCCCCAATCTAATTACATCTCCAAAAGTGGTTGCCATGGCTGTTCGCCATGCTGGGAAGTATTATACCATATGTTCATATTTCTTCCAGTGTTTTTGTCTGCACTTGAGGCTAGTCCAACTTGTAGTACACAGACAAATTCCTTTGATCATTTTTCTGGTGTTTGGGATCTCAGGTGCTGCCGGTATGTGGCTGCTGACACCTATCTACACTATGTAAATAATCTCAACTTGTTCTTGTTATTGCTGAACACGTACTTGTTACAGAAGGAAGTGTATGTCTGCAATCTGGCATGAAAGTCATCTCACAGAGGTTAGAGCAGCAGTTATTGGACCTGTGGCTAGCTTTTAATCTTGTTAACGATAATTACTTTTTTCTTTGTATGCTCTTCAAAGTTGATTCTGAAAGTTTGTTCTACAAAGTAATGCTGAAGCTTTGACGTGAGAAAAGAGGTGCTTTATTTTTCTGAAATGGACTCTGTTTTGGGTAGCTAAAAGATTTTTCAACATTAGCAAGGCATTAAAAAAGGGAAGAATACGCAGAATTATGGATAACAGATACACGTAGGACATATGTTGCATTTGATGGGGCTTCAAAAATTGCATTGTATGGGTGGTGCAGATTATCAAATGAAAGTGCTTTTTATTTTAATTCCTTTTGGAGGGGTTATTTCTGATTTTTAACCACTAAAGGACACAGAAAGACAGAGCTGATTCTCTCTGCTTTGCCTGCATGATGCGATTGGGAGTACTTCAGTGATTGTATTTGATTTAGTGAATCCCATCAAACCTGTCATCACAGATGAGATTGGAGGACAACAGGAACTTCTGTTTGAGCACAAAGGCAGCTCTTTGAGCCTTTTGGCCATGGTCAGCTCTGATAATATCTACAACAAGCTTTTCCAGACACAAGCACAAGTTCCCTTTGCCCTGCTCAAAGCCAGGCGAGAGCTCAGCAGCTGCTTTGGGCCAGATGACTCGGAAGGAGCTCATGTTTGCCTGTAAAAAGTCATGTAGAAACTGAGTCTTTTGCCAAATCTGGCCTGCCCTTTTTATTCCAAGCTCATCTGTCAGTGCCTGCAATTGCCCAGCTGTCTCCTCCACTCTCATCAAGGGATAGGATGGCAACCCATCATCACTTTTAGCATCACTTTCTTTTACAGTCCTCACTCCTGTAGTATGTGAGCACCCTGTGATTTTTTTAAAAGATACTACAGTAAAACTCAGAGCGGTTCTCATACCTCTGAACGGCAACTCTTTGTTTGCTTTTGCAAGGTTTAGATTTTGAAGGCAGATTCTGCTGCCGCTCTTCCTACTGGACAGCACTGTGGTGCCGCTCAAGGGGTGGTGTGTGGCACAAAGTGCCTGAGGGGAGCCTGCAAACCTTCCCTGTGCTTGCCTTTGCCACACTCAGTGGTCTACTTTGGCAAAGACCAAGTAGATGCAAAGTAATGCCTCACTGGATGTCCCCTGCGGGCTCATAAACACATAAGGTCTGCATTATGGGAGATGAATGAGCTGGTCCTAATTGAATTCGCATGTGGTTCGTCATACAGCGGTTGCCCTTCCCTCCTCCTCCCTCCCATCAGAAATGAAACAAATTCAGATCGTGTGAAAAATGGTTCCTAAGAAATACTCTTTAGTTAAAAGAGCATTAAAAATAACTTTGATATACATTAATTACCAATTTTATTTAATAGCATATTGAACATTATAGCATTTATAAACAAAGGACAATCATAAAGCATTATTCTGACTATTAATTAGGTCTATTTATTCTCCAGATTAGTTTTTAAATATGCCCTCTAGATGCCACTTGATACTAATTAACAGAGTTACATTATTATCTCTATACAAAAGCATTTTTAATTAAATCTAAAGCAATTTAAATTAGCATGAGTTTTTACAGAAATTAAAATCTGGTCAGATGCTTAATTTAGCCTTATAAGACAACATCTGATGACATGCCAGTGTCAGTTCTCCCAAGGGCCATGACATCTTTTTTGGAGATTATTTTTTGAAGTTTGTTTGCAGGGCAACTTGCCAGTATACTCTAGTGTTTAATATTTATGATGGATTTATAAACTGATTTTTTTTAAGACTAAATTTTCTAGGGAATCCACATGCATTACAATGAGCTGAGCTAAAAAGACAAAGGATGCATTCTTGTAGCTTACAGGCTTTTGTGGTCCCTGCTTTTAAGGGGTGGAAGATGGTTTGCATGGGAGGTTGGATTGCATGGGTTGGACACTGTCCTGTTACTCATCAACCACACTTTTTAACCATTCTTAAGATTGCCTTTTTTCCTTATGATAAGGATAGGATCAATCACAAAACCACAAGGTCCCTTGTCTATTATAGATGAATGCAAGGATCGTTCCTCAGATTGATCCCACACTGGGTGTTTGGAAAATGTGCTTCTCACTTAGACATTTATGTTACCATAGCATAACTTTTCTTCTAACGTAACGTAATAATAAAAGTTTGGCTAAGGCCTTTCTCTCTGGCAAACCCTAGCTCAAGTAGGCTGGCTTTCATCCCCCAGTATAAAGACTGCAGGAGCTTCTCTGCAGGAGATGTGTGGCCCGTCTGCCACACATTGCAGTCCCCCCCAGCACCATGGCTGGCTAGAAGATACCTTTGATCTTGCCAACACCTTCCATGTCCTCCCTTCAAGTAATTAGCCAGTAGCTCTGTTTCAATATGGTGACTTTCTTCCACTGTAGCATATTCCCTCCAGGCTATGAACCTGCTCTTTCTGCATGTGAAGCAAGTAAATGCTGGCCACTGGTTAGACTTTCAGAAACAATAGTTTGAGAGTATTTTTTATTCTAGTTTCTCTTCAGCTGCCTGGGAATGCACCTGGAAAGGGGAGTCAGCTGTTGAAATGTAACTGCAAATTTATCAGTAAGTTTGGAGTAATTGATTGCAAGGCACCTTTCTAGCATTCTATTTATGAGCTATATATTAAGGACTATAGAGGTTTTAGTGGAGGAACATCACCAATTAAAGTCACATAGCCCAGTCTTATAATTGAAGAGTTCACTACGTGATTGTCTCATAGATATTTAAATCTATTTTATCTATTTAAATATGAGGGTTTGAGTTGGGGTTTTCTGTTGTTAGGGGTGGAGGGGGTAACCTGTTCTGTATCTGCTGCACCTTTTGTTTGCAAGTGCTGGGTTTTAGTACCCATTGAAGGGTTAAAAAGAAAAAAAAAAAAAAAAGCATTTGCAGTGTCCTTAGCAATTCTTGCTTTGGACAGAAGGAGAGCACCACTTTATATGAATGTGATAACTAATGTGTCTGTGCAAACTGGCCCAGGTGTCTCAAAAGCTTCACATCCACGAACATTTTTAGGGAGCCTTGTATTAGCTTGATCTGGGAGGAATAAGAGAAATCCTGCACAACTGCTGTTGCAATACCAACCAGGTTAAAGAAGTCTGTTCATATTTCCTTAATATTACAATTTTAGTAGCTTCTTGACATGTTCTTTCTAGCTTGTGTTTGCTGCAATATTTACAGCAGAGTAACTTTAATGAGTGCAAGAGTAGTTACATTTTGTGAAAACAATCGTCAAGTCTATTTGAGTGGTACCAGTCATTTTGGAGGGTAAGCTAGAAATTTAACAACTTCCAGGAATTACCACCCATTTTTGCTGCCTGCACCCTTCTTTAAAAGTGATTATTTATGGGTCAGGACATGCACAGTTGTTGCCTTTACAGCAGCCATTATGATTACAAAATGGTGTTTTGCTGATTTGTTTATGGCAGACTGAGGAACTTTTGTAGCCAAGTGTTGAAGTCAGAGCTGAGCCAAAGAGGAAACAGAGCTTTCTGGCCTCACCATTGTGTCTGCTGCAACTTTATGCCTGGGGATAAATGGCAAGCTTGAATCTTTGTGTTGTGGATTTTGTACATTTTCCTGAAGAAACATGTCCTTACTACAGGTCTGTAGATAGCTATTTTAAAGGAGGAACAGTGATACAATATTCATTTTTTAGCAGATTGAAACATTTTTCGACTGCGATCTTTTTCCTATGCAAAAGCAGGTGAGAGGAAGTTGCATCTTGCAACCGACTCAAAGACGGCTCAGTGCAGCTGAAACATGGCTGTAGCACCACGCTGTGCTTCTGGAAGCAAACATTGTACTGTCAGCCCTGTGTCAGAGGCCTTTCCCAGTTCATCCAGTTGCAAATGAGCTCCTGCTCGCTCAGGCAGTTGCTCCAGAGCTCCCTTCTGTGTTCTTGGCAAGAGAAATGAGTGTGTCATGACCATATTAGCCATGCTGTTCACGAGGCTTGGACAGGCACTTGACCTTTTGCTGAAGATGTATGAACTTCTTTAGGAAGCGGTTATGAACATTCACTATTCACTCTCTATAGGTAATTAAGCAGTAATACTAATGCAGTCCTGGAGCAATTGCCAAGCTGTCATGTAGTTATTGGTCCTGCGGAAAAGAGACAGAGAATAAAATGACGAAACTAGGGAAAAATGCTGACAAATGCAGGTAAAAGATTTTAGTGCTGGCACCACCAAGATGGGGAAGAACCTTCCCTGTCTGTAGTGTTCAGTCATGGCAGTGGAGTTTCATCAAATCTCTTTGTGTTCATTGCATTGCTGTGGTGCTGAAAAAAATTGTGTTTAGCAAAAGTAAGGAGCAGCGAGAAGAAAAACTGTTTCCTGTCAGTGATTAAAGCCGCAAGAAAATTCTTTTTTTGCTCTCAGTTAGGAATTGTGTTGTTGCTATATCAAACTAAAAGTCAAGCATGAAAAAGCAATTTAATCTGTAATCAGAAGTGACAAAGTAAGAATTCAAAAACCCTATAGAAAAAAACTGATTTGGTCGAACTGGGTTGTTTTTCCCCCCAGAGTTTGGGATGGAAGTTTTGGATGCTTTCTGCCAAAAAAAAAAAAAAAAGTCTTTCTCCAATTGTATTAAGCAAGAAATTAAAATGACCAGATCTTGAAGAAGCATGCTATTCTTGAATGAATACTCATGATCCCTTTGCTGCCTTGAGGGCAATAGGTATATGTAGACACTGTTGTCCATTCCTTTTAATGGTGAACTCAAATAACATTGCTCTTCTTTTACAAAATCCACTTATCCAGATTGTAAACTTGTCTTTTGTTGGAGAGAACAATGTGTGTCAGGAGGGAGATGTACCAAGAAGTTTTTTTTTTTTGTATTTGCTTTTACTTCAGAGTACATTTCAGGCAAAAAGGCTAGCATTTATGTAAAGTGTATAGGCTTCTAGTCCAGGCTGAAATGTGTGTTCAGATTGCGTTACCTTAATCCTGTTTAGGGAAAAAGAAGAATCATCCACCATCAGATTAATATTGATTAAATGTCACAAGGATTATGAAAGAAACATACTGTACACTTACCAAGCACTGAAGTCAAGTTTAAAAGTGTGGCAGATTTATGTTTTATTTCTTAAGCGTCTTCCTCAGCCTTCACAACCTGGTCTGTTTGAAGCAGAAAGAATATTCTCCTTGATAAATTTCCACTGGGTATTCCCACTTCAGGTACTCTTCTGAGTTTCTTTGAAACATTACACAAGAAGGCCAAGAACGGCTTCAAAGGAATTCAGTGATGACATTGCCTATTGTTGAGCTGCAGAAAAAGTGTTGAAGGACCCCAAAATTACATGAGATGGAAATATCTACAGGTCAGCATAGGTTGTAGCAACTTTTCTTCATACACCTTTTCTCAGTTTGGATACAAGCCCTTCTGTTCTTTTCTATTATTCTCTTTATATTTCTCAGACATTCAACCACTGAAGCAAGGCTGTTGAAGTCCAACACATGTCTATAGACACACACATCACTAATGATCTGCATGCTCATCTTAGAGTTTGCGGCTCATCTTATTGTTTGCAAGTTTTCTAGCTTAAAACCAGGCTCCGTTTATTTCTTAGGGCTATGAGTCAGATAACTGCTTCTCCTCCACCCAGCAGAGCTGATGATGTTGGAGTGGCAAGGAGTTCCCATCTGCAACAACTCAACCACAGCCCAATGCATAAGGGTCAATTCACTCCCCATGTGCATACAAGGCCAAGACAAAAACATGAAGTTTATATCCTCGGACACAGATGTGAAAGAGACAAAAAATATTTGCTAACGGTTTCTACATAATTTATATTGCATTTTTATTAAAAACACCTTTGTTGATGCTGTACATGATTCATTATATAGATACATAGATAAAAGAACAACTCCCCAGCACTTTGACAACAAAGGTATGCGGACAGACCTTTGAATGAACCATTTTTATCCTGTCCTAGAAAGAAATATGAATGAAGCTTTATGGCTTTTGTTCAGTGCAGTGGCTTGACCTAGCCATGTTATTATTGTTGGGCCCTGAAATAGAACTCATTGATTTCAGATTCGATGGGATTCAAGGGGAGCAACAGCAATTACCATGTTCATCCATTTAAAAACATAAATTAGGGATGAATAAGGCTTTTAAAGCTAGGAATTAAAAGAAGCGGGCACAAATCACTTCTACCTATATTGTATTGTATTTACTTCCTGGACATCTGTTTGTCTGGACACCTTTCTGAGACTGTCACATATTACCCCAATGAGACTTACAGAGGAGAGAACCTCATCAGATGAGTATTTTCATGAACAAATTGCTGAATGTGTCCTGATCAATAATAGTGGGAATGGACGTAGTTTCTGGAGATCATCAGCACAATATACATTGCCTCGACTTTAGCTAGAAAAAAAATTGTAGCAATCCTTTTCCTTCTCCCCTCATTTGCACAGTGCTTCATTAAGGCAGTGTGCTAAAGAGAAGATACACTTAAGCCAACTTAATCACCAAGTTTGTCACAGGACTCTGAGATCCCAATTTCATTATAAAACAGTGATATGCAACACTAAAGGTGTACTGTGGATCTGGAATTATTACTTGAAGAACACACAGAGTAGGGAATAAAAGTGTTGTGTAGAGAAAAAAAAAAAAAAGGAGGGAAAAGAAAGAAAGTGAGGAATAGCTAACCAGGTGCATTTCCACCTGACTGGAAACCTGATTTTTCTCCCTTCACGTTCTGTTCACCCCCAAGTGTTGTTCAGCTGATTGCCACCTACCCTTGACAGTAGGAGCATCAATCATTAATCTAAAAATACCTATCATTGCATTGCGTTTGAGCTCTTCTTCTCTCTGTTCCAGCTGATAGCAGTGGAAGTCTAGAGCAACAGTTCTGTGCAGAGGGAGCAGTACATGGTCAGTATTTCCTCACAATGGCTGGAGCCCAGTTCTGGCCAGAGGGAGCAGGTACGGCCCTTGCCTTTGCACTAGGGAAGGTGCCAGGACAGCGTCATGCAGCTCACGTACTTTTGCAGGGCACAGCAAAAGGCAGCTGGGCAAGCTGAACTGTTGAATCTCACTTTCTGCGGGTTGAATTTGTTGCTGGCTAAGAAGATACATGTTCCAGCTGGGATTTGCTCCTTTCTTGGGGCATTTGTAATTCCCCTCCCTCTTACAGAGTTATTAGCATCCAACCATTATTGAGGTCACACCAGAGCCTTTGCCTTGTTGATGTGTTAGTAATCTCCCACTCTTTTCTCACAAAGCTCATGAGATTGATCAGCCAATTCCAAATTTGGATGAAGAAGGCTAACACTTCAAAAGACGCTCTTCAATAGGAGACTGGCAGACCAATATATAGATACTGAACATGATGCTTCTGCTTTGTTTCGATGCAAAAGTGGGATAAAAAAGCAGCCTGGTTTTACGCTGTGTTTTGGATTTAAGTCATAAAACAAGATTGCCAAAAGCCAAGCCCACTGACTCTTTTTATTGCTTCCATGTTGGAAACATGGCCAGTAAGGCCAGCTTGCTGTGCCTGGCACGTGCTCTGCAACAAGAAAGGACAGCGTCTTCATGTGCAAGAGCTGAAGCTGCTCAGAAGAGATGCAACATGTCTGTGGCACTGTAGGCTCCAACAGCAGGTGCAGAATAGGAAGAAGGAGGCAAGAGGAGATCCAGAAGCTGGATGTAACTCCAGCAACTCACTTGCAGTGGTCCAGCCTCAGCCAGGCTAGTCTTCTGGATGTGGCAGCAGGCTTCTAAGAAACCTGAAGTGCCGGAGAAAAGGCAGTCTTATTTCGCAGACCTGTTCTCCTGTGGTCTTTCTTTTGATTCTCAAAGAAAAGAAGATAAAGAAAAGAAGATAAAGAAAGGAACAAAAACAAACAAACAAACAAACAAGACTGAGATTGAACACTGAATGTTCCCTTGGCATAAGGCTCATGCTTTTTGTTCTCACATGAAGTGAACACATACAGAGGTCTTTGATATTTGTTCCCCCACACCTTATGCACTAGAGGGGAAAAAAGGCATTCACTGAGTGAATCTTTATGGTGATTCAGAACACTTTAGGTAGATCCTGTCATATGCTTTATAAGTTCCTGACTGATTGTGTGGAATTAAGTTATTGGGCAGAGAACCAGCTAATGGAAACACATTGATGAAATCATTTTTGAGGGACATTAAATGGAACTTAAAATAAAGCTGAAATGGCTTTATGGATTTTTCAGTCAAACTGTTTATGAACATTTATCGGTGGTAAATTACAGAGTGTCAGAAGAAGGAATCAGTAGGTATGGCTTTTAATAGAAGTCGCTCTGATATAATACTGTGAGAAAGAATAGTTTATTGCCTAGGGATGTACGATATGGTATGTTTAAATACAAATTAAATGATTGTTTTCTCCTAACTACCTTTGGCTGTTTGCAGGTAAGTTGCCCTTGGTAGCAGCAAGTCTCATAAGGTGAAAAAATATTTTCAGTACTTTGCAATGAAATGGAAATTTTATACTATGCATTTTTTATGGTAGATAGCAAATGTTTTAATAACAGATAATTCAGGAAGTGGATGCTATGTTATACAATAGTAAATTTAATTTACACTTGCTTTATGCTTAGTAAAGGGAGAAGAGGGATATAGTAGCTTTGCTTGAGAAGAGAGATTGTAACAGCTAATTTTTGAACAGTTGGAGCTATGCATTACTACTGTTTGCCAAAACCCACATTCCTTGGGTAGAGAATAGTGAAAATAAGCCTGTGGGAGTGCAAGACTGGAAGGCACCTTCTGCTCTTGCAAATCTGGTCCCCCACTTTTGAGATCCCACACCTTATAGTCATGAGTTTGTCAAATCTGTTATTGTCTGTCCCATCTACTCTAGGAGAAAAGCTGTTTCCATTTTTGCTCCTCTGGTGGCTAGAAAACACCTTCTTTTCTTCCCGAATGTATTTGGGACCAGTTTATTGCTATTTGCTCTCATGCCAACATTGGCATATAGCCAGTAGTTCTTTTTCCTTTGTGTTATTTATCTTCCTAATGTACTTTTACACAGCATTCATATCCTTCCTTCACCATCATGCTGCTAAACTAAAAAGTCAAGTCCTCCTAGTCTTCTTTTGTAGGATTTTTTTTTTCAATTCCTGCAATCGGACTATTTCCTCTCTCTACATTTTCCTCAAATGAGGATGAGCTGGAGGCTACATAATAGTTCAAGAATTCACTGGTGATTCTTAAAAAATGTGATTTTTTCCATATTCCCATGTTCCTGTTAATCTTGCCTCTTCCCTTTCAGTTTAATGTCATGGTTGCCTTCCTTTTGGCCCTGTCCTGCTGCTATGAATCATGAGTAGCCCTTGGCCCCTTTATGAGACTTTCCCATCCAGGGAGCATCCAATATGGAGCAGAAATCCTCACTACTTTCTAAGCACATGACCTTAGATTCATATTTTTAAATTTCATCTTCTTTCTCTTCTTGCACTCTCTAAGGTCACTCATTTATTTCTCCATGACATCCCAGTCCTCCTCTGCAGAGCCAGGATGGCCTAATTCAGTGTCAGCAGCATATTTCCCTCAAACTTCCCTTCTTTTTCTGCCAAGGCCTTTAGTAAAAATTTTAAATGAGGTCACTTCCTCCAGCCTAACCACTTCACTTTCAACACAGTCCAACACTGATGCTATCACTGCCTGGCTGGGGACTTCCATAGTGGCCAAGAGCCAGACTTTGACCAAATGTCCAGTGTAGTTGAATCTTTCCAAACATTTATTGCCATATGGAGGCACTGGGGGAGCTGCTGATCCCCCAGGCAGAGACCGAGGCTCTTCTTTGTGGAAGAGAGAGGGGTGGTGGAATTGGGCACATTTGACGTATATAAAATTTCAGGTAGCACAGAAAAGAACAGAGAATGGTTATTTACTGTTTCTCACAGTCCAAGGCAGAACAAGCATCCAGTGAAATCAGCAGGCAGCAAGTTGAAACTAAAGGATGAATTTCTCCAGAGTATTTAGTCCAGCTGTGAGCCCCTTGGTACAGAACTGGGGACAAATAAAATGATAATGAGGTTCAAAAAGAGAGGTGAGAAGAGCTTGTCGGGGTCTCTCCAGTGGTTGGATGACACAGCCAGCTCAAGGCGTCCCTCAGCTGCTGACAGCCGGAGTCAAGGGAGGGATGGCTCAGTCCTGTTCCTCAGCATCCCCTCATGGCTGCTGTCGTACACAGTGACAGGGACAGGTGGCCCTTTGGGAGATCTCATGTTCTTAAGAGGGAATAATAAGAGATGATACTGTCAAGGCAGTAAGCCTTATCAAGGTAGGTAGCATTCACTTCTAATTCGTATCAAAAGGGTGAAACGGAAGGATTTGGAAATCTTATTCCCATTCCCAGGGCATAAGGGACTCTTCCACGGTTTTGGGAATGATGAACACAGGAAAAGAGGGTATAAGAACTGTATGAAGGGAAAGGAAAATAAGGAGATGGATGAAAGGAATAGCAGTCTTTTTTATTCTCAGCCTTCTAGAAATGACTGCATCGGAGTCTCCACTGGCTTTGTTTCCAAAGTTTCTTCCTGTGTTCAAAAAAGTAATGAAATCCTGGAAAGCTCCAGGTTAGAAATATGCCAAAGTTTTTTCTTATTCTGCAGGCAGTTCTGGTTACTTGCAGATCTTACACTTAGTGTGTAAAAATGAATTACAATTACCAGCATAAACAAAATCACAGGTTAAGCAATGCAAGTGGAAAGGGTGCAAGAATATCTATCTGCACCTCTGCAACTTCACTTTCTTATCTTCCTCACCTCAAAAATCATTGTTCTATTATGCAGATATGCACAGGCTGTGTCTTTTGCTAAGTTTCATTGCAAAGCTAATAACCAAGGCAATTGTGTGGATAAGCAGAGACTTTAAATCATTTGGAAACTGTTGAGAGAGGACAGATCAGATAATAATAACCTTCATGGTTGGCAAGTTGCAGCTGCTTTTGACAACTTGTAACAATGAAGACTTATAGTAAAGTTAAGAGCTAAATATCTGTATTGGGCCATAAGATCAATTTTAATTCCCAAGTATAAAGCTTTGAACTTTAGACTGCTTTTGTCATCTTTGAGATTGCATTTTGTTTTTCTCTAGGTTAAAAAGGAGGAGTTGGTTTTTGTTTTATAAATGTTAGTGTGCTTATTTTCATTCTGATTTTTCCTTTAACACAGTGGGATGGCTTGGTTAATCTGTTTCAATGCAAAGAAAGAGTAGTCGTATGGAAGCCATGGGTGTTTCTTGCTTAGAACGGTAGTTACAGAAGGATGTTGTGTTCACATGTTTTGCATCATCTCAGATTTTTTTTTTATTCTATAGTGCTGACTTCCAGCATGCATATAGGTAACAATTTTAATAGCACAGATCTCAAACAGTATGTTTAAAAGATCCTGTCAGCATCTATAGTTGTTACCAATAGCTTTATCAAAAAAAAAAAAAAATTAATGAAATAAAAAATGCCACTGCTAAAGTTTGCATTGTCTAATTGGTCACAGTGCATCTGAATACAAGACCGCAGGTCTAGATTTAGGAATGTAGGTCATACTTGCTCACTGGGTAGGTAACTATATTCTAGAAAACAGGAAACATGAACTTCTAGTGCACTGGTGTGGGTAAGACTGTATCATTTGCAGATGTGTTAACACTGCACGTTTCAAGGGGACATTCTGCAGCATGGAGCATTAGTGACACCCCCTGGGGACTCCTGCGTACAGTCCTGAGGTCTTGAGTAGAATGTTTTAGAAGTGGAATGGGTTCAGGAAAGAGTAATAAGCCCCAAAAATGTGAATGATTCATGTTCACAGTGAATTATTTAGGAAGCCTTAACTTTTAAGAGATTCAAAGAGAAAGTTGAGGTGGTTGGGTCACCATCTGTACACATCTATGGAAGGTGGAGACTTCTGTTCGTGCAGGACATATTGGTTGGCATGCAAAGGCACAAGACAATTTAGTGGCTGAAAACTGATGTGAGACCAATTCAGATTAGATATACATTTTAAAATTAGAACAATTAGACAGTGGAAGGGCTTACCAGAGGATGTCATGGGCTGTCTTTGGCTTAAAACTGAAATTGGAAGAGCACATCTTTCTAAAGAGACACAGCATGGCTCAGTCACAAAATAGGGACCTGATGCAGAAATGGCTGGGTGAAATGGTCCAGCCTGTGTTACGCAGATGGTCACATCAGAGGATTGCACTGAAACTCAGGAAAGCTGTTTAATATTACCTAGCAGTTCACAGCTCAAAATCTAAAGACACTCAGCAAATGGGGATAGTGCTGTCTGCCCTGCTGTCTGTACAAGAAGGGAGAAATATGCAGAAGTTAAATGACTTCTGGGTCTCACATCAAACCAGTGGCTGGACTGGGAGTAGAGCACAGTCTCCTTCCTGCTTGTGCTGCATTTCAGACAGAGAACACCTCCCTCCTTTTCCCCAGGCAAAAGCACAGCCTGACCTGAGAGACACTTCCAGGGATTGAGCCAAAATTTGGTTTTCTCCTTTGAGTATCTCTCAGAGCAAAAGATAATTTCATGACATGCATGCAGGTTCATTAATGAGGGATGTAGCTAGATTAGATGTCTGGTTACCAAGGGCGTATCTTTTCCAAGCTCCCTGCATCAGCTGGGTCAGCAAATACTTCCCACACTCAGGGTACAAACAGCTGCTTTTACAGCCAGAAGTACATGTTACAGGCAAATCCTAGTTGTGATCAAGGCAACCAATTTCAGATGATCAAGTTCTGGCTTTTCCTGGGGACAGAAGAGATGTGTGCAAGAGAGAAATGGGGTCAGGCAATGGGTTAAATTGCACCTAAGTATGATTTGACAAACACTCCCCTGATAACAGCTTATAATGTTTACAATTTGTCTTCTGTTTTGTTTTGTGATTTCAGGAGCAGAAGGCACAGTGTTCCCTAAATCTATAGAAACTCCCAATGTCAGGGCAGACCCCTTCAAGGAACTAAGGTAAACTTTGGAATATGGTTTAACGGTAACTCAGTGGTGCCTTGCTGGAGTTGCGCGTACTGCTGGGCATCATTTCTGCTTTTGCACAAGAACTTGGGCTTTGTTTTGGATGGCATCACCTAGGGGATGCTGTGGAAGAGAAGGGATCTGCCATATTTATGTCTAATATGACCGAGCTAAAAGCAATTGTGGGTGATGAGAGCATTGTTTCTCCTCCGTAACATGCTCTGTTTACCCTGGGCTTAGCCTTTGCAAAGAAATAGAGAAATCTTTTCCTAGTTGTGCAGGGAGGTATTGGAGTCTGTGCTGAATCACAGGGTGTAACAGCAGGCAAAATGATAATGCTCTCCAGCATTATCTGTCTTGCAGAAATGCAAAACCTCCCTGACCTACACTGGGTCTAGCTATGCACACATGTCACTGCTGAAACTTGCAGAGATGACAACAACGTATGAGGAGGGAAAAACAGCACAGCTCCTGAGAACTAGTTTTCCCACAAGCTAATGCTGTGCATTACATTAAAAAAAAAAAAAAATCACTACAGGTTAGTTTGGATGACTAGTTTCTGAAAAGAAACTGATGATATGGTGACTAAATCTCCTGACCAAAAGGGCTGGAGGGGTTTGCCACCAGTGCTCTAATTATTCTTGCTTAGATAAAGAGAGAGAGAAAAGGGAAAAAGTCTCTAGAAGGATATCTTGTCCTTAGATCTTGGTTTGCAAACACTCCTTTCCTGGAGACTGCTGGGGATAAAGCAGTCTTCAGACAGCTGAAGTTGTGTGCAAGCACTGCATATTTACTCCAGATGCACAGAGATGGGAGACAACCTCTCATTAACTCTCTCTGCTCTGATACTGGGGGTAGTTATGGTCCAGCGTAGAGTACCGTGAAAGATGAACAACATCCTGGCTGCCTTCCCTTGTGTCTATCACTGTCTTTCAGTTGCTGTCCAGAAACACTCTAATTGTTCCCAGTCTGCACTCTGGGGATCACATGTCAGACCAAAAGTGCAGCAGCGGTGTGACTCAGTTCATTATGAAAGTTTGTTCTCTTTCTCTGAGTGGCGACATGAACACCACCTTGTGGTTTTTTTCAATCTTGGTATACTTCCTTTAAAAAAAGAAGAAATGGGCTCTTTGCTCAGCCTGCCATGCAGCTGCTGGGGCAACTCCACGGTGTGCTGTGGTGGAAGGAGCCCCAGGAGGGCAGAGGAGGGTTGTGCAGAGCACATGTACCCTTCTTTCCTCTGGGCAGACCGTGCAAACGAAGTGCTCACGGGTTGGGTGGACTTGCGGGTGAGGTTCAAGTGGCAAAGGCTTTCTGGCACAGCCTATCTTTGCAGATATTTTCAGAAAAAAAAAAAAAACTCAAGATCATGCTTAAAATATCTAATAGCATTTAAATGACTTACAAAATCCAGTCCCATTTTCAGTAGTGATTTAGGTCCAAGTTTGTGCTTGCTTAGGACTTTTCTAAATGTGGAGATGGGAATTTAATCCAAATAAATGTAAGATGTCACATTAGAGGGGACAAATGTGAATTAAAGTGGCCTTAATCTGATTAAGTATGCTTCTGTTCCAAAGAGAATTAAGCTAAATGAAATTGAAAAGAATTGATGGTGGTATCCATGCAAGGGGTTGATTCAGTATATTTGATCTGTTTTAAATTCTTGTTATTTCATTTGTTCTATGTAGAGAGCTGTTGGATAACTGGCTTTCTTTGAAATTAGTGGACTGTCTGAAAAAAATCCTTTAAAAAATCTGGTGATATTCTTTTTCCTTTTTTAAGGGAAAATAATTGAAAGCAAGTAGGATTTACTTCAAAAAAAGGGCGCAGAGGGTCCTAAAACATTTCATGTGCTTCTGAAAATTTTATCGTGGCAAAAGATAGATGTTTTTTCCACCACCCTGAAAGGAAAAGAGACAAGGGTAGCACTGTATAGAGAAAGTAAAGTTTCCCAAGAACAAATGCTCTATTCCTCCCCAAACCATGATCCATCCTTCTCTCTCTATGCATACTCAAGTTTGTTGGAGCACCGGCTACTTCTTAGGTGAAATGGAGCCTTTTGGGTGCAGCACAGAGTTCTCAGAGGAAGTAATCTTACTCTAGGGTGACGTTCTTTGGCACCTTCTTAGTTTGATAGCAGTGTGTATGCATAAGGTGTCCGTTTAGCTTTTCTAAAAAGATGCTGCAGTGAAATGGGACTGAATGAGATAGCAGCCTATGCATCCAGAGCTGTTATACACCATTAGGAAGCAGCATTATAAACATGTACTCAGTAGCTGGCTTGACTCTAAAAGACCTCTTTTCTGTAATAAATAGTACAGACCTTTCTTTCCTCCTTAAGCTGAAGTTCTTGGGGGGAAGGGGCACAGTCTGCTATCGTGGGCTGTCGCCAGCACCACCAACCTCAATCACTGTTCCTAGACCAAACGGTTAAGATTAGTTACATGATTGATCCATTTGCTCTTTTCAGTAGCATAGTGACTCCCACTTTTTCTTTAGGAGACTTCAAAATAAGGTGACAATGACTGTCACTAACAGAAAGAGAGGAGACCAACTGCTCCTGTCACTACTGGGAGTCAGACCATCTGTATGTCTTCTTTCCATTCCTCTACTTAACAGACAGACTGATTTCCCCTTCAACACAGGCAGTATGCCATCGTGCCAATCATTTCTGCTTCTTTCCTTCTTTTTCTTCTATACCCCACAGGCCTTCAGTCATGCCCAAGTGTCATGAACACTGACACACTCAGAGCGATGGCACATACATTCTCAATAGTCTTTCTGTCCCTGTTTAGCTGATGAACAATCTTTAGTTCATATAACCTAATTCGTTTATTAGTAACTGGCTGTTCTACAAGGTGGTCACCTTCCTGGAGAACAGATGAGGTGAATGTCCTCTCAGAGCACCAGCAGGCTCTTTTTTCTATGTGCTCTTCTTAAAATACTTTACAGTGGTTTAGATGGAGAAAATTCAGGTGGTGTTGTGTGCTTAGCTTTTTCTCACATGCTAAACCCATAAGAGATCTGGAAGGCTGCAAGAATTGGTTTGCTGCTTGTTTGGCCCAGGTCTGGACTTTGCTGCTGTCTTCTGAGGATGTTTTCAGTGACTCCCATGCTGCAGAAAGGCTCATGTGTCCCAAAACAAGAATCCTACACAGCCCAGTATCAGTTGTATTAGGAATGGCAGAGATCATGTATATCCTGTTTAATGCAGGGGTGGGTGTTATTAATGGTTCATATTTTCTTGTTGTGATCTAGAGTATTCTTTAATAATGACCTAAGAGTAGAAATATACAAAAAACTTTTTAACATACTTTTGTGAACATTTTCGTGTTTTTACCTTAATTTTAGACTCCTAAAAGTTTTGGTAGTTGTTCAGTGGGTTGTAAGCCAGTCAAAAGCAGTAAAAAGGAAAACAAACAAACAGTTTTCAAATTTTTGGACTGCTTAACATTGCCACTCAGTATCATTCCAGAATAGTTTAGGGAAAGGGCTTGGGAGATTGAAATATTTGTAGTAATCTGTATTGACTCTTTAAAATGCGAGTTGGTGTCCTTGTGATTACCTGTATGTAAAGGTTGAATACGTGATGCCCTTTTCTCACTGGGTTGTTTTAACAGAGCTCAAGTAGATTGGTAAGAGCCTGTCTTGAGATCCTCTCCTTGACACTGACAGAAATCACCTGTCTTCCCCAATTTGTCTTCCAAAAGGGAAATATATATTAAGGAGGGTAACAGAAGTTGTCTGACAATCACAAGATCAGCACTTCCATTGCGATTGCGACATCCTCCGTGGTGAGGGAAAAGAGGTAGACTAGCTGATGAGTGAGGATAATTGTGGGTGGGGGAGTAATTAAAAAGTGGGTGGTCCAATATAAGAAAAAACATCAGGAGAATGATGTTAAACTGCTAAGTGCTGGAAGCTGGGAGGATGTACGCTGGATGGGTGTTGTGTACTAGCACCTGTCCCTGGCTCCTGGTAGGATCAGGTTCCTGGGCTTGGCGGACCCTTGTTGTGACACAGGGTGGGAGCTTGTGGGCTTCATCTGACTGGTCCTGCTGTGCCAGACTGGGACACCAGTAACGTGCCTCCTCAACCCAAACTCCCTTGTTCAGACCTAGCATAGGTATCTCCCCCACGGCCAGCTTGTGCCAGGCAGGGGCCACCTGGAGCGTGTTGCTGGAAACCTGTTTTAGGGCGTTTCTGTTCCCAGAGTTAAATAAAAAGAAATCAGCGTGAAATTCACTCCATGAGGGGCAAGAACAGACCTGGAATTCATCCACAGTTATTGTAGGTTAAAAAAATGCAATAAACTACTTATCCAAGACCAGGAAACCAGGAGATGATTGTTTTTCCTGTAATAGGCAAATATAGTTAAGGGAGAATTAATCCCTTGGGCTTGAAGGGGTAATTTTTGACCAAAGTTAATTATGAAGCACTGAAAATACCAAATGGCAGATGAAATGCACTTGCAGCTTGATTTTATTAGTGCAATTCTACCTTACCATGTACAGTACTGAACTATCCAAATAGTCCAAGTGAGACCTATTGTACCAAAAGCAATTTAAATACAGTGCTTAGCTAATGTAACAATACTCGTTTTGTAAAATAATAATTCTTATCGAATTAGGGTTTCTCTCAGCTGTGTTTCACAAAGCAGCAGAGACATTTTCAATAAGTACGAACACAAATAATGTTTCTGTCTAAAACCCATTACATTAGTGAAGATAAAGAGAACAAAAATTAGAGGAAATGCAAAAATATATATTGCATAAAAGAGGAAGTATTTGGTGGGAAATGGATGTCTTTTATAAAGTATAATGTGTGATCCTGAAACAGTTTAGTTTACAGCTAACACTTGGGGATTCCTGTGAGGTGTCAGCAAGGGAAAAATGGTCATTTTAGCCTTGTATCTAGCCGGTGTTATTTTTGGACTGATTTGCCAGAAAGGGAGCAATTATTTTCTCTGTTATACTGGTGCAATCCCAATAATTTTGGTAGAGTCCTACCAGCTTAAAACACAACAGATTTTTGCCTTGGGATAAGCTTTACTTTCCACTTTGTAAGAAATATGTGATAACTATTTTCATATGACAAAGATAGGGCAGGTTTTATGGGACTATCTCCACTCGAGTCAACACATACCTGTCAGCATACAACTGAAGTGAGAGAACAGGTTCCTAGTTTCTAAACTTCAAGCTAATTTAAGTGGACCCTGATGAGGTTCTTTTGAATGGCAGAAGTCTTTATCACTCCTAGATGACTAATCTAGGAGACCACATGTGATCTAACAATTTTCTTGTGACAGCTAAAGCTTCCTGAAGAACTTGGTATTGGATGAGATTTTTTCAGAACAGAATTCACACTGATTTCACAGCCACAGCCACTTTGCTTTAGCCTTTACTCCTGTTGACATCCTTTCAAAGCTGCTGCCCATTCATCTATTACAGAAGACAAGCCACAGCACTCCCAAATCAAAGGGAGTCTTTCCATAAGGCTTCTTGTGGATGGTGTATTGAGCACTTTACACAATGCATTCAATATAAGGCTTGGGGTTCAGGAGGCAGTTGATTGCAGCGGCTTTCTATCTGTTAAAATATTCCTATTGCAGAGGGGACTTGCTGTTCCCTCTCGTTGCCACAGCAGATCTCCTCTTAATGGCTGTCACCTCCTTCACACCCAGCACCAGACAGGGGGTTTAGCTCTTGGTGTCCTTTGCTTCCCTATTTTTAGCATGTGAAGCCTAGATATGGATCAGACAATCAGGAGGCACACACCTGGCAAATGGCAGAGGCATTGACAGAGCTTTGCTGACTTATCCCAGCTGTATAAATCATGGCACTGCCCTGCTCACTGTGCTGCTAATAGGATCTGTCCATAGACAGGCAGATCCTCTTCAAAGAGGGCTAATGGACAGTGAAAGCAAGCTTGGCAGGAAAGTGAGCTTGGCATAAAGGTGCTTCCGATTGCTGAAGTAAAAAAAGAGAGAAGCTCAAACTAGGAAAAAAAGAAAAAGTAGTCAGAATTTGTGGCTGAGCAGCCTGCAGTCGGGTGCATGGCTCTTTTCAGATGCACTCGTGTCCCCTGTGTTGCAGCGATGTGTGGGTGCAGGTCTGTGGGTGCAGGAACACCCACCAGAGCTATGTGGCCCTTAAGTCAAAACAGAAGAGTGGGAATAGGGAAGTAAGGGGCAGATTTCTAAATTAAGTTGGTGCCAAATGGCAGTGTATGTGGTAGAGAGCAATGGAAATCTCTCTCTTATTTGGTCATTGGTTGGAGGATACACAAAGTTCCTCTCCTTTTATATATATTTAAGGAGCATAATCACAAGTGTATGCTTATTACATTTCTCTAGTCAGAGACCAGTGTAACTTTTCCTGGGCTCTGAATAAAATAGCACATCCTGGTTCATTATTTTCTTTCTGCATTTATTCTGTAGGAGGTTCCTAATGCAAACATAGTCTTCTTTTGGGAGATTTTAATCGTCAATCCTGCCTGTTCTCTCAGACTAAATATCTTTCGTGTATACAAGATCTGTGTCCTGCCTGGGTGTGTTACACCTGTGATTGTCATTAGCTTTCAACAGGTCCGTAATCAGAGCATTCATCTAACGTTCGAGTGCTGTTCACAAAGTTGTACAAGCCAGAAGTCCTCTGGGACTTGAGAGAAGCCCTATCAATGTTAGTAATCTGTACAGTCATATACACATATATCCACTTGAATAGCAAAAATGTAAGCTGTTTTTGCTTTTTTTAACTCTCTGTGCAGCACACCACTAACCTTGAGTAGAAAATAGATGCTAATAAATGCAAGGTCTTAAAAATGTGAATTATAGCCATTTCACACTTCATGGCAGACTCATACTGGTGAAATGGCTTAATACTTAATTACAATGCTTGTCCTTCTCTCAAGTGCAGATGACATTCCTCAGATAGATTTTGTAATGACATCTGTGGAAATAAGTTGAGAAACTAATTAGTTATTCATATAATACAGAATATTGACTGTGCTCTGATTAAAAGGATGTGGCGACACCCAGCTAACATGATGTATATGCCTGGTAGTTTAGTCTGCTCCCTGAGGTGATGTTTTTTGGAAGGTTTTAGAAAAAATGATAAAAATACCCCCTAACCTCTACAACACAGATGTTTATAAAAGACATTGCATTTCATTTATATTTTGCTAATGATTAATCAAGGCTACCATGTTCAGGAGTGAAATACCTTATTGCTTGTGCCCTAGGAGGAATGCCTGGTCTGTGGACTCTAAGGACCATTTTTGTGGTGTTGACTGTAATGGGATCTGCAGGTTATTGACTAACTGCAGCCGTAAGCCTCCTAAAAGCAATCATTAGACAACTACCCAGAGAGAAGGGCCAACAAGCCAGCATTTGTTTCAGCACAAGGTGCACAATGTGTTTGCCTTGCAGCAGAGCCTTGCCAGTGCTGCATTAATGTGGGGTAGTTGGGAGACAGTGCACTATGAATCAGTTGGTGTGCCGGTGTGGGATGTGGCATTTGTAACGCTCTGTGAGAGTCTCAATAACTATTGTTTTATCATAACATTTGTACTTTAAAAAGAGCTATTTGCATCAGAGATACTGAGCATGAAATGCAGAAGTAAACAGAAAGGAGGCAAGGAAAGCACCTTACCCACCTGTGGTCCCAATCCCATCTTTAATTCCCTTGCAGATAGTGTGATGTTCAAAATGACTGAATAGCTCAGAAGAGAAGGAGATTTTCCTTTGAACATATTTTTTATTTTAAAGAAAAGAGAGGAATGTAATCCAATGAGCACCATGTTTGCTTTTGGGTAGAAAAATGCTTGTTTTTCTCTTTCTGTCTATCTTTTTATATTTCTCTCCAGCTGTGTATCTTGCATTTCTCAAACCTGAAGTGAAGAGCAAAGCAGGCAAAATAAAAATCTTTGCCATACTCAGTACTTGACTTTAAAGAAGGACCATCTCCCCACTGAGACTTTGCACGCGAGCCTGGGTGCCCTCTCGCAAACCAAAGCCAGCTCCCACAGCCAAGCAGAGCGCAGCATGGGAATCGCAGCTGGGGTTTCACTGCTGAAGAACAGCAGTTAGGAAACAGCTTCCTTAAAACCAAGTATTTAATATGGACTTCTCGTTAACCTGGTACAAAATTGGGAAGGACAGTTTAGATGCTTTCCTGCCGAAGTGAGAAGTTCCTCGGTGTTTTGTTTCCTACTGCTTTCTGCTTGTGCCTGAGGGTTTGGCTGTATCAAGGCAATAATAGTTATTATTTAGTGTGAGTGAGGTACTTTGAGCTGTATGAGTCCTTTGTGATTAAAAAGGACACTTTTACAACAACATTAATTTACTTTAGACTGTAGACAGGAAATGATAGCTGTTGTACAACTATATTAAAGAGAGAAGAAGAATATATCTCTAACTAAAATAGGATTCTTTTGTTTGAAAGCAGTTCTTTGTATACTTATTAAGAGAAATCATAAATATTCACTGTGCCTACAGAATCTTTATTCTGAATTTATGTGTCATATGGAATAGAGCTGTTTTCTCTAGGCCAAACAGGGTGGCTGTGTTGTTCCCTCATTACTTGAACTGATTTTATCTTTTTAATGTGTGGTGGCTGCTGCTGCTCTGCTCCTATGAGGAGATATAGATATATATTATAGAAATCCATACTATATTTTGCAGTATGGATTTGTCCCATGGGTTTATGTGGCACCTCTGGCAGTTTTGAATAATAATAATTTCCTACCAAATGGCATTGCTGAGGTCATACTAAAGGAATGTCACTCCTTGCTTTCAAATGATGTTTGGACTCAACCCTGTCTCTCTCACAGAGGCAGCACGTGTCTGATGAGAACCCATTTCTATATATGACTCAACAGCCAAACCTGTGTCCCTTAGGCAGCAGGGCAGTACTTAGAGCAAGAAGGGGGCTTGTTTGGCTTTCTGCAGCGTACCATGCAAGCCCACTGTCAGAAGTAATTGCTGTATGATCTTTGCACTTCGTAAGGCGCATTGCACAGGAGTCTGTCATTTTGCTCTTTAGGCAAATCATAGCAATTCCCATGGGCAGGAATTGAAAAAGCATGTGCAGATTCAGCTCAGAAAACAGAATCCTTTACTTTTTGCATACACACGTGCTTTACAAATGCTTCATGGAGAGTATCAAACTACAAGTGCTGGAGCTGATCACGCTTAGATCCTGCAAGCATTCAAACTGGAAACAAGTTTTGGTGGCCAGTTAGCCCATCCTGAGCAATCTCTCAGGCTTCCAATTCAAGTAGCAGATGACAGCCATAAAGCAAATAGGGGAAGCAAATGCATAATTAAGTTGTGGACCTGTTATTATGGGATGTTCTGCACACCAAATGGCTTTTAAAAAGGATTATACTCTTGCCCTGCTTCTCACACACCTTCCTCAAGTATCTTTTTCTTCCTGCTTCTGTCAGAGGCAGCACATTGGGCTGGATGGACCTCACAGCTAACTGCCAACATTAGTAAAGATCATCCATGTCTGTCTAGATCTCCTTTGGAAGGTTATTGGGATTTCTTCCACCTGGCAAAGGTGTTTGCTGACAGCTGGATTGTTCTGTTAGGTACCACCATGAACAATGATGTCCTGCTCATCAGATGTCTCCGTTCCAGCCTGGCATCTTTGGGGATCCCTGCTCAAATCGTAGTTGCTCCCATGCTCTCTACGTCATCTATAAGGATAATAATATGTTATTAGTGTGTGAGCATTAGCTGCATGAGCTTTCTGGGCTCAGGAGTGAGTTGGCTCAGCAGTGTTGGACTGGAGGTAGTTGCTGACCCATCTTGTCCCTTTTTCATGCTCATGTCCCATGAAGGGAGGAATTGGAAATGCAGCAGCTACTTGTGCCAGCAGCACAGACAGAAGCTAGCAGGTGGTTCCTCTTTCTTTTTTTCCATCTTAGAAAAGTTGAGAGCCCACGGACTTCACCGTCTCATTTCCAGATTCTGCTGATGCTTCTGAAGTTGGCAGTCCCCAGCTTTGTTCCCAGCTGAGTTGGGATTAGTGTGACCAGCTGAAAAAAACACAACAGTTTTTGGATGCCAAACATGTGAAAGCGCCTCATTAAAGGTGGAGCACTGCTGGTTTGAAAGCCAAAGTGGCAGCCACCATTTCTTCCATCAGCAGATGTAGCTGCTATAAATACATACCTCAATACATACACAAGGCTTTGCTGGCAAATAAAATAATGCTATGTTTCACTTCAGCTGCATGAGGACATGGTGTCCTTGGATGGAAGAAGTCAAACTCATAAACATGTACTTCACACAGTGCTGTGTGGCTTTGGGTCCATGCAGGAAATGAGGAAACAGAAATGTGATTACAACCCAATAACAGCCAAAAAGCAGGTGAGTGTCTCCAAAAATGCCTGAAAAACACGTTCAGAAATGCAACTCAGTTCTCCAGAGAGGAGGAACAAATTTCCCAGCGTGTGGGCAGTAGCTGCAGAAGGAGAGGAGTTTTCCCCCTGGGTTAGACTAAGACGATTGGGTATCAGGCTCCTGGGACCCAGCAGCTACTTCAGCAGCTGAAACTTTCCATCTCAGCTGCAGCTCTCTGTTTTCTGAATGTGTTGAATTGATCTCAGTTCATGAGTTCTCTCTTGTCTTTCACAATACAAAAAGGAAAACACATTCTCTCCCTCTTTCTCTGGTTTCATGTCATTAAGAACGGTCGTGGGAAGACTGGCTGAGGACATGTTATAAAGTGACACTGGGGAATCAAGCAAGAAAGTAAACCAAAAACCTCAAAACTTAGGCCATCAAGGATCATAAAAGAGGTTGTAAAGCAGAGGGGAAATGGCTTCCTGGTGGGTTTGAGAACAGCTGAGAGGGCTGGATAATGAGGGGATGTGCTGCTGTAAGGAGATGTTCCCTGCCAGTGAACTCAGTGAAAATCTGCTTATATTTGATATAATAAGGGCAGAAAGCAAGACAGAAAGGGTTTATGCTGCTAGTGCTGAACTGTGTGGCAATGATAAAAATATGTCCTGTCCTGTCCAATTCCTTAAGTATTAACATTTTAAAAGTCAGAGAAAGAAGTAAAATGTCTTTTTTTTTTTTTTTTTAATTAAGGATTTGGTGTCTTAACTTTAATGAAGGAGTAATAAATATAAATGGACACTAATGGAAGCTTATTACAGCTGTTCGTTTTGATAGAAAATATGCAGTATCTTCTCAAGCAATGCCAGAGGTTAAAGATTGTTATTGCTTCCTAAGGTTTCCAAAATTAAATTCTCTCTCTTATGACCTACAAGGTAGGTTGATTGAAAATGTGTGCATGTGAAATGGTTTGTAATAAATTCATATTGCAATTAAAAGTCTCTTTAGAAAAACAGGCTATCATACACGAGTCAGCTGAGGAGCTGTCTTTAAAAGATGGCAGATTTTTTATAAACCTGAAGAATTTCATTCTGGAAACCCAAGTGCTTCCAGAAGGATCACCTGGGCTTTTATCTGGTTTATATACTTCTAGTTAATTAAAAATGACATTTCTAACAGATCCTTTCAGGGTACAAAAATTAAGTCCTTCATAACCACTGTTCATTTCTGTCTAAACCATCCAAACGACTCAGTACCGGGTAATCAATTCTTGCTCCTGCAGGGCAAAAGGAACTGTGCTGGGAGCACAGTGGAAAAAGCCAGTCCCAAGAGTGCTGTGCCAGGCAGGTTCCAGCAATGTGTTTCTACTCCTACCCAAATCTAAACCTTTAGGTGTACATAATAATGCAGGCATTGGCTTTTTTCACTAATCATTTTTCAAGTACAGAAACTTTAGTAATGTAGAATTACCTATGTGGATTTGGTGTTAGTATTAAAAGGCTAAATCCTACAGGCAACACTTTGCCTTTATTCAAAAAAAAAAAGTTCCCATATAAGTCATGAGGTAATGATGCACCTACATACCCACCAAATGTGTTGATCTTACAGGTTCTTAGTTCAGTAATGGGGTATCATTTAATCTCTCCATCCATTTGCATTGTTCTGAACAGTGAGAGAGGACCAAGCAATGACTTTGTCAGAATATTTTGCAGAGCTCTGAGATGCATGGCATTCAAGCAACATCACACCAGGAGTCTAAATCTATGAGTATAGAGGTTAGTTACAGATATAAAGAATAAATCAAGCAATAAAGGATGCCTATAAAAAAGGATGTTGCCTCTGAAATGAAGACACTTCAGAGTTCATCATAAACCTCTGACATGTATTCAGTTACTGCCTGCTGTCACAGTCTGAAATACATTTCAAGGTGCCTGCATATTTTATGCTGTAACCTCTAATAAATACATACACATTTTCAATGATGTTGCATCATACTTTGTGAACTGATATGCCATGAAAGGGGAAGCACTGTCAATGCAATGGGAGCTCTGCAGGCAAAGGTGCTCAGATACATATTAAAAGTGTTTCTCTGACTGGTGCAGTATGTCAGAATGCCTGTGCAATACCAAAGAGAGTGTTGCTTTCATAATCATCTCTTTGAGGAAGCTTTCCTCTGACTGGATGCTAGTTCTCTGTTTCTGAGGGAAGCAAAACACATACTATTGCCATAGTGTCTGGTTTTCCTAGCCTGGGCTATGGAGGTAACAGCTCTGGCTAACCTGCCAGCGAAACTGAAGGATTTCACAACAAATGAAATGCTCTTTCATTTTGATGTTTACAGAAATAGATATAGATATAGATATGTATATATATATAAACTAAGGAAATGTGCTGTGCTTTTACTTAGAGTGATGAATAGCAAAATTAGCCTTCAAGAGCTAGGCTGAAATCTTGACTGAGCCACCATATACTCACATATAATGGTTTTCTCACTCCCCAAATGGAGGTTATGGCTCTTTTGAAAGAATGACTACAAGAGGTTTGCAGAACCAATTGTTAAAAATGACTGTCCCTTAATTTCTAGTAGCTGTCAAGAATTAGAAGTGTGGCATTGATTTATGGAGATAACCAGGCCACTTCTGAAGAGTTTCCTTCTTTTCAGAGAGACATATTCTGGGAGTCTGCTAGTATATGTGTTACCCATCAGCCACTCTCCCTATGGTTTGCTGCAGTCAGAAAAATGCAACGTTCTTCCTAAGAGTGTCATTTTGTATAGTTCAAGAAGTGCACCTTCTTAAAGTACAAGAGAAATTAACAGTGAAGCAGAACGAGCGATAATTATTTATTATCGGTCAATATTTCTAAAAGTAACTTAAGGCATTTGAGCACCTAATTTGAGAGATTCATTTTTTTATAACACTTGATTTTTCAGAGTATGACAGTTCATACTGTATAAATATCAGAGGGTCACAAGCTGGTCATTTTAAAAAAAAAGAATGTTGGCCAATTCTGGCACTTTCTGCTTGGTTAAAAAAAAAAAAAGGAGGAACCAAAGTGAAAAAAAAATAGCTGCTGCTTCTGCTGCTTTAAGTGCTTGTGGTCACTGTAAGAATGTGCAGACTTTGCAAATCTGACTCAAGAACTTGAGAAATGATGGGATCTACTTTCAGTAAAAGGCTAGAGGCATTGAGAACAGACCAGGATAATTGGTCATTGCATGAGAATAGTACAGTGTCTCCCTGTGACATGCCTCTAAGCTTCTACTAAGAGATCATGTAATCTTAAAACCATGTCAGAATTACCATTGTTGTTTTTTTGTTTTTGGTTGGTTGGTTGGTTGACAGGACTATGTGTATGTGTAAAAGTCCTGAAAAAGAGTAGTAAGGGAGAAGTGATGCCTTGTACTTCTTTTATTGGCTTGTCTGTTTTATTTTGGCATTAAAGTTATTACGGTAGCAATTTCTAAAGAGTTTAAAATACATGAACTGGAGACTTTGGGTGGTGTACAAGGTGTATAGACAGTATAGATTCAGCATTCCTTTCCAGCTGAATAATTGTTGCTTTACCTTGGATGGCAGAACAACTCCAGTGGTGAACCATATTTCCAGTGTCAAACCTTAACACGCTCGTGGAGATGGTGAGGCTGTGGTTTTTTCAGGCTTATAACTTTGAGTGATCTGTGGGCAATACTAGATTTGACCATGTGGAAATTCCCTTCTTCTGGGATGTATCAGGCCCTGATCGCCAGGGAGCTGACGAAGCTGTGGAGCGCAGAGCCCCAGCAGCGTGTGAACAGGCAGCCAGTGAGCACACCATGCCGTGCTATTAAGCAAGTCACTCAGAAATATACTGGCAGCTTTGCCATTAGTACTGCTATACTTTTCCTGCTGTGCACTCTGCTAATATAAATATTCCCAAGCTGCTTTTATATATACTCAGGCCACCAGCATGTCTGTACTTTTTTTCTGAAACCACCTTTTTTACATTGAAATAGGAGAGTTTAGAGCTATTTGAATTCTATTTCAGTATTCACAGCACAAAGCACAGTGAGAGCAAGAGCTGGATGTCACAGTGGCAGGACAAGCTGCATTTCTGTCCCTGAGTCACCCACCAGGTCTTTAACCTTTTGGAATGGGGTGCCAGAATTCTGCCATTTCCACACCAAACCCCGAGACAGCACTGGGTGCACGATGCAGAGCACTATAGAAACAACCATGCTGGCTTTGGCACTGGAAGAGGGACACTGGCAGCTCTGCATGGGATAATTTAGCCTCCCACATTGTATGTAGTTCCACGTAGAAACATTCCCTGTCCGTCAGCCACACCTGCCCTGTGAGTCTGAGCTGAAGGGCTGGTGTTCCTGCTCCTTGACAGTGAGAGTTCACAGCACAAAAGTCACAGGCACAACTAGTAGCTTTGTCATCTCCAGCAGCAGAAAGTGCTGGTGAGTTTGCCTCAGAAGAGGTCTCATTTGCCAAGCTAAGTGCCTATAGCATAGCCTAGTCCACTCTCTTAGTGGAAAGCAAATATAACAATCTTTTTTGCAGTGCCCAGCAGTGTTTATCTTCCAGGTTGACTGGCCTGCAGTGACATTAGTGTCCCCAGAGCTTCTGAACTTAATCATGTCCAGTTGCTGCTTGCCTGCTTGAAGCAGTCCTAGTCCACCCTCCAGTGTGTTCTTTCTGCCAGTCACTATGGGAACAGCAATCAAAGCTCATATTTATGGCTCTGTAGATGTCCAAGGTCACAGAGCACAGGTCTAGTGGGAACAATTAAAACAGGCCTGTCCAGTTAGATCTCTTTAAGCTCTCCCCACATTATACCTCTAACTAGAGCAGTAAAGTTAAAGCAGCATGACTGTCAGGATGTGACTGCTTTATAAAAGATATCCTTTATAGGACATAAAGATTCTCCATATACTGTCATCTGTGGAAGCATACTAGGAGTGTAGTCAGCATCGCTAATGTTGGACAAAACCTGCCCCAGGTTTTGCTCTGCATCCCCAGTGGAGAGCTGCACCCTGCCAGCACCCGCTGTGCTGCGCAGCCCCGGGCAGGCAGCGGCGCATCCTGATGGTCCTGCAGAGGGGCCCAGCTCTCTGCAGGCTGCAGGAGGGCAGGTCACGCTTCATCCGCCACAACTGTTGCTGGGATGAAGTTGTGGGAACTCTTTCAAAGTGGCAGAGTATGTTTACACTGGTTTGTTGTTGTTTTTTTCTTTTTTTTTTTTTTTTTTTTTTTTTGTGGCTTCAGTGGTTTTGCCCTCGGTACTTCTCTTTCTGTCATCACCTGTAACTAAAAATTCCCAATGCTTGTTTTTAGGGTAACAGCAAATGTTTATTCCTGGTGACTTGCTCTATAGTGGTACACAGGAAAAAAAAAAGAGAGGACTGTGAGAATCACTGGGATGAGAAGAAAGGAAAGACTGCAGTGAACTTAATACCTGAGGGACAGAAAAGTAGTTCTCTGGCAATTGCCAGGTTTTGTAAAAGGCAGCTGTCTCCCTCTCCCCTCCTGGTTAATCCACAGTCAAGTTCTATTGAGAGTCTTGTGTGATGGGACTCATGGTCCCATTGTTGGAGTTATATTGAGTCTGGGGATGAAATAGGTTCCTTCCCTTGAGTGTTGATGTGGTATGTTACATAAGAATGAAAATAATTTAGAAGATCAAGCAACAAACACTAAATGAAGATAGGACATAATTACCTCCTCACATGTAATGGGCACAGGAAGATGCAATTCCAGAATTTTAAACAGACTAGCAGGCATGTAAACATCTTTGTAAATCTATGGTCTTTTCTAATGATCCAGTTATTTCAAATATTTTCCCTTCCAATTCACAGCTGATTCAGTTTGAATAAACGGAGCATGTTTAATTAATATTTTCTTACATGAGAATAGTTGCTGCAAATAGATGCTGCAAATGAAACTAGTTCTTACTGTGCATAATGCTGTGTAGACACTGGAAGAGATAGTCCTTGCCCCTACCGTGTCCTGAGCATGCAAGAGAAGACAAAGATCGGGCATGGCACAGTGAAATGGCGTTTCTGGTGGTATATGGCAGTGCAGGGGCTGAGGCAGGAGAGAATGCACGTTGACTCCCAGGCCATTGCCTCTCCACCACTTCAAATTAGAGGCCTAAATTGCTTTGAAAAATCAATCTTTACTGCCACAATAAACTGGGACACTGGGATATTGCATGGACATGAAAATTCTTTTCAGAACAGCAGCTCAAAACACCTAGGAAAGTTTTGTTTTCATTTTGGGGTTGTTGGTTTTTTGCCTATATAAATCGCAGCCAAGTCTTAGCGAATGCTTGAATCTCACTTGAAAAGTTGAATTTTGATGTATGGGTAACCTTGAAGTCTAATCTTTAAAGGTGACAGGAAGTACTGGGAAAATCCATGAGTCATTAATGCTGAGTACATTCCTTATATGTATTGGAAAGGGGGACAGGAGGTAACTAGCTTTAAGCACCTCCTTCCTCCTAGGGAAAATATTTTACCGAAAGTCTTTTACATGAAGGGATTTGGGACTTGCGAGTACTTCTCCCCAGAGAATCAGCCATGGGGATTTCTGCCAGACACTGAAATTGAAGAGAGGAAACACTTCACTTGTGTCTATGTATAAGCTTTGGGAAACTCTCCAAATACATGAAGTTGGCATCAATCCATAGCAATTCCCTAACCAGTGATGGGCCCTAGTCAGCACTCCACCTTTGACTGCCAGCACTGTGCAATATGAATAACTGTGCGGATGTCACAAATTCCTTCTCGAAACACAGGAAAGAAAATTCAATTATCACCCTCCCCACTATTTTCTGACCAGCTCCTTCCTTGACTCAGCAATTTAGTATTGGTATTTCTCTAATACAGATATAAAGATTTCTCTGAGCTCTATACAGCAGGCTTGATATTCAGTGTCCAAACAATTTTTTTCAGTTGACTCATTTCAGTACTTTATCCCAGCAGTTGCTCTGGGTAATGCTAGCAAGTGGGTAGTGGTACTGGTTTGGACTGGAAGGTTCAGTGCTGAATGTGGATGTTCAGCATGGTGTGTGGAGGTGACGCAGAAGTCCTCATTTCCTTGGGGCCACAACATGAGGCCCCAAGGATTCACTGTTCTGGAGCAGGAATTAACTGCTCCTGGCTGCTGGGACATGGGGGTGTTACAAGGAATGCTGAATTTCAGTGTTCCTGGTGCAAGGGGTGTGATGTACCAACCTTAGCATATAGCACGTCTGTGTCTATGGGAAGCAGGAAACATTTGGAAACTTATCAAAGTGACAGATGGTAGAAATCAAGACATCTAGCATACCTTTTGCTTGAAAGAATAGAAACGCACCGACATTTTAAAGAGAAGGGAGGAAAGATACCCTAGCTTCTGCCCTTGGTGATGGCTTGGCGTTAGCTGTGTTTGGTAACTGATGCAAATGGAGACTTTGGCAGTAATGTCAGCAGGAAAGCTTTAGCAGAGCGGTGGCTGCCCACAGAAGATTGTCCAGGTTCCATGTGCAATTGAGGAACCCAAACAGATTTTAAGTTCTTGCCTTGTTTATTTTCTCTCCTGTTGCCTACCAGGGAGACAATCAATATACAGCATTAATGGGACTGCTGAGAGGTACCATGAGAGTTCAGGGAATTCAGAAAAAAACAACAAAAAAGAAACTTTCTTTCAAAAAAAAAAAAAAGAAAAGAAAAAAAAGAAACTACACGTTACAGCTTTGATTGTTGTTTTTGAAGGCAGTAGAAAAACCATGATTATTTTTTTTCTTTTGCACATTTTTTTTTTTTTTTTGGCCAGGCAAAGGAGAAATTAAAGTTGATTTTAAGATCTGGAATCCAATTCCGTTTCCCATATTATGTTTCCAAAGTAACTCTACTGGTTTCTTTTAAATGCAGTACTTAGGAAGTCAGTGGGGTTACTCTGTCTACCTGGGGGCATTCCCGCTACATGAGACCATCTGGTGAAGTTCCTTGTGGCGGCAGTGGTTTAGGGCCATGCTCTGCAGCAGACGTGGCAGTCCTCTATGAGAAAGTTTTCAAATAAGTTGGCTTGGGTACTAGGAGAACTCAGTAGCGAAGAGTTGCTTGTATCACTTTGCTGTGTTGGGGAGAAGGTATATTACTTCTCCTGGGCTGTGCTGAGCCATCCCCACCACTGCTATACTGCAATAAACCCAGGGAGCACTGAATGGGCTCACCCATGGTCACAAAGGCAGCTCATCACGGGGCTGGAAATTGAATTCTAGTGATTCAACCACTAAGCCAGTCCTCCTACCTGCCTGCCTCTCTTTTTAAAAACAAAATAAAATAGAGTAAAAGGAAATGAAATTTCCAGCTAAAAACCTGTTCTAGGAAGTGATTACGACACTGAGGGGTACTGAGGCTTTTCTGACATCAGTTCATTTTTTTAATCCATTTCATTTCACCTTTGCTTGACCTGCTCTGTTAGCAGCTGTAATTGTCTCTTTGTTATCAGCAAAAAAAAAAAAAAAAAAAAGTCATATAAGGAAGGTTATTACAGTCAAAATACAGACTTGCCCAAGGAAGGATTGAAGGAACCTCATGGAAGTCAAGAAATGTTGAACATTTTCTCATTTTGCTGTGTTGACCCAAGGAGCTGGAGAACAGATTTCTAGACCTTAAAACAAGGATCAGCAATCTACAGCATATATGCTAGCATAAGCAGTCAAGAGCAGGGATCACGGCTTCTTGAGACAAGCACCTGTGAAGCAGAATTGCTTTGTAGTTTCCAGTTCCCAACAGTTCCATATGAAGCAGGACAGGGGTGTTGTTTCCCTATGTTCATGACACTATGGAGATCTCCCAAGGTAAATTGCCACCACCAGGTTCAGCCAGTCTCTTAGTTAAGAAAAATATTATCTAGCATATCTCTCTTGAAAGATTGCCAAACTGTACCTTAAAATATATGTTTTATTCAGGAGTGATTATTTGCAAGAGATAAACAGAAAGCAGTTTCATTTTTAGCTAAAGATAAATTGATGCTTAGAACTTGCAAAACATCCTATTCCCAGAATTAAAGTAGTCCCTTTGGAGACGTCTCTATACTTTCTTTTACAGCAAGTTGGCTTTTTTTTTTTTTTTTTGCCTGATCTCTTTCTCTCTCTGCTTCATTCCTCCCTACCTCCACCCACCCACACAATCTCTTTATTTTCTTCTTTGCACCATTTCCCAACTGATTTTTTCTTTGCGTATTTGAAAGCAAGAAATTAGCTGGAAATCTAAAATGGCTTTAAGATTTTCAATTCTAGACTATCAACGAGCTTGAGGAATAACTTCTTTGAATATTCCCTATCTCTCCCATTGCCCTGCCAAACTCCTCAGTGCCCAAATGACAACAGTGCCCAGTGTGTGGCTCAGAACTGATCACACAGTGGAGCACTTCTTCTCTCTCACTCTCTGTCCTCAGCAATCTTTCCTGTTCCTTGGCTTTTTCTTGAAATTCCCCCAGAGAAGTTGTGTTCATTTTTCATGTATTCACATCTCTGTTGGGCATTGAAAATTGTATATGGGAAAATTTTCCAAATTATCAAAATAGGTTACAAAGCAGTGCTATAATGTAAAGATGTAGATGGGATAAGAAAGATGAATAGAAATACGTAGGGATGTAGAGGAATCTTAGATCAATGGATGCTTATGAAAAACTGGCTATCTTTCTCAAAGACAGGTTTCAGGTCAGCTAGGTTTGCTACAGGAATGAACAACTGACTTCCAGGCTGTTATGTGTCAGAAATCATGCTAGAGATACTGGCTATCACCCTATTCAGTGGTGGTATCCTGACCTAGCAGCATATTTTGTGATTCCACTTTGCTGTCCCAGCTTTAGCAAATAGTAATAAGTATGGGAGAAGTTAGGTGAAATTTAGTGGTCAACAGTGGTATTGACCCGGTAAAAGGTATTTCTTTTCACTGTAGCCAAGTCTTGCATCTCTATGCATGGTCATAGTCTCCTGTATGAGGAAGGGTGTGAACGCTTGTGATTAAGTGAGGCTGCTTTGGGTCTGCCAGGCAGCAGGGCAGGGGCAGGGAATTTCAGCTGCAAATATGAGGAGTGCCTCTAATCACAGGGCAAGTCTGTGAACGAACCATCTGCTGGGACTGGTGGAGGGTGAAACACCTCCCTAGATCTGAGCTGGAGCCCAGCACACTAGAAAACTGGATGGTGCAGTATTCTTGTGTAGTAACGGGCTGTATTTGAGGAGTTTAGGTCATTCCTGTGTCCTTATGCATGCAGACATAAAACTGTGTTGCTGGTGTAAATTGTGACTGTGAAAGAGGCCACAACTTTGGCATATGCATCCCTTTAGATTTACAAATTATGCATATTTACCATTTGGTGAAGTATACTGGGGACAGCAAATGGTACTTCTGCATAAAAATGAAAAGTAACTGAAAATCTGTTACATGCTCTATATAGCTCTGATCAGAGGGGAAAAATGACTACAGATTTGTGGTTGACATGCTTCAGAAAAGGTTCAGCAGAGTGTGAAAATTGACATTTAGCAAATAGCAATTCAGCCTTCATTTTTTGTGAAGTTGCTTGAAATAAACTGCAGGTTTAAAACAAAATGTTTGGTCAGTTGTTATATTGGATGTTGCTTGTCTCATTACTGCAGTTAATTAAAAGGGGGGACAAAAAGTCAAAGCCAGAGTCAATAAAATTGTTAATAAAGATTTAATTTGGTGGAATCATTATAAATTGACTGTACAATGAATGGATATGCCACAGGAGTATCAGTGTCTGAAGGTCTATAAATGGGTTTTCAGAAATAGCCACCAGGTTGTAGCCAATTTGTCATGCTAAATAAGCTCTTCAAATCCACTTATGGAAGTCTGTACATGTTTCCAAAGGGCATCACCACCAAGTATATGATGCATGCAGACACACCTTTTTTTCTCCAGCAGGTTTTATATTCTATCATTTCAAAACCTTTCTAGTTTTGGTATCTCTGTATTTCTCATTGTAAGTGATTTACTATTAAGTCCAATCTTTTTAGAAGTAATAGAATAAACCATCAAGGAAGCAAAAAAGTAAATCATCATTGCAGAAAGCACTGTAGGCTGAACCTGTGCACTGTCCGCATGAGATTTTAATCTACCTGACCCTTTTCCTTTAGATCTGACCAAATGGCAGGTAAAAATCTCATGATAGATAGACTTCAAAAAGAATTTTAAAATGGAAATCTGGATCAACCTTTCTTCCCTTCATAAAGCAGTTCTGATGTAGAAGACTGCATGCAAACTACTGGTGATAATGACTGCAATATTTGCATAGCCCTGCACCCCTGCCAGTAATCCTATCATTTGAGTACTTTGGGTTATCACGAGAAAGTGATTTTTCTGTCAGTGACAGCATGCTGGTCTGCTCAGCAGGATTATTTAACACCCTGAAAAAAAGAAGAAGATAAAAAATGTGCATTGTGCAGTCTTCTGAAGTAGGACAGAAGAGCAAGCCTTGAGAGTGGCAGAGTTGGCCCAAATTGACTCAGTGGTCAACTGGTGCCTGTACTGCACGTGAAAGTCACCCCAAAGTAGAGCGTTGTATATGTCTAGGTTAATAAATACGTAATGGGTCAATCTAGCAAGTTTTATCTGACTCAAGTACCATCTTTCCATTGGGTTTTCTAATTTTACGCCAGCTTGGGTAGCATTTGTCCTCCTGCAACCATCCAGCAGCCAACATAAACTTCATTACGTGCTCCAAAAGCTAATACATCACGTGTGCCCATTTGCAGAGACCAGACCTAAACTACTATAATCCTGCAGAGTGATGGGGCTGGGCTAACATCCATATTGCTGACTCTGCAGCTATAGAGGGGAGTCTCAGAGCCAGTGTCCCTTCATGCATCCTGCCCTCTAACTGCCCAAATCAGGCTGGGTTTTGCCAGCCATTCATGCTTGGCATCCTTAGGGCTCTTTGAAATACCCTAGCCTGAAAAATAAGCCTTGTATGGCTTATTATTTAACTCAGTGTCCTTATGTGGAAATGGAAAAAATCCATTTAAGCCTCAGCTATTACCTCCAGGCTACAACACAGCTATCCCTCTCCCCACTCAAATGTCTCAGGGTTACTATGAAATTTAGTGGCTCCCCAAATCTGCTTTGTGATGTGCTCATCCTCTCCGTGTTCCTGATGGCAGTAGTTTGTGTGATATTAGGTAGTAAGCGGTGCCAGTGGCACAGCTGAAGAGCTGCCATGCTCTGTTTCTATTTCTTTACCTCCTCCCTGGCTTGGTGACAGTACATCAAGATAATACCCAATCTTAGCAGCCTCTTCTGTAATTCTGGCTGAAAAGGTTTCTTCCAATTTATGCCGTTTAATTAGAAGCTTTCAACCTGTAATTAGAAACTTACACCAGCCCAACCTTTGTTTCTGAAAAATGCATTTATGGTTTAGGCAATTATGGTAACATAAAAAGTAATTATTTTTGTCCATGTGTGAAATGAGTGTGCTCATTAATGCACCCAACAGGAGGAGGATTTTATTTTGTTTCAATTTGTTTTATTTTATTGCAATAAGTTACATAACAAGGTATAGCAAACACACAGAAAAAGGTGGTTTATGTAGTAGCAGGGGCACGTCTAACTCCTGGGGCTGTCACCTGGCCATGCTGAGAGCACAGAGGAGCTGTGGTCAGCGGGCATGGCCTTGCTGCAGCCTGGCACCACACAGTTAACACACACAGCCATGAAAGAATTTACAGCCTGAGACCATTACTTGACCAGTTTTGACCCAGGCTGCATAACCTTGTGCCAGGAGACATTTGGTGGTGAGATTTTTGTAATAAAAGCAATGACAGGCTCTTAAGTTCCAGCTAGTGGCATCAGTAACAGTGCAATGGTTTAGTTACCAGCTCTTATTCAACCACTCGGTGATAATGTCATTTACTGTCCTACTTCTGATTGTGCCAGAAGAGGGACATCTGTCCCTTGCTTTTCCTCCAGCCAGAGCAGACTCTGTGCTTCTGTATTTCGTAGTGTCTCCTACGGCCGGTTCCTGGCATGGATTATATTAATATGTAGGGCTATGTTCTACAGGCTGAATCTTCTCAGTCCTGCCTACAGCTGCTATGGTTTTATCAGTCACCCCTGTGCTCCCAGCTGATAACACCTCTGCCAAGGAGTGCAAATTGGCGCTGTGCCTCTGGCATCGACACCCATAGGGCTGTGCCTGCTCAGGATGCGGCCCCTGGCCGTTCTGCTGCTGCTTCTGGCCGCAGCCAGCCCTGGCTACGTGGAGGTTTCCCACCACTCGGCCCTGTAATGACTCTTGGTGTTTGAGCTTATCAATTAAGGCTGAAAGATTGAGCACTGCAGGATGGAGGTAATCCTGCAGACAGCTCTCTGCTCAGGTCTGTCAGGCACAGTAGGGACTCAGAGCAAGACCAATCTGCTCACAACCCACCGGCTGAGGAGAGTGTCATTGCAGTCATCCCTACACTTAAAATAGGCACAATTCATTTTGCATCCCTCACCCCCTTCCCTGGTCACTTAAACACACTCATCATCTTAAACCACATCTGTATTTACTCCACATCATTTTTGACTATCTCCCAATTTCTATGATAATTTCCTTCCTTGATTTATAAGCAACAGAATTTTTTAATTATCCGGATGATTTTAATTTTCTCAGCCATTCCTCTAGTTAGTTAAACATTAACCTCGTACTTTTTTCTTGACAATCTCTACCCTTCACCACTTCTCCAGTTCATAATGAAACTAGATCTCAATAGTATTACACAGTACATTTTTCTCCCTAGACTAATTTAATATCTTCTGTTTGATCTCTCTTTTTGTCCACTAAATATTGTATTTGGCTTCTTGTATAGAGATTACTTTTTAAAAAAAAAAAAACATTTGCATAATTACATCTCCTTCAATAATTCCCATGCTGTAGCATGGTAGGCATTCACAAAGCATTTACAATTGTATTTTGATTCATCCATGTTTTTCTGGTTTTACTGCTTTTCAGTGCTCTGAATAAGCTGCAGCTATATTATAAGTATGCAAAGTGCCCTGGAAGACTACAACAGGGGACTTGCAGTGTTATTGGAGGAACTTCATGCTCAAACTTTTCCTTTTGCTGAGGGATGACATTTTTTCAGAGGGAAATAAAAGCTGGTTCTCTCCTGCTTTGTGCTGCCAGCAGCAGGCTCCTGTGAGCCACAAGCTGTACCGCACCTCCAGACTCCTTTGGTTTCTCATTTATCTAGACCCACTCAAATCTTTCAATATTGGCTGAGCATCTTTGTAGTGGTTTCAAACTGCTCCTGTTACTCAATTACCCTTCCTCTCAGAATCATAAGCTCTGAAGGAGTTTAAGGTATTTCCATTATGTTGTCAGGAAGGTATTATTTCAGGAAGGACTGTTTAGGAAAAATTCACTAAGCACAATAGTTGCAGCTCAAACCAGGTGAAAAATAAACATTTTTTTATTATTATTTTTTGGTGCTAAGCTGAAGTTAGCAAAATCAGCAGCAGATTTATAATGTTTCCTGAGATTAAGCACCTCTTTTTCTATTGCTGTTGTAAGCACTCCATTAAAAAAAAAAAAAAAAAAAAGGAAAGTTGCAAAATGAGATTTAAGACATTAGCTTGAGATTGAATTAGCAGAGCCGAATCAGGGGGAAATGGTCAGAACTAGATGGATGTAGCCTGGCAGAAGGGGAGGATGGAGCAAGTGCACAGGTACCCCACACACACACGTTCATTCACCCACCAAGGACCGCAGCACTTGCAGAGTCCAAGCAGGACTATTCATCCAGCATGCTCACTGTGCTCCTTATCCAAGGAAATATTAAAGCTTGTCCACAATTTTAAGCACAAGGGTAATTCACATTATTTTCTCAGTTCCTTTTTCTCTTCAGTCAGCATTGTACAAAATCTCTTTAGCGTCTGTGTTGTCCAAATACAGAGAAGCAAAGTTGTTGCACCCCTTGCCATTTGAACCAGACATCTCTGGCTCAATTAGAAAAGTGTAATTTTCAATAAAACATCATTAGACCTCTGCTCCTGTCAGGTCTCTGACAGATTTAATTGGATTTTCCTTAGGAATTAACCATGGTTTGTGGATGATAGCTGAAAGAATTTTCATTCATTGTCCTCTAGATCATGTTAGGAATTAGATGGGCTTTGGACCACTGGCCATAAAAATCCATTTCAGAATATGGCTGCATTGGAATTGTCACTTAACAGATTTGCAGCATAAACACTGGAAACTGTATTATGATGCATGCTGTCAAACTAAAAACTATTTACAGCTATACCCAGGATTTACACTTGGATGCCATAATAATAATATATCCTTGTTTACTTCCATAATTAATGTTCCTAAAGAAAATACCCTGGAAACCTTTCATAAGCAAGATTTATTTCTGTTGATTGAGACTGTAATCAGATGTCCCCATTCAAACAGTAATTGGTGTGCTTCATTAAAATGTAATTGAAAACAAGATTTATGTCAATGCTAGGGAATAAATAACAGGGATACATATTTTATTATTAGTGATGATACTTCTGTAAGCTTTCAGCATACTTGCTGCTTTTGTACTGTGCCATATGTGACAACATATTTTGTCAAAATGTTGGTATCTTGGTTAGGAATGAGAGAGAGATTGTGTATTTTCCCCTTTTTATTTTAACATCTCACTCTGATGTACCAAGGCCAGCTCCCTTTTTTTTTTTTTGCTCTTTTCCTATTTTATCTTAAGCTCGGTGTCATTGCTGTTGCCATAATTTAGCTCATTTTGTTCTCACGAAATAGCAATCCCTTCCAGTAGAAAGGAAACCTAGGCAAGAAGGTTATTGCTCATGGCCGAGCATTTTGCTCCATGTAAGATTACAAAATTTTGCTTGAACTTCAGTTGAGGTTTTGACCAGGTGAGTCCCAGATGAAACCCCTTATTCCTCCTCTCAAACTTTTTCTGTTCCACTACAAACAGAGGTAAGGCAATTTAAAAAAAAATGTTTAAAAGCATTCTGGAAATGGAAATTAAGCATGGTTTCTTTGCAATTCTGTAAAATCTAATTACCTTCCAATTAATGAGGAGAAAAGTATTGTGTTTTCTTCTATAAATAGATATGTGTAAGATAACACAAATAATGGAGTCAGAAGTATAAGTCACTGGGAATAGGTGATCCCATTGATTTCATTGAAACAAGGGAGTTAAAACTGAAAACAAATTCCAGCCTGAGATAGTGGTTCATTACCAGCAAATTGATGGAGCTCTACATTTACTTGCTAGCATAATTTACCAATTGTATGAGATGTAAGCAGGCACAGTGGTAACATTGGCTAATTTTATGCTCAATGTGAAATCTTATAGCTGGTCAGATGGATACCATAAGAAATAATTAGAGTCATTAGAAATAATGGGCTACAGCTGCAGTAATACATGCTCTATTCTCAGTCCAGAGGTTTCTAAGCAAAATTAAATTAGCTCATGTTACCACACTGCTGCATCATATGCTCCTCACCTCCTGAGAGCAAACTTCTTTCTCCATTTCCACACTACAAGAGAAGTTTGTGGCTAATGCAGAAAAATCCCCTGTTGGGGACAAGAACTTCTGAAGCTTGAGGCCACTCCTTGTATTTTACCAGTGAATTACAAAGCCTGTTTGTATCAATGCTGGACACCCCACCCCCCACCCCTGAGACTATTCACATTAAACTTTATTTTTTTAAGGAAATGATATCCATTTTATTGGAAGCACATCAGCAGCCCCTAGCTGACGATGTTACTGCCCTCGCATCTGTAATATCCTCTCCTCTCCCCATATTCAAAAGGCCATTCATAATAGTAAGTCAAACGATGGATTATTCTGGAGGGGGATGAGGAAAGGAGAGGGACAAGAAGGAAATATAATCCGTGCTGCTGGAGTGATTAATGTAGCTGTTTATGATGAAGGAAATGAAAACTAGAAATCTGGGCAAGTAATGATCTTTCCAAGAGAATGAATTTCACTGGAACCGCAATACAAACTCATATGCTGACCTCCTTTAAATTATTGCTGAAGTTTTCAAAACAAAGCAGGGACGGCACCAAAAATTTTGCTCTCTTGCTGACTCCCAGGACCACAGAATATCCAGCGATAGCAGGACAGGGGCTCACTGCAAGATGCATGCAAGCCATCAACCTCTCTTTAAAATCAGAGCTGCTTTGGTGATAGGTTTAAGTAAAAGGACTTAAGAGGTACATTTAACACTGTCCATTAAGCATGGTGAGCTGGAGGAAGGCTTCCCCTGCATACATCATCTTGCACATTGCTATGCAGGCCAAGTGTGCTCAGTGGGAGGAACAGTATTTTTGATGAAGGTAAGAGCTTAATACTGCAGCTTTGGAAAGATCAGTTATCCATCTGCCAGCCATCTATCTTTGCCTATGGTACTTACCTGGCCTCAGTTATTACAGTATGTAACTGCTTCACAACCACTGATATATTTTTCTTTTCATTCTCCCTGTGGAGTTGGGAAGTGCTATTACCTCTGTTGCAGAACTAAGAAGTGAGATTAAGGGTCAGATTTGTTATGGCATTTAGATGCTCAATGGGATTTTCAAAAGTACCTAACACGTGGTGTAATAAGTGGATCATGGTCTCTATGATAATTTTGAAAATCCTGTTACTTGTGTCTTTCCTTTTAAAATTTTCAGCTTGTGTGACACCCTGGTACCCATAAGAAAGGTTCCCATGATGTGGGTCATCACCCAGACAGGAGACTCTTCATCCACCTACCAAGGAGGTTGGCAGGTGGGACAGGAGCAACTTTATGGCAGTGGATGGAAGTTGTCTATCTCAGTTCTGAATTCATTGTGTTTGGAAATCAATGTAACTCTGTAGAGAGCAGTAAGCTTACCCTCCTTGCACAGCTGTGTCAGAGAGGTCAGAGTCTGGTCCTCAAGACACTGGAGCAAAAATAAGCACCATCCATGGTCAATAAAAAGGGCTTATGTGCCAATTGCCGGGATGGAAAATTCAAGAGCAGGAGCAAATAATGAAACAATCTATATTCATGCAGCCACCTTTCCATTCTATTGCTGTAAGTACGGGCTTACACCTAGCCAGGAGATGTGAATCCTGCTGAAAGCTCCAGAGTATCATACTGAAAAACAAATGTTGATTTTGAACAAATCATCTGTTCATCACTAAATCATTTTCTTTCATTATTAGTTTCCAAATTGGTTCTGCTCTGGAAGACAGAATTAGGTTTAAAAGCAAAGCGTCTCTTAAACACTTGCTTTAAATGAAAGTATTCGGTAAACATTACTCAAACCCCCTAGAGCATAAACTCTTCAACTGCTTTCTCCGGCTTTGCATAGACTTTTCAGCTCCTGGTTTAAAGACAGGTGTCTCAGGGATTCATTCAGGAAATCAGAAAATAATCAAATTAAATCCCTCGCAATCATATGCCCCTCTAATGCCAAAGAAAATTTTATTAAGACTTTTCTGTCCTTGCTTACTGTAGCCTAAACTGGGACAAAAGTCTCCTGCAAACAGGTAGAGTTACACCATTGTCAGACAGGTGTGAGAGAGAAGAATCAGACTCCAAACCCACAGCACAAATACAAAACTGTACAGGCTGCAAGCACAAGCTTCTCATCTCTGGAAGAGCCGCACTTTGCTGTTGAAGTACTTGCATTTATTTCCATAGTTTTAAGGTTCTAAAAAAAAAAAAAAAAAAAAGCCCTGGGCTTTAAAATGATATTTTTAACATTAAAGGGATGGGGTTTGGTTAATTCAGCATGTCAGCAAGATTGTAGCTGTCTGAACTAGTGATTTAGGATGACAAGAGTGGGGTTCAGCTCAGCTAACTTTAAAAACACACGTGGTGCTGCAGAGAGTGGGGAGGGTTATGGACCAGCAGCAGAGCCCTGGTGTTGTGTGCTTGTCCCACATTATACCAGGGACAATCAGGAGATGCTTGAGAGGGACATATGTGCCTCCAGGACGCAAGAATCCCCTCCTCTATAGGGATTAGGATGTGTCTAAAATTGCATGGTTTTTCATCACTGTTTTTAAGATGCTGTTATCCTCCCTGTAGGAGTCTGTTGGGTGGAGGAGGGAGAACAACTCACTCGCTTTGTTGGATGTGAAAAGAGAATAAAACTTTGGGGCAATGTTATCTAATAGACTCCCAGGCACTTGTTAACTTGTTCAAAGCATGAATTTAACTCATTTGGATGTTGCTAGGACTTGTGTGCATAAAGGAAGATATGGAAGGAGAAGGTCCCCTCTTGATCCCCCCATCATGGGAAGCTATTCTCCGATTTCCCAGCTCCTCACCCTCTCCAGCAGAGCACTGGTGTGGGAGTGGGGGGCTGCTCCTGTAAAGGGCAGGAATCAAGTGCTGCTGCTGCTGCAAGTGAGTGCATTTGCACTGTGGTGTCTGAACGCTGTTTTGCACTTACAAGATTTATTTCTCAGTGGGCAGAGGAGCTACAAGATTAACAGATGAACAAATACATTGAGACAGCCAAGTCATCAAATAAATCGAAGAGTCACTAAGATGTCGGAGAGCTGAAGAGTCTCCTGGCCATGGTTCTCGGGAATTATTTTATCCTCGGATTAGCTCAGCTGTCTTGGGGTTTGGACACATCCTCTGGTGAATTTGGCTACAGTGACTTAAGACATTACTGTCCCCAGCCATCTGCTTCTCCTCTGGATGATCCTGCCTCTGGAGCAAAGGCAGCAGGAGGGAATGTGTGCCTTCATCCCAGCCACAGCAGCTCAGATCCTGGGGGCTCAGTGCAAGCAGAGGGTCCTTAGTTTTCAGGGTAGACACCAGCCTGTGGGCTGTACCACCAAAGATGAGAGCGCGCTGTGTCCCAGGGCAGAAATCTCCAGTGAAAAAGTGGGGCAGACAGTGTGTTAAGTTGCCGTAATGAAAGCCACCAGAGTGCATGTGCCAGAGCCCTAAGGCCATGTGCTATGACTATTTTTACCATAAAGAAATTCTAACAGATACTGGAAAGGCAGTTATTGCAATTGGAAGGTCAGAGGGAATCATATCCCAGGCAGCACTACTTAATGTCAATCATTCTTTGCAGGCTTTTTCTCATCTATTCAATCTGCAATTCAATCAGGAAAAAAAAAAAAAAAAGAGTAGCAGCAGTTTTAACCTTAGGTTCCTCATACAGGAAACAGTCAAGGGGTGATACCAATAGAGGGATCAGAAGAAGGTTTATGTAGGATGTAACTTCCCTGTGGAGAGCAAACAGAAAGCATCTCAGAATGATTGCTCAGAGGCTGCTAACCATGAGACTGTGCTCACTCCTTGGGCTGTATATGCCTCACTTCTCTGAAATTTAGATTTAGTTGAGTCAGCCAGGAAATTATGGATCAGTCTGGGGTCTTAAGGGAAGGTGTTTGAAACCCAGCAATATGAAGACACCAACAAGAGGGAAAGTCATAACTTGGAAAGTGCCACACAGAGGAAACTGTGCCTCTGCTTTATTGAACTGTTGGCTGCAATAAATACAGCTGAATTCCCTGTCTCCCATAATGTTGTCTTAGTACCAGCAGGAGTCTGTTTAAGAATACACTTACTGGCACAAATGATTATATATGAAGAGCAGAGAAACAGCTGAAGTGCTGCTGCAGTAATGCAAGCAAATTCTAAAAGATGTCCAAGAAAGCTGGGTGTTGTGTGCTGCACTTGTGTTTTGGTTTTGTCACCGTGATCGCTGCTGCCTGCCCAAAGCGCTCCAAGCAGAGACATTTCTGTTCAAGTCTTCCTGCTCACTTCAGCTGGTGAGTCCATAGTCTAGATTTTCTGGTGGTACAGTAGAAAAATTATGATAAAATCAACTAGGAGGACATTCCTGAAGAAGGAGAAATATTTTTTTATTATTATTATTTTCAATGCAGAAAGTAATACGAGACTTTTATAAAGAAGAGAAGTATAATACAAGACCTATGAATGAATAATTAGCAAGAAAGACTGAACCTTGCACTTTTAGATCTTAAAGCGTTAACCTCAATTGCCTGAACTAAAAGGTTTGGCTGTGTTAGCCAGTGCTGTAATAGTGCTGTCAGATCTCTCTGGCATATCCATGGTTAGGAGGGGTCAAAGCACTGCAGAGGGTGCTGGCTGTGAGCACTGTGAAATGAATGTAGGACTGGAGACCAAGAATTCTGGGGGTCTACATCTTTTTCTTTTTTTTCATCAGTTTTCTTATGTCATTAAACCTTTCTATACTTCACGTTATAGGGAGTCATGAGAATGAATTTGTTCCTGTTTAAGCAGTGGTTTGAGCAGGAAAAGTGCTTGCACTCTCTGTGTAGCTATGCTGCTTTGCTAATATCCCCCGTTACTATTCATCAGTTACAAATCTGAGCTTGTGTATGAGGGATTTGATCACAGGGGAAGCTTTTTTGCACCTTGCATCTTGTTCCAGCATTTACAGCATAGCAAAGTTGACGTGAATTGTTAGCAGATTGAGTTTGTGGCGTATTTTACCACATTACACGCGATTTCTTTCCATTGACTAAACCAGGCATGGATCTGAACTTCAGTGGGTTCTAAGTTGCCTTGCAATGGACAGTCAGGCTGTTCAAGACAACAGCCTGAAATTAAGCATCAATGTTCAACCCAGCAGGCTCTGTAACTCCCTTTTCTGTTACAGACTGGAATCACCTACGCGCGCGTTGGTGATGGAGGCTCCGAAAGGCATCGAGATCAACGCTGAGGCTGGCAGCTTGAAAGCCACGTGCAGGACAGAGCTCAGGCTGGAATCCAAAGATGGAGAGGTAAGCAAAGAGTGTCAAGCCTTATGGCAAAAGCAAACCAAGCCACAGATCTCCTGGAGATTTATAACCTGATTCACTTACCAGCTCCATTTGAAGCACTGGTTTAAAAGCACTGGTGAAGCAGCCTTCCTAGCTTAGGTTCTGCTAGCAGTGATTGAACATATCATATGCAAACAAGGCTCACTCTGTGGAGAAGGCTGATTCATTATTTTTAAAGTGCTTGGATAATAGCATCTGTTGTTCAAGCAAATTTATGCAGCTGTAAAGCACACAGTGCTCCTAAATTCTTTGTTTCCTTGTCACTTTAGAACAGGATTTACTTGGCCAACATAATTAAATCTTTTATCATACATTTTTCTATAAGAAGAGCTTAATTCACCTGTATTGATCTCAAAAGCTTTTGTAGCTGATGTTTTCATTTTGGAAAGAAAGGGAATATTAGGAGACACAGGTTGTTGCACTGGGGAAACTTCTAAAGAGAAAGAGAGAATAACTAAAACTGATAACAGAACAAAAGTAAAATAGGTGTTGATTTAAGCCTCTTCTGGTGTCTTGGGAGTACATGTGCATACCAGTTCTCATCCCCCCATCCTGCCACAGTTGTGGAAGACACTGAAGGATGTGGATGATTGGGAACCCAAGGACAGCCTCAGCAGGAGGCTTCCCATAGAACACGAACTTGCCACCAGCAGATCTCCAGTATAGCCTGACATTTTCCTATCTTAGTGTCAGGTGTGATTCACAGATTGGGATTCTTACTGCAATCCCTGTTATTTCTAAACGTTTGCATTTTAAGATATTTCAAACCCTGATCAGGGTTTTAAACCAAACAAAACAAAAACAACAACAACAATAACAAAACACACACAAAGCAAAACAAACAAACAAACAAAAACCCTACCTAATATACTACGACTGAAATTCAAAGCATTTCATGACTGCAAGCAGTTGCCTTTATGTTTTTAACACTAATTTGCTTTTGAAATGCATGTATTGACCTGTCTCTTTCAGGCGATTAGATGGTTGGATACTAAAACAGAAGTGGCAATTTTTACTGTAATTGCAAGATAAGAGCAAATGCTGTCAATTGCCCTGTAATATTCTGGACTGCAGGTTATCTTACGGTGCCCTTCTCAGTAATGCTAGAATACTTCCCTGCAGTTGCCATGTATCTGAGAGCAACACGTTCGCTTTTATGTTCTGTTTTGTAAGGAGAAACTCGGGTCTGTTATGGCATTTAAATAATTTTTAATATATATAAGTATTATAAGTATGGATAAAATAAAGATAAAAGTCAGCGCTGTGAACCTGCAAGGAAATAGGATCACAGTGCCAGAAGTCCCGGCAGAGGAGAGGGGTTATTGTATGGAGGTGAACCGTACTTGCTTCCCCAAGCAATGAGGCATGTTTCTGGGTGCTGCAAGGGTTAACCCAGACATGGAGGTGCCCCAGGAAGCTAGGAGCCATGAAAACACAGTGGGTAGATTAACAGAAAAAAAATGGAGGTCTTAGGAGCCTCATGGTAAAGGCAGGTAATACACTCACCCAGATTTATATCAGACTTTCCCCAGCTTCACACATTTGCCTGCCCAGTTTTTGTAGCAGCTCAGTTGTCCAAAGGGTGCGTCCTTAAATGCAAGATCAAAAATAACAGCTCTTCACTAATTCTCTCTCTTTTTCTCTCTCCCTCCCTCTGACTTCAGATAACACTGAATTCTGCAAAAATCAAACTACCTAACTTGCCTCAAGGATCTTCCTCTTCTGCAGGGTCCAGGCAAAAAATCTACGAGCTCTGTGTGTGTCCCAATGGGAGGTTATTTCTGTCTCAGGCAGGCAGTAGCTCGACCTGCCAGATAAATACAAGCGTCTGCCTTTGAGAGACAATTTGCAGTGGGGCATTGCAGGCAGCACAAAAGCCAATTCTGATCTCACAGATTGCAGCTGCCAACTATTTTTACTAGAACACAGAAAGCCTATCAAAGACTTTTTTTGTGTGCGCGCGCGTGTGTGTGAATATATATATAAAATATATATATAAAATTATATATATCCTCTGTGTAAAATGATGTTTCAGTACAAGGAATCCCAGGGTGACCCTGTTACATTTGTGTAGCATTTCTCTTTCCCACACCAAAATTTACTGGTACGATCTACTGAATTGGACTTGATGCTCCCCTGGACCCTTCTGTAATAATATAGTCTAATGATCACCCCTTGTTTTTGATCATTTTCTAAAAGCAATGGGATTGCTGGCTGGTCAAGACCCTGGAACCAGCGTAGACCCACTAACATACAAAGGGGAGAGTAGCGTCTCTGATTATTTTTGCACCATTAAATCAGTAGCATGAGAAAAACAAAATAGCCTGATGTGCTGGGCTGGTTGACTAGAGTGATCCAAGATACCTGGGGTTAAACTACACTCTCTGGTTTTCACCTGAAGCATGGCTCCCTGTTGGGAGAGATGGATCGCACTTGGCCAGTAGAAAAATCCTGATCTTCTTGCTGGAGTGAGTGTTTTCTGAAGGGGTTCGGTACTTGCTTGTGCCTGCAATGGATGCCTTGTGCTATTCAGATGTGACTCGTCAGCTCTAACCCTAACCTAAAGTCATCTCTGTGCTAACAAAACTAGCACTGTATTTAGTTCTTAAAAGGAAAAAAAAATGTGAAAGTTGGACTAAAATAGAAAAGCCTTAAACCTTCTTAGTTAACAGGTGTCCTGGATCACCCTACATGCTCTCTATTACCACCTTTAATTTTGAAAAGACCTAGCATACCTTGTGAAGGTGAAAAGATTTAGAATTTGTACATTACCTACTAATACCTATAGAAACAGAAAAAATTACCTATTCTACCCATAAAAACCATAGAAATTCATACAAATTAGATGTATAATATGAACGTTATACCAGAATTTTTGTCATCTTTCTATTCAGGATATGCAGTCCGGGATCACATAAATTTTGTGGAGATTGCAAATATCAGAGACGCTGACAATGTATCAGATTCTTTTAAGAATCTATAAAGATTGTGACAAATTCAGATTGCTGGAAAGCAAGGGCTTGGGATGCTGGTTCCTCTAGAATTTGAGCCCAAAAAACTCTGTGGTCGAATCTCTTCATGGGTGCATTTTTCCTTAGTGAAGTCCAGGAGTCACGGGCAGAATAAAATCTTTGAATAAATATAAAATATAATAAAATATAATCTTTGAATTCTGACCCATAACTGCATCCATATGCATGTAAAAATCCTTGAAAAACAAATGAACTAATTATCACAAAAGCGTTCAAGTTGCAGTAAATCTCACGAGAACCACAAGGTTTCTAAGCCACTGAGATGCTATTGAAAATATTGCCTCATGTGCAAACACGACAGATCTATGCCTGTCCCTTGTGATATCTAAGCAAAGCTGGTATTCTTCAAGCAATTTTCAAGATAAAAATGTAGCTGACAATAATTTTTAGAAATAACTTAGCCCTTTTTTTTTTATGTATTTCCACGCATGGTCATGTGGTCTGGAGAGTACCAGGGTTTGATTTATTATTTTTTTTAAATGATCAATTCTGGCCTAATCCAAAACTGGCTGGACTCAATGGGAAGATTTCTATGGAGTTTGGACTAGATGTTGCTGCCTAACAAAGCAACATTCCCATAAAATTTATTCCTGAAAAAGGATAGAGTGATCTACATTTATTTCAGTGATGCTTTCAGATTAATGAACGAATTCAAACTATTTGTTAATGAATGATTCCTGTAATTATTGTCTTGAGTCAATGTTCGAATGCAAAGGGTCACCCAGGATAACAATTGTATTGGGACACAGGACTATACCATCTCTGTTCAAAGAGGGGAATTGTGCCTATGCCTTAAGTCAATGCACTCAGCAAGGAGAAGCACATCATATTTATCTTGTTATTAAAACTAGTTCATTTGGGGGGAGGGACAGGAGGGTGTCTTGGGAAATGGTTGTGCAACTTAGATGTTAATGAAATGCATTAAGACTGTAGGGGCACCAAGAGTGATACCATTTTTTTATTTTTATTTTTTTTTAACCATGTTAAATATAGCAAAATACTGTGTACGTTACCTCTGGGATTACAACAGAAGTCCCATTCATAGTCCTACATTTACTGTAGAATTTTTTCCGTTTCATTTAATACTGATCAAAAACCTCATAGCAAGCATGGCCCAATTCATAAACAAATCCTGTGTGCACAAGCACGAGTGGTTGTGAAGGTACGTGCTGCAGGAAGAGTATCCTGTACAGAAAATGAATTGCATTAGCTTTCCCTTCTTTGAGGGTCTCAGTGCTAGTGAGAAGCATGGGGCTGAACCCAAGGACTGACCCAGCAGGGATGCTGCCTCCTGATCTCCATGCTCTGCTCTCAAGTCCTCATCCTCATCCACACACACCTCTGGCTGCTGTGCCAAGGACTGCTTTCCCAGCAGTTTCATTTTGAGTGGCTGGTCTTCTCAGCTGGGTTATTGGATGAGGTTATCACCTTCTCATCTTATGAAGGCCATGAAACTGCATGAGGATATTCAGCCATTTCTTTTGCTATGAATTTCTATGGGGCAGCTGTTAGGGAACAGCCTTAGACATCTGTGCCATCATGACGAAATACTGTTTTCTGCAGAAGGCTTCTTGGATGTGAACAAAGGATAATTATGCCTATGTAAAGGAGTTCCAGTTACTTCAATATATTCTACAATCCTGTCTCCATCTTAAAGAGCATAAAATGATACGCTGTGTTGAAAGATGAGAAGCATGAAATGATATGCTGTGTTGCCAGAGAGATTGAACCCATATAGAGACTCAAAAATCATTTGAGCCCCACTTGAGTTTTAAGACCACGGTTTAGATGATGATGCCTGCTCTTGCGTTGGCCATGTGACTAATCCCCTGCTGTTCAGTGAGTGGCAAACCAGAGCAAACAGGACTGCATGTCTGAGATCCCAGGGGAAAAAAAGTCATTTTGTTTAAAAAGTAGCATTCAAACACATCCAGCTATCTCACAGTTTGTTGTCTGGGGGCAATTGTGGAGTGACTGACTCACCTGTTCGAAGAGGCAGATGCATGAGACTCCCTTTTCCTCCTGCCTTGTCCAGAATCCATTCACAATTGCTTTACCTTTATGGGTTGGTTTTCCTTGAGTGCATCCAAGTTAGAACATCCCTGACCGGAGTTTCATATGTATGCTCTACCTGCCATTGATAAATGCCAAAAATGAATGAGGATTTGTGTATTTCTTTATGAATCGGGCCTGCAATTTAGTTCAATTAAGCATTTGCTATTAGGGGAGATGCCATTTATCTCTAATCAGAGTTTAGTTTTACCTCTCAACATTAAGGCAAGGCTGGGGTGGATGGTGAATTTGTTCATACTGAGCTCAGTGGAAGAGACGCCAATGAATTCATGACCTGAGCTAGGGCAGGAGATTGATGAGTGAAAATTCTGGGCACCAATGCCAGTGGAAACACTGCCAGCTATTTTGGTGGCTGTGGAGCTGAAATCTGACTCTGCACTGTGTGCGATCCTGCATTGCAGCTATGTGCATTAAAAACATTGAAATGCTAATCAAGGGACTGTGATACTAATGTCAATATACCTGAGGCAACCAGATAAAGATAAATGCTTTTATGTATTATAGTTCTTAATTTTATAGGGCTTTGGAACCTTGTTAAATTTGCTTTAGATGCCACACTTTAGTACGCAGTCAGGAAAATGACTGTCAGTGCTTACCTGTACAACAGTACCTTAGCCATATATCATGTATGACCCTTCTAAGTGAGTTAGAATGTGCGGGAGGGTTAAAGCAAAAAGACTTTGCTATTAGCAAAACCAGAGATCCTAATACTGATTATACAACTGTATCCATTCTCCATGTGTCTTTGTTTTTCTTTTTTTTTTTCTTTTTTTTTTTTTTACCCTTTTTTGAAGTTTATTACCCAGTAGTCAGTGGGGGTAGCTTTAGAGTACAAAGAAATGTTAACACTAAAGGAAGTAATTGAAAGGGGAAGCCAGTAACTACTAAAATAGGTATAAGGCCTCTCCTAGATATGCATTCTTAGAAAACTAATCATGTGCAAGAGTGATTTTTATTTGTCTCTCTCAGTCACGTGCTGTCAAACAGCTGTATTTTAAGAGTTTTTTTTCTCCTTTAATCACAAATATCATAATGCACAAACAAAAAAGTTTAAGGCATAAGCCTAAAATACCATCTGCAGTATATGGTACAGCAAAATGATATCTAAACCAAGAAAACCCTCCCTAGAAATTGCTTCAAGGTTTAAGAGAGATCCCTGTGGAACTCCTGAAGATGTCCAGTCAGTTCGCATCATACCTAGTTTGCAATGACAGTCTTAAAGGAAATTAACTTTTGTTGTCATAAAATACATGCGCGCGCACACATATATATACACATGCTCACATACAATTTTCTTTATATTTGCTGTTATGGCTTTAAATTTCACATTGCAAAAGACAGTAAGACAAAGACCAAAGACTTACAGAAATTAATCCCTTCTCTGGTTGCCCTCATGGCTGAAATGCATTAACTTTAATGGTGCTTTTTAGAACTGGACAGGAAAAATACAGGTTTATCACATAGCTGCATTTGAGAAAATACAGTGGCAGGAAGACTTCAACTTCCTTAATGGGGAGAAAAGGAAAAAATGTGAAATTCTTTAAATGTGTACAGAGGGTAAGGTTACCTGAAAATTGAAACATGCAGAAATAACCAAAAAGTTAAAAGACATCCTCCCAGGCTGAAAGTATAAATAAACTGAGGAAATGTTACTGGCTGTGCACTTCCCTGCACTTGAGCATCAGCAGATGAGGGATGCTGGTAGCTTTTGGCAGGGGGGCTTTATGGATTTCTTGAGGGCTCTGTTTCAGGGAGGACCCGAGCAAGAGCAGGAGGGCTCCCGTAAAGCCATCTGAATCTTTAGTCTTAAGAATTCATAATTACCCTGCTTGGTGAAGAAGAGTAACTGTGCTGTAATGATTTCATTTTAAAGTACATGTAGTAAAAACAAGAAAGTTAGGGGCTGTTCTGTTTCTTTTTGTTCGTTTTTGTTTTTGTTTGTTTTTTTTTTTTTTACAGCTGACATTTTAAATTTGGAAATGTCATCATCCAGAAATCACCTGAGCAAATGCAGGGAACACTCCTGTCAAGCTCTGGCAATCAGGAGAATGGTGCTTTTCAAACGTGAACACAGCAGCTTCTTTATTCTCATTGCTGTTGTTGTTGAGGAATGTAATCACAGTAATATTTATATTTTCCTTGTTTTAAGCTTTGCCATCAGTTCTGAAATTGCTATGTAATATTTCAGTAGCCAATGTTCTGCCACACACAGGGCTGTATTCAGGTGGCCTGCAGTCCCCAAATGCCATCTCAGCCTCTCATGCCTCCAACGACCAAAATCAGCAAGCAGTAAGCATGAAGCAGTGGCACTTAGGTGAAATTTAGGCCTTTTAGGTAAATTCTGCATGGCAGTTGCAGTGTTTTCACAGCTGATGTAGCCAAGTTTATGGCTGTGATTGGAGCAGGGTTAAACACTGATGTGGCACTGATGAGATTATTCAAGCAGGAGCAGAGTAAATTAAAGAAGGCAGGTAGGAGGGAGAGGGAAGAAATAGCAAGAGACATCACCCTAATCACGGTAATGCAGCAAACTTCTTTGTCTGTTCACACTATTATACTTTAAATTAATAACATCCATTTTACTAAATATGGTAGCAATTATGTTTGATCTTTCCTGGTGCACAGTGGAATTACTGTCACTGAAAGCACTTACAGCTTGGGCTCTTTAAGATTGCTGGGGTGTTGTTTCCGTCCACAATAACCACAATGGCTTGGGGCTTGGATGGAAATTATAGCAAATAGCTTGTATTTAGAAAGCTTTTAAATCTACTGTGGTTGAGAAGCACATGGTTATGCACATACAGCCCTGAGGCTTTATCATTTAAAACTCTCTTGTCCTGCCACTTGAATTGCATTGTGCCCTTGTGAAAAGTGACACACTTTCTTTATACAGGAAAAGATGGATATTTAAAGCTGCAGGATTTTTATCTGAAGCGAAGAAGAAAATATAATCATCGTGTACCATTGAGATTTCCCATCCAAGTCACTTTAAACTAGAAATGCGAGTCCCTTAAAAATTAATTTGCTACAAGTGTAATTCCTGCGGGAAAGTTAGCCCTGGTGTCACTTCCAGGAAATGTCTCACCTTATTACAGCTCAAAGTCTGCGGTGGCTGGGATTTTCTGCCACTGGTAAATCAGTAGCAGTGGGCTGCCTGTTCAGATGAAGCCAGATTTCCTTTGAGACCACTAATCTCCATGGATGGGGTGATTTTTTGTTAGTTTTTAACCAGTATTAAAAAGTAAGAAGGATGCGTCCACTGTGAAGCGATATGTAATTGTATGTTTGTCTCACATTTAGTTGGTCTAATCTTTCTGCCAGCAAAAGAAAATGTCAGAAAGAGAAAATTGTGCAAAAGCGTTACATTTACATTGTGCCCTGCTCCCAAATGCTTTAGATAAAAACATGCAGCCTTAGTAAAAAGTTGTTTTGTTGTTTGTTTTTTTTCTAAGATTAAGAAGGACACTTTGGAGCCTTTCATCAGGTCCATCCCAAATGGAAAGTCTCACCATTTCTAATACATTTTCCATGACAGGAATAGGCCCATTACAAAGCATGGGTCACGTGCATCTTTGCATGTAGCAAGAATTTAAAATTGCATTGTACTTTCACATTTTTGCCCCGTTCAAAAGGCTTAACTGCTGATAGGAAATAAAGCTTTCTGAAGCCTGCTACAGCTAAATGCATTATCACTTTCTAAAGCGATGCAGTTTCTTTGTTCTTTTAAAGATTTCCTCATAACGGAGTCCTTGAAACATCTTGAGGCAGGCTCATGCTGGAGAGCAGAAGAATAATTATTTGTGGGAGGTTCTATTTTTATCGAAGGCTGGATTATAGTTGAAAAAATTGTTGCTGTTAGAGTTTCTCCCACACTTACTTAGCTGCAAACACCACCACCCCCAACACTACAGCTAGATTTCTCCCTGGATAGCTGCCTGTAGAGCAGGGAGTTAGCTGCTTCACTAAGCAAGAGCCTGCTAATTTTGTCTTTATTTGGGTCTTCCTCTGGGTTTGTGTGCTCACTGTCAGTGCTATTTTTGCTGTAACAGATAATGAAACACTTTGGCAGTGTTGATGATTTTACAGATGATATGTATATACAGTCTAAGTGGTATAAATAATGGTGGTGATTATTGGTTGCTGTTTTAACAAGCCTTTGACCACCTTGAAGGCATCAGCAGTGATGCCAGAAAGTGCAGCCGAGTAGCTCTTAAAGCCAGCTCTGCTTTGGCCTGATAAGACCTGTACACAATCCAAGGGGATGCCGTGGGGATGGTACCCCCGGTATGCTGCCTGCACTCAGGCAGCCTGTGAGGTGGGTAGGCTGGTGGCTGGCATTGCCCTTTCTCCTTGATCTCCATCCCATTGCCAGGTCCTCAGCACTACAAAAAGCAGCAAGGAATGATGCCTGCTTTGCAAGACTGGGCTGGAGCAATGCAGCAGCTCTTGCAGATCAGGGACTTGACTCTGTAGCTAGTGTAAATCAGGATGTGGCTCCATTTAACTCACTGGTAGCCTGTACTATCTGAGGGTTTGACCCTGAAGGTTTGGGTACCCTATCTAAATCACCACTTGGACGCTCCTGGGGCAGCATGGGACATGGGACTTCTCACACCTCTGGGGTTTCCCTGTAAGGTGGGCCCAGCTCAAGAGCTGTGGCAGCTCGTCCCATGGCTGCCAGCTCAGGCTGCTGCACAAAAACTAAGGGACATTTATCCAGCATTATCCCTTGTCACCACCATGATCCATGCTCTAGTCAGGTGATTTCAGGGGCAGTATGCGAAGCAGGAGGTCTCGCCAGGCAGGCACTGGGGCTCTGCTGTTCCCGTGCGCGTTAGGTCAGGGCTGCACAGTTCGCAGAGTGGCTTCCACGGGGCAAGCGCTGCTGGAGGAATTTGCTTTCTTGTCCCCATCTGTGGGTTATCAGAGAGAGCACAGAAGTTAGGAGTAACAAATCCTGCCCTTGCTCAACAGAGTGAGAGCATGCCAGAAGCAGATCTGAGCAATTATCACACCCTATGTTTATCAAAGAAGGGCTTGGTTGATAGCACTCACACCCAGATTTCACCTTAAATCAGAGCTTTTCCTGAGCCGTGAGCCAGATCTCGGTCTGGATCTGCACTGTGCAGTACTTTGGGTGCAGGGAAGGGATTGACCTGCTGGATCTGACTCAGATCCGTTTGAGGTTTGTTTGTTTTTTTTTTGTTTTTTTTTGTTTGTTTGTTTGTTTGTTTTTGTCCACCCCATATTGAATTTGTTTCCTTCTGCACAAATGCCAGTAGAGTTGCTGATGTTAACCCAACACATGGTCTGAGTAATTAGACCCAACAGCAAAACAACATTCAGTGAGAGTTGAAGCAAAACCCCATTCATCTACAACAGTAGCATAAAGGCATGACCCATATGCTAGTTTTCATATGTGATGGGTAGAATACCTTGTCTGACCTCTACTCTGATAACCACCAATGACCTTGGTATTGTGAACAGGACAAAATGAATTTGAAGTCTTATCACAGTTCTCATTCAGATTTGTTTTGCTTTTTTCTTTTTAATTTATGTATGTGTGTGGTTGTGTGGGAAAATATAAAGCTTTTTTGTATCAAATAACATCAATCCTTGCACACTCTATGCAAAATTTTGTAAGCATTGCAATAATGCTATGAATTACACAAGGAACTATTTTAACTTTATTACACTTTCTGTATAAAAAAAAAGTTTGTATTTAAATGATTTCAACTGCAATCTTGTAAAATATATTAATAAAATAATGATTGTTAAGAAGGAAAGAGATGTTGAGTGTTTTTTTTGTTCGAGCATGACAAATATGATTTAGACCTCAAACATTTTTTGTCTGTAAGATATGGCTAGGATGTGTGTGTAAGATATGGCTAGGATGTGTGTGTAAGATATGTCTGTGTATCTGTATGTCCATAGGATGTGCCAGACTGGTTCATACTGGTGATCTGTTTCACAGCATCAAGGCACTGAATAAGTTCATGCCAGAAAATGCTGTAGAGGAAGAAATGATGGGGAAAGTTGAGTAACCATCTTGCTTACAGGTTTGTTGAATTTTGCCCTTATTGTACAGTAAGAGTCTCTCAGCCAAGCAGTGCCATGGGAGCTGAGATCCTGCCTGAGCACCACAAACCTCTCAGAGATGATCTCTTGTTGGTGGATCTGGTGCTGCTTGTGCTCCAAACCAGCAGGACCTTGGGGTTTCCACGAGCTAGGGGAGGACCAGAGCCGGGTGCATGCATCCAGGAACAAGCCCCTGTCTGCACACAGTGTGAGGAGCATGAACTCAAGTCTGCCAGCAAAAAAACAATAATTAAAAAAAAAAAAACCACGGCAGCTTGGACCAACTTGTTGCTTTAATGATCCATCAGTTTTATTTTAATTGGCTAACTAATCAGATGCTCGTGGGTGACTCTGCACATGCCAGGCAATCACTTGTGAGGGCATTTTGCAGGAGCTGGATTTTAAATATGAAGTTGTTCGCCATGGATTTTGTCAGTAAATGAGAGCATTGATTGAGGCTCATTAGCTGAACGAATAGCAAGAATTCAGTCCAGCTGAAGAGATGTGCGTGCCTTCCAAGTGCACAGAGAGTACGAACCCAGTTGTCGCAGCTGAGATATTGCCAAAGTGCAGGCTGCAGGGATACGTGTTTACCAGTTTGTGGGAGGTACAGTTTACCAGGCTTCAAATAAGTTCACACAGGACTGCTCAGCAGACGTGCACAGTCTTTCTCTCACTCTCTGGGTTTTGGACTGTATTTAAAAAACAAAAAACAAAAGATCATATCTTTCAGCTGAACTTCAGCTGCCATTCTTGGCCTGAGTTTGAGATTTCTAGCAAACTGGCAATGAAATAATTCATAAGTTAACCCCATTTAAAAACCACGCTGAAGGGACTTCACAGCACCAGCAGGAAATGCAGCTCTATGTAGCTGCATGGGCAGCAACCAGCACTGCCATGGCTGGCAGTGGCCTCATCCTTCACCAGGACCAGCAAACTCCTCATCAGCTGTCACACACGTGCTGTGATTTAAGTAGGGAGTAGTTATGAAATTCACTCTTAACAGCAGCATTTGTTTTGCAAAATCCACTCCCTGGAAAATTATCAAAATACAATTTCTTCCCAGATTTTTTGCCTTTCATTTTTTGAGAAGTACTTCCTAATTCTTGCTTCCTTTCCTTTCTATCCCTATAGGTAATTCATTGTTTCATTTTTTTTTATTCCTAAATAACAGAAAAGATGAACCAACCAAACAAAAAAAAAGAATTACAAAAGCAGAAAAGAATCATTGAGACCAAATGAATCCATTTCATACTCTGTAAAATGATAACAACTTCAACATTTTAAAATTTTATGTGCAGCTGGGTTTTTGTATTTTTCATCTAAGTCTAGTACAGACAAGTTTCTGCTGCTGAAGTTCAGTTGTTAAATAGGGGTGATTATTTTTATTTTTATGAACAGAGTCCAAAAATCAGTGATGAGAAGTACCTGTTTTTAACAGCTTTTCTCCAGTACTGTGACCTTGATTCTTCTGTCCTTAAACTGAACAGAAAAATCCTCTTGAATTTAGTGATGAAGGTTCAGACCTAAATAGCTCCAGTGCCAAATGTATCCCAGAGGAAAATTATATGGCCTCATTTAATAGAGAAAAAGCAAGAAGTCTGGCCAGCAGCTCAAACTTGGCTTTCTTCTGCAGTCATTCCAGAATAAAAAGCAGAGTGTAGGTAGTCTTTAAATATTTGATTCACACTATCAGGCTATTGTAATAAACATTACTGATATGATCTGCACTTTTCAAAACTGGGGTTTGTGAATGGCCCTTCACATAACAGCTTTGCTTCAGGCGATCATACAACCAAGCTTGTGTAACACCAGCTGTGGTATTTTCCCCTTCACACCTACAGGGACATTTTTTCCCCTACTTCTAGGCTTTGCTTTCAGTCTCAAAAGAAACATTGCAATGCAGGCGGAATGCACACCACTGCCTCCTCGCTGAGGAATGCATGTACCATCTGCTTGGCCTCATTCAGTGGGTGCCTGCAGGGAGGGAAAAGCACAAAACACCTTTTAAATCTCTCAAATAAACTCATTTGGCTCAGGTTTCTGCTGCTGCTGGGGCTGGACCCCTCCTGGGGCTCCTGTTTCCACCTCACCTTCTTCAACTGCCTGTGCCCATGCCGCTACCTGGCTACGAACCACAAGTATTGTAAATGACAGCATAATCCCCAAGTAGACAGGAGACAGGAAGGCCTCAGTGCTGCTTGTTATTTCAGCACCTTTTCAGACAAAATATATCTGCCCTGCCTGCCCTAAACTCTACCTACAACTTCAGCTTAGTGGCTGAGCACTCTTAGTCAGCTGTAGGATGCTCTACATCATTGAGGTGGGCTTTTACTCATTGAATATGGCTCTTACATCTGCTTTGCCAGACTGGGGAGATGTAAGAACACAGGGAAAAAAAAAAAAAAAGAGGCAAAAAACTGAATGTGCACATGCTGAAAAATGATGCTGTATCTGGGATGCAGCCAAGCAAATGTGGCGTGCCCCATAGCAGGACACCCACAGCAAGAAGTCTCTCAGGAGGAGCAAGCTAAGGGTGTGATCCCACTGTGTCCCACGTGACACATTTACAAGGGTTTCAGTGCTCTGGCAGGAACAAACTGAGGCCCCAGGGCTGTAAGAAGCAGTGTTAGAGCTGACGCTGGGCACAGAAAGGGCTGTGTTAATTTTAATGCACCCCCCTCCCCAAATACAACCTGCCTTTGCAAACCATCTCAACAGCAGCCAAATGCCAAATGCAGGGTGAGAGCTGGACACCCACTGAAAGCTTGCATTGCTTTCCATTATCAGCAGGCTTAAGAATAGTAAGCGCCTGCTTAGAAGAGTGTGTGTGCATGCACACGTGCTTGCATGGGGATGGGGTAAACCCATTTCTGAATAACATGTTGGTTTTGTGTCAGGTCTAGCACTTCCAAAAGCAGTTGGTTATCTCAATAAACCCCAATCTCAAAAGAGAGTTTTTTGCAACACAACCGTCTTGAACCATAACAAACAAATCTGAAAATAACTATCATCCAATATAGAGAGACTAACAGAAAAACAGCTATAGTGGAACCATCAGGCTGTGAATCCTGTGAGAGCTCTACGCACACACGATGAACAAAGCAAAAAGAAAGGAGAAAAGCAGTCACTTCCAAGAAAACCCACAACCCACCACCTACACGATGAACTTTTAAGCACAGAATGCAACATCCAATGAATTATTTATGAATTAATTTGCAATGAACAGTTTAGAAGGCAAAGGAAACACAAACTGGCAGCACAACCCTGCCGGGGCGAGGACAGGGTTGCGAGTGCTGTGTGCTTGTGGCCAAAAGACATTTAACAGCGCGCACGAGGAGTTGCACACTAAGTTTAAGACAAATGATTTCTAGCAAACTCCAGCCTGGTAGTCTGATTACCCTCCGAGCCCACTGCACTGTCACATGTCATTGCTCAATGCCAGGTGACAGACACGAGCACTTTTAGGTTGAAGACATTTGAGGCAAGGCTGTGGCTCCGCCTGCTCCAGCGGGAGCAATCACTAGGGCTCACCTCTTTCCCCACTGTGCTGGTTTTATACTAAGCTAAAACACAGGTACAGTGAGCTCCTGTTTAAAAGCTAATGACAGGAACAAAGAAATCAGGAGATATAAAAGCCATATCCCGCTTTTAAATTAATTCTTTACAGCCTGCCTAGAAAAAGGGGCTGTCCCTAGTGTGGGCTCTGCAGTACAAGGCCCCTCAACTCCACATGAGCACTGGCCTTTAGCATGGCATTAAATTAATGCTTTTGTAGGTTTTTTTCCTTCCTCTGCAGCTGAGATCCCAGGTTTGCCTGTCCTGCTGCAGCCCAGCCGTGGTGCTGCGGCTGGCCAGGCAGCCACATGGCATGCTGGTGACTAGCTGGCTGGAGCTAGCAGGGGAACACAGGCAGCAGAAGCCTGGGAGAAACCAGGAGCCGAGCAGGCAGGGAGGCTGGTTGAGGTGTTCTGGGCTTGCTGCAGATCCTGCAGCATCATGCGGCATGAACAGTTGATAAATGCTTTTGGATTTTTTATTATTATTGTTATTATTTATTTATTCCTGGAGCAACACCAGAGTCCTTCCTGGTTCCATTGGGGTGGTTGAGATTACTGCTCCCCTTCAAGCACAGAACTGCAGAGCATGGGCTCGCCGTCCTCCCACAGTGGCTTTTCTGGTGGTCACCATTTTAAGCTAAGTGCATCTCAGCTACCCTTGGCCCTGGCTATGCCCCTGTCCCCAGGCCCAGCATGGTGGTGCACAGCCCTGCCAGACAGGTGGGCTTGTGTTTTTCAGCTGTGCCAGGATGGAAACCGTGTGTCCGGACAGACTTAGCAAAATTGTAGGGAAAAAAAAAAACAACCAAACATAGAAACATAGAATCATAGAATGGTCTGAATTGGCCTCAGCTCAACATGCCTCATTCATTTCCATTTTAGCTTTCTCTTTCTGATTTGATTTTTGGATCTCTGTAAATGACCACTGTTAGGGAGTCCTGTTTGAGACATACCCATTGCTTTGCTCTTTCCTTCTTCAAGAAGATGATGGGAGAAAGCAAAAATAACAGTGGAAATATTGAGAACTCTGCAACCCTAGAGCAAGCTCAAGCAGTTCCCACTGAACTCGGTAGGCATTGTGCCTACATATAGATTGTTGCTCCCATCTTTAAGAGACCAAACAGCCAGCTCAAAATGAAAGAGCCAAGGTTTGGCATGATGTGAATGAGAGAGTTTAGATCCAGATTCATTGAAACCATAGGCTGCTTTGGCTCAGGAGAGTTGATCTGGGCTACTCATTTCATAGGAAACATAAGAATAAAACAAAGAACCATCAGGGCTAAAACAAGAATGTCAAAAAGAAGAAAAGAAAAAGAAAAGGAAAAGGAAAAGGAAAAGGAAAAGGAAAAGGAAAAGGAAAAGGAAAAGGAAAAGGAAAAGGAAAAGGAAAAGGAAAAGGAAAAGGAAAAGGAAAAGCAGTAGTGGGGTTTGGGAGTGGGGTGTTTTTCTTTTATTCCTCCAGGCATCTGCACTCAGGCACTGATAAGCCCCATTTTTGCCTGTATCTCGATAAACTCAGCTGCTCATACAGAGCACTGCAGTTCTGTGTGCTCTCAAAGCTTCCCTTGGTGCTGTGGAGAATCCAAATCCCCAGGGAAAGAGTTTTGCTGGGGCAGAGGGGAGAGCCTTGCTCCAAGGACAGTCTAAGGAGCCCTGAGACCCTCTGCTACTGCCCTGAGAAGAATATTTTCATCCCTAATTTGCATGAGGACTGCAAGGAGGACCTTAAGATAAGCCTAAGAAGGTGCAGGAATGCAGATGGCAGGCATAAACAAGGCATTCAATAAGTTACAATGAATTATTTGCAATTAGAAAACACTTATAAGCTGCTAAATTCCATTAACATTTCATGGCTCATATAAAGTGACCCCTAATTGCATATTAAAGAAGGACCTGTCTTTTTATGTTTCCATCTCACCACATAAAGTATAATTAGGTGAGGAGCACATTGCCCAGACCGGCCCACCACGCAGCAGGCAGAAGGCTGGAAGCTGTAACGCTGACATTACAGAGCTTCTGGCTGCAGCTGAAGTCCAGGCACAACAGGAATAAATGCAGCACACTTGGGATTGCTGAGGAACTGGCTGCGTCTGTGAGATGCTGAGCTGATCTCGTCCTGTACTGGCCGTGGTGTCACATGCACCAGAAGTTGCTGCCAGGAAGCTGTAAAGTTACGTGGACTCCAGAAAATAACTGCACCTGGCCTGACCACAATTACTCAATTTATGAGAGCGGTCAATGTGCTGCTCAGGAGCACAGGGTAGGTGGGCATCTGCACCTGAACCAAACAGATAAAAGCCATCCTGGCCATGCCTAAGGTACAAATCCAGAAGCACGGGCAAATCTAGATGGAATTGCTCTTTGCCTGCCTGCTTTTGGTCAAATGTAGAACAGAATTTGCTCCCTGGGGCGATATCTCGATAGAGTGACCCTTGAACTCACCCAGCTCATTTGGGTTTGTTCTGTGCTGAGATTGTCATATATAATGTTCTTGTAAAATGCACACTTGGGTGCAATTGGACAAATAGCCAATTCTAAATGATCCTTGCTCAGCTGCAAAACTGATCAACTCTCAACAGAATCAACTGATTTCTCATGTTGGATTTTTCAACACCCCTCAGTATTTCTCACTGTTGGAGTTCGTCACATCCACAAGAAATTAAACATGGCTGCATTGCTCTAGTGGTAATTTCCCTGGCTTTCCTCAATATCAGAAGCCAAGTGGAGTCTCCTGGAGTAGTTTGCTTACAGAAAAAAAACACTTAGCTGAGAGTATTCACTGACGGGTTAAAAAAAAAAAAAAAAAAAAAAAAAAAAAAAAATGGGAAAAAAAAAAAAAAAAAAAAAAAACTTGGATGAAGCTAAACACAAAATTCAGATAAAATGAGTTCTGTGCTTACACTAAACACACAAAAACCCTGACACATGACACATCCTCTACCAAAAGAGCAAACTTCTTGCTTGGCACACAGCAGGCAGTGGCAGGTGGGTCCCTCCCCCAGCATCACCCCGCACTGGGCATCTGCCCCAGCTCTCAGCATCTCTGGGCTGGGGCTGCGTTGCGCAGGCATCCCTGCCCTGCCCTGCCCCTCGCCACTGATTAATGAGGACTAGGAGCTACAATGTCTTGGATACAACAACAGGTCAACTAACAGGCATTAGAGGCTTGTTGGGACAAGAAAAAGGCCTGTCTGCACTAGATTGCTAACAACTAGCTTTAACGTGCATTTTCCAGGGAATATTAGATCAGTTTAAGCCTCAGGATACTGGTGACATGAACAAGAATCCCTTCAAAGAAAAAGGCACAAGCAGAAAGATAATTAGTAGTGAAAGAATTAGTGGTGAAATCATATTTCCTGAGCCAAGAGTGCCAAGGCTAGGTTTGATTTCAGTGGGGGCATTCACATTTTAAAGCAAGGCATATGCTTCTGAAGCAGCCACTGGAGGCTGCAAAGCAGCTCCCTCTCAGGGGTAGCTGCAGCCGTGCCAGCATGAACAGGATGGGCTTTCTGTTCATCAGCAGGAGACAGATTTGGAGGGGGATTTTTGACATGCTGCATGGAGAGGAATTTCCAGAGGAATTAAAGCTTTTTCTTTTCTGGCTCTGGAGGCAATGTTCAGGACTTCACCCAGCATTCAGATAGGAGATTGTTCTGCCTGGAGTGAGAGTTTAAAAGCTTCAAAAGAAAAAGAAGGTCTGTTCAATCATGTAGTTGTTTAAAAATCCCAGAGACAAGGCATGCTGAAGGAGTGGGGGAAGCATATGAACGTCAGAGGTGAGGCTGGAAAAAGCCTTTTCTTCCACTTAGGTTCAAAACCACACTAAGGCACTTCAATTATTGGTTGGGAAAAGGCTGCACAAATCATAAAGGAGGTGCTGGCAGTTCACTCGTTGGCGCATAAGCTCTGCCAATGGCATCGTTTGGATGTTTAAAGCCCTTGGCTCTAATTGTAGCATGGCCATGCTTGAATAAACACTGCTAGGATTACAGTCATTGTGGAAAATGGGATGGATGATGTCCCAGTCTGCCCGAGACAGGAAGCTACCTCTGGCTCAGCTGGGAGGGGGAGCTGGCACAGAAAGCTCCTGAAATCGTGACACCTCTCTGCAATGATTTTGCCCAAGATGAGAGGGCTGATTAGGTGCAAGGAGAGAGGCTAAAGCAGATTGAAACATCCTTTATGCAGATGCTCCATTTAAAGCCAACTGCATGCAACCTAAGCTGATGGACGCGCAGGTACTTCGGCAGTCAGTTCTGCAGAGGGTGGGGAGCTGGAGGTGTCTGCTCTCCCCCTACAACCAAGGACCAAGGCTCCTGGGGACCAGGGATATTTCCCACTCGTGCAAGGAAACCCAGCCTCAATCACATCCCCGGCTGGGAATCCAGCTAGATCAGGACTCTGCTGCCAAGACATTCGGCTCTCGCACAACTTCTCTGTCACCTTGTAGTAGTCATTGTCTTCAATTATGTGTTTTGTCATCCCCAGGTAGATGGCTGAATACATGAGCTCCATCCTATAAAGTAAAGAGCCACAGGCAGCAGTGGGAGGTCCAGCCCTCCAGTTCTTTATCTTCGTAGATGACCAAGTTTTGCGTCCTTGGAAGTGATGCTGTGGCTACTGTTAATTATTGATCACTGTAGCCAAGCTTCTATGCCCTTGACATCTGCTGCTGCATGTCAGATGTCAAGATGTTGTCAAAATAGGACAACTGGGTTAGAAGACATGCCAGTGTCATCATTGTAATGGGATCTGGTATTTTGTATGGCTGGTCCATCTTTCATGCACAAGCTTTTGATCAGTCAGAAGCAGAAAGATGAGCTGTATGCACAACTTCATATCTTCTGCTGTAATCTGGCTAGACATGAAGCTAACACAAAGAATAGCACAGAGGGATAACATCTGGTTATACAGTCACTAACTCTGAGCCTGGTCTGAGTGAGTTCACCTAGATCTAGCCCAAGAATTTAGAGGTATTTGAGTTACCTCTAAGGTGGAATTAACACTTGACATATAGTTAACAGGACAAAAGAATTGAGCATTTCCATTTAAGGCCCTTAAGCTTCTTACTGGCTATGCTAATACCTCTTGCTCTGTTTATCAGGGTATCCATTAGCTAGCACAAACTTGGAGGAGCTTCATTGCAGGGGGAAACATTAGAATTCAGCAAAGTGCTATTAGTTCTGGCTTCTAGCTGCAAAGTGGAACTCGGGCCAAATTTGTGAATTTTTAGTCCTATGATAAAATTACACAGTGCAAAAAAATTGAGGAATATTGACTTTGAGACTAATGCATGAGGCCAGGGTGCTTAGAACAATTCCACATAAGCCATTTAGTACCTCTGTCTACAGCTCTGTTCTGGGATTTCTTAGAAGATACTCTCTAACACATAGTGGAATAGCACAAAGAAGCTTCAGACACCTGAATACAGAACCCCTTCGTAGTTCAGCTCATGTATCTATGATATTAGGAGAAATGCACACTGACAGCCATTTCATAGGGGTGAACACAGCCTCCTTCTGTTTGCAACACACGTGAGCATTATGTAGTGCAGAAGCTGTTTGCCTAAAAGGTTCAGACAAAATCATAGAAAAGTAGAAGCTGAGGAGGAGAAGAAATGAAAGAAAGCCTATGTGACATCACTCAAGATGCCTGTAGCCGTTATCTTTTGCTGAAGTCTTACATTCAATGAGCTTTAAGCCATGTATGAAGAGACCATCTGCTTCCCACCATGTCTAATTCAAAAGGCTTTTATATTGGCATCCTGAATGAAATGTCCAGTTGGAACTTGTTCTGCAATGTGCTAACTGACCAGGATAAAGAAACCTACACTTACACAGAAAAATTATGAAAGGCTTGATTCCTGATAACAAGGAAGTTGGCCTTCAACTGTAAGCAGGAGGTCTATCAGACCGTATAATTTTAGTTGTCAGTTGCAAAGCACCATGCAGCAACTTTAAGCCTACACACCACACACACACACACACACAAAGGGTAATCACTCTTATAAAGCTGAACTTTGATTTCTAAAAATTCATGCACGTAGCCCTTATGTGTAGGTCAGCGCTTCCATTTTCTGGATGAACATTGGTACTTCTGCACTGAATGAAGCTTTGATATACTATTCAGCTTTATGAAACCAAAGCATTTCATTATTTCCTGTGGAGGTTACTAAACAAAACTGGTTGATGATCATCACAATTCAACACACTGCTGTGTTTCAGTGCTAGGTTAGCAATGTGTTAGGTTAATGGCTGAACAACTCAATCAGGACTTACAAGCAATTGTAAGCAAATGCTCTTGCCAGCATCAGTTTTGTAGGCTCTACTCTGTGAAGTAATCTGCTAGCGAAAGATACAAAATTTCATTAAATCAAGGGATATGTCAGCCAGTGTACATCTTGCTGAGTAAACACTGGATGAAAGATACCAGGTCTGAGGGCAGGAAGGAGAAGAGGAGGTGGAGACACTGTTGTCCTAGATGGCTGAGCTGCCTTTTTCAGAGGACGTCAGAGAAGAAATCTCGATGTTTGAGGTCCAGATGAGCTGCCTTTAAACTGCCTAGAGAGATTCCCACAGATTCTTTATGGATACTGTGTAAGGCCCCCTCTGAGTGGATTATCTAGATTTTGGCAAGCGTACAGTGGTTGCCTCAATTGCATATAAACCAGTTAGATTTTTGCTCTGGGCGTATCAGCCCAGTTCCCTCCAGGACGCAATAATTTAACTCTCCAGGGATGTGAAATAAAGTTCAGATAATAAAGTTCGTATCAACTTTTGCCTATCATAGAATAATCACAAATTTAATCATTTAAACTTACTAATAGCTGCTTCCAGATGTTTTGAGAAAATAAAAATCAAAAGTAAAAAACAGTTTTATTATTCTTATTTGAATGTTAGCTGGGAAAAATATAAAAGGGAATTTTAAAATTCAATTTCTATCCTCTGCGGTTAGTGCCTGGGGAACAGATCTTCAGCAAATATTCATAGCAATGAAACATTTATAGACATGCTGGTTAGGTTTACCTACAGATTTTCTAGCCATGTTCCAGAACTAGCATCCAGGTGTCATTAGTCAAATCTGAAAACTTATGACCTGCACATCTTTAAAGGTATTTCGTAGAAAATTCTTTCTAATGATACAGCAGATGTGGTAGAAATGCATATCGACTATATTTCCTGTAATAAATGAGCTTTTATAAACAAGATCACAATTTATACTTGTAAAATTTCTGTTGACTTCAAAGAAAACAGAATTTGGATCTTTGAAGCTTTAGAACAGAAAACAGTATTCGTGCAAACTAACATCTCTCTGGGAAGAAGACTTTAGTGTCTTGTTCAGAAAAAAAACCACAGGTGAACATCCTTCTGACTTTTAAAATACATTTATCAGAACCAATCTGTCATCTATTCATCTTGGTTTATCTAACCAGTCTCTCTATTAGAACTCATCACCATGGTATCTGAACTTCTTTTGCTGGAGGTGTTATTCCAATTACTTTGGTGTAGTTGCTGACACGTAAGTGAGAGCAAAATGTGAGCTTCTGTTAAGAAAATAATGCTTCAATTAGTTGCTTCTTCTTTGTCTAACGAAGTAGAAAGTCACACTGTGTAGGATTATTTCCAGAGCTTGCTCTCTGTGGTAGTCTCTCCTCCCTTCTTTTTTATTGTTGCCACTGAGATGTTGACACAGAAGTTTGGCAGTCTCCCATCTGAATCACACATTGGAGCTCAAGCTACTCATGATAGTCAATACAAATCAAATACCTCCCATGTACATTAGCTACTGCTCAGCTGACTTTCACCGCTTCTCCTGTCCTGATGCAAATCTAGGTAGGAGACAGAGAAAGCATTTTTTTCTATATATCCTGATGCCTAATTGAAAGAGGCAAACTCCTGATGGGGAAAGCTCTAAATATACAGAGAGTCTGAAAAAGCTGCTGTTTTGTGATCACCTACAAATTGTTTCTTTGTCAGTAATTCTCTGGGATATAGAATAGACTTAAAAAACTGATATCTTCCTTAAGGGTAGAATAATCAGCACTTCAAGCCATTCACTGAGGACCCTCCTATCCCATCAGCAGTTGCAGTTATTAGTTAAGCTTGAAAGTACCTCCTGGAAACCACCACACTCCATTTCAGCTTTTGCCTTCCAGAAAATGAAACAATGTGCTGATACCAGGAGTAAAGAGCAACACCTCTCCCAGCTATAACCAGACTTTCTCCCTGACTCGTGTCCCATCTGCTGGTGGACACACACCACCATTACTTGAAGAGCACACAAGCACTCAAACTGAGGAATGATTCTGAGTGCATCTGATTTGATGAATGTAATTTGAGACATCTTAAAAGAACCTGACTATGAATACAAGACTGAAAGGCGCTAAAGCTCAGTGGCAAACAATCACCACCACTTTCCAATCTTGGCTATATATATTAATATATATATATATATATATATATTAAATAATTTGAAGGAACATGCTACACAGAGATCCTTGAACCATGGACTTCAACCCCAATTCAGCCAACAGGAACACCTTGCCTGGACATTGGTATTGGCTGGGAATGACTTCCAGAACCATATTAATACTGATGAAATGTCATTGAATTCTCAAGCCTAATGAACAAATAGCATCTTTCCCAGGACTGTAGGGTTTTGCTGTTCAGACTGTGATAGTTCTATACATACATCAGCCACGGTTCAGCTTACTGGAGGAAGGTGCTTGTTCTGTTAATGGAGTTGATACCTGAACAACTTTTAACATACAAAGGTCACATATCTATCTGAGCATAGGCATGAAGCTTCTCAGATAAACACTGAGCAGGAAAAAGTGACAAAGTCTTCTAAAATGAATCTATGAAACCAAAGTGAAGGAGCAGGAGTTTTGCTGATCAGAGACTTTTTCAACAGCCTTCTTTTTGGTTAAAAATAACTGTGACTGACCTTGAAATCCTTCCTAAGAAACTCTGAGAAGTCACTTTCAAATTGGCAAGTGCTGAAGCTTTACTGTTCTGTAGTAACACCCCCACCACTCCCACTCCCCAAATGTAATTAAATTCAGATTAAAGCTTTAAACAGCTGAAAATGAAATCATATATTTTGGGTTGTTTCTACAATTCCTTTGGCAGCTCTGAGCATGTGGGATGATTTAATATTTAAACTATTAAGATTTAAGTTTTTCCCCAAACAGGGAGAATTATGAATCTAATGGCACTACAGACTTGCAACAAGTTCGGTATCACCACAGATATGTGACTACAAGTGGAACAGGTACACTGTCACTTCTAAACATGGTTATCTTTTCAGTTAGTTTTTTTTTTTAAAAAAAAAAGCACCACTCCGTTTTAGCATGAGATTTGAAGGTCTGAAGGAAGGGGCTGTTAGTTGTGCCTGACATCTCCTTATATCAATTATCTGGGTCATATTCTATTTTTCCATCTCCTTGTGCAGACTTCATGCTTATCTTCATGTCTCATTTCACAGGGAGACAGTGAGCTCCCACTTTCCCCTGGCTGCATAGTTCACACTGCAACTAAAGGAGCACTGCTGCCAGCACAGCAAGCCAGCTCTTCCCATTAATAAGCAGAAAAAGCCAGCCCCTACTCTGTTTTATATCTGATGATACGCTGAGGAAAGTAGATTTACTGTTACAGAGTGCGGAACCTGTCACTGCACCTTTCTTTTATGCTGGGAACAGAGGAGATAAGAAACTTTTCTTTCGGGTAAGTTGTGGGTGTTTTTCTGACAGCCTCTGTATCTTGTACACTTGTACCATACTTAACATAGATAAAAGTACAAATATTTTGCATAATTACATGGATGCTAACATTCATAGTGCCAGTGGCATCAGTTCTAATTTAGCAAAGTGAATCAGTTCCTCTCCCTAACAATTCATCAGCACTATGCCAGAGAGACTGTGTCGTGCATGGCTGTTACCACACTTGAACATTACCAATGCTAATTGCAAAACTCTTTTAATGTTACTACTGGAAAAATCAACTTTAAAAAATACAGAACTGGGCAAATGCTCTTATTCTCAGTCCCCAGATGCAACCCAGCTGTTCATGTAAAACTTTCCACCAGAGATGGGGAGAGAAAGGTTTATTCTCTACAAACTGTTATGAAAATACTTTAAAGAGAGTGTTCAAGGAGGGCATTGCAGGGAGAAGAAATGGGATTAAGTATCTTGAAAAAATATAGCCAATTTATTGTTTGAACTATTACTGCTGTTATGCTACTTCAGCAAGCAGCATGCATGCTATGGGAGTTCTTCCAGAATGGAGAAGACTTGGGAAAGACCCTCAAAGCAGGAGCACGTGGGAAGAGAAGTGGATGCTGCACAGCATCCCCATGCTATTGCTTAACATGAGGAAATGGCTCACAAGCTGCAAGCTGTCTGAGTTCAGTACACACTGAGAAAGTGGCCGTGGCCTCGCTCACATTCCTCCTTAAATCTCAGCTTTGACATAATACAGGCAGCAACTGCAACAGCAGAAGCAAGTTATAATCATTGCTGTGTCATTGCTCTGTTAAGGGGTAAGAGCTGCCATATTTTTCTCTCCACACCATTGCCCTGTCTCATTGGTCTGTTTTAGCTGGTCATGCATGGTGTGTGCTGTTAATCCAGACACCATTAGCACAGCGAGGACATGTTAGCAGAGCAGAAAGTGGCTCACAGAGTTTTCACCTCAAAAGTGAATCGAAGCAGCAAATTCCTAGAAAGTAGTAGGAAAATGTCTACAAAGCAGTGGATGACATTCTCAACAGCAGTCAGTGAAATTCTTGAAAGTAGTAGGAAAAAGCCTAGGAAGGAATGGTGAAATTTCTAGAAAGCACAGGGCAAATTCCCTCAAAGCACTACCCGAGTTTCTAGAGAGCAACTGATGAAGTCCTTGAATGCAGCAGGAAAATTCCTGGAAAGCAATGGGAAATTCCTAGAAAGTTTGGTGTGAATTCCTAGAAATCCAAGGGAAAGCACCATGTGAATTTTTACAAAGCAGTGAGAAAATTCCCAGAATGCAGTGAGAAAATTTCTAGAATGCACCAGTACAATTCATAGAAAACAACAGATGAATTGTTTTCTAGGTTAAAAAAAAAAAAAAAGTTGAAAAGCACCAAGTAAATTCCTAGGAAGCAGAATAAAATTCCTAGAAAGGAACAGAAAAATTCCCACTAGAGAGCAGGACAATTCCTAGAAAGCACAGGAAGCAATCACAAAAAGCAACAGAAATATTCCTAAAAAGCACAAATGAGATAAAATTGCCTACGAAGTCACAAAAAAAAAAAAAAAAAGAAAAGAAAAGAAAAGAAAAAAAGAAAAAGAAAAAAAACTGAAAAGCAGCTGAAAAAAATCCTAGAATATAACAGGAAATTGCCTTGAAAGCACCAGGAAAATGCTCAGAGAGATTCTAGCCCAAGGAATTGTTGGAAAGCACTACATGAATTCCTAGGTCTCTAGCTTGAGGAATTTCCTGGAAAACCAGGGAAATTCCCCCCGACCTTCTAGCTCAAGGATTCCTTGAAATATACTGTTACATTCCTAGGAAGCCTAGGGGAGTTTCTAGAGAGGTTATGGATGGAGGGATTCCTGGAGAGCTGTGCAAAATTCCTAGAAGCAATCTAGATGGAGGCATTGCTGGAAACCTGTTGGAGCCTGAGAAAAGTTCTAGATTGGGATGTTCCTCAAAAGCCTAGGTAATTCCTACTGCATTTTCCTTTTCTTTAGGCGTAGCAGAAGCTTATTCCCTGAGTATGTAACAGCCACCCAGCCTCCCCAGTGGGGAAGCAGCCCTAGCAGGGCGTGCTCGTTCCCTGTGGCACAGCCACAACTGGTTGCTGTAAAACTACAGTCAGTGTGGAGCAGGTCCTGGTGGCATCTACTAAATATTTGCAAATTTTGTGTCGAAAAAGACAGCATAGGACAGTGGAATCCTTATAAACAGCCATTTGGGGAAGGAGAGTGCAGAGCTGTCTGAGAGGCTTTTGTTGCTGCTTATATTAAATTAATTCAAGAAGCCCTTACAGTAGCTCAAGCAGAAGAGAAAAGACCCACTCATCAGAACTTATCCTTTATGGGGAGCTGGTCTTATTCCTAATGAGGTTTCACTGTGTTGTGCGGCTAAACAAATTCCAAAGAAGCCTTGGCAGAGGAGCAACCCAGCATGAGCCTGAGCTCGCACACCAGGGTGCCGGCTAGCTGCGTGACCTGATTATGCCAATAATTAAAAAGGCAGCGTTGGGCACAGCTGGGCATCCTGGGAGTCAGACAGGTTACTGCTGAGGGTGCAGAAAAATTTAATCTCTTCCCTCTTCCTTTACTCCTCTCTGTTTGTGTCTTGCTGTTCTTCCTCCTCTCCTACCCCTACTTTTTTCCCCTTTCCTTTCTTCCCTTTATTTTTTTAAGCGTGCCAAAGCCTTTGGGTGAAATGCATGCCTGACAGGGTGGTAATGCAGGCTTTATGGCACCAGTGTTCCTGAAGTCACCCAGGATCTGATTGGAGCCTGGTGCAATTTAGAACAATCTTGAAAGAGCCTCCAAGGGTCATCTGAGCAGCTGGGAGCTGTTAGGAAACAGCTACGCTCTGGTCGCACCAGCTTTGCCTTCGAATTGCCTTCTGTCACAGGGGTGGCATCTGGCCATTACAATCAACTCCTTAGCCTTGATGATTTCTCTGCTTCTAGCAGAGCATCCGAGATGCTGACAAAGAAAGTGCTAGAGACTGCACAAAAAGACCAAAGATTTGTGCCTGCCAGCTCCTGAGCAAGTCTGATGCCCGCTGCAGAGACGGGCAGCAAGGAGGGAGGTGCTGATCCCATCAAGCCAACAGGCGGTCCCTGCCCTCTGCCACCGCTCTACGACCATTTCTCTAGCTCCAGTGCTGCACATTGCTTTGATTTTTATGCTTCCTATGGTATAACCCATGGCTAGGTATTTGGTTTATGCAAGTGGGAATTGTGTCTATATTCACATATAAATTGAAAATGTATTAAGCCTGTCAGTTATCCCATTTTATGTACATATTTTATTTTTGCTTCATATTCAGCTCTGTGTTCTTTATATGAAAATTAATAAAAAATTGGATCATCATGAAAGACTTTATTTCCTTAAGCTAGCAGTGGTGAGAAAAAATTCCATCTGCTTTACGTCACCTCAGTTTCAATCAGTCAAAAGTAAATTTGTCAGCTCAATCCATATACTTTTTCTCTCTGTTTACTCTTCCTGTACTGCATGGAATCAAGCTAAACTGCATGAAGATTTTTATGGGCTTTTTAGATTAGTGCACATGGTGTTGCACACAGGCGAGAAGTGCATCTCACTTGTACCCTCCTGTTACTTGCCCAGGGTCCCATTTGGATTTATCTAGCTTCAATTTACAGCCTTGGAAATTTACTTATACTCTTTTCCTCAGATTAAAAACCTATTCTGCCTGCAGCTGTTACTTACAGGCTGTGACTGGGTCATCTCTTAACCTTCCCTTGGATTAAAAAATAAAACAAAACAAAACAAAATAAAATAAAATAAAATAAGTTAAATTAAATTAAATTAAAATAAATTAAAATAAAGACTAAGTTTCTTAGCTTATTCAGCCCCTCACATGTAGGTCTCCAAACTTTATTGCTCTTTTTTTGAACCCTTTGTGATGTGAGGGACAGTTTGGGGCAGGTGGATCTGGCCCAAACACAGCATTCTGTTGCTGACTTATTTGGGATGGTGGGAAGAGCTCCCACCACCTTCCTCCTCCTGCCTGAACACTACCTGGTAATCGCATTTACTCCGCTAACCATTAATAGTGTCTTCCCTCCCACCACCCCAACACAGTTTGCAAGGGAAAACAAAACTTCATCTGGATTTAAAGAAATGGAATTAAGCACTTTGCAAACTGGCTGCCCTGATTCTGCTAGGAAAATCTGACCTTGACCATCCTATAGACATCACCCACATGACGGGACCTGAAGATCTGCATCGTGCCTCCAACACATCAGGTTGGAGAAGAGGAAGCATTGCCATGGTGCTAGGAGGGCTAATTTTTGTTATGTCCTCAGGGAACTTAGGATAAACCTGCTGGTGCGTATGATGGGAGACTGGTGCTGTGGAGAGCTGCTGCTCCAAGGCAGGGAGAAAAGGGTGTGCATTAAATGCAGAAGGGTCCCCAGCACAGAGCAGCGAGCACCAGACTGCTGCTGCTCAGTGTCAGCTGCAAGGCCAGTTGTGAAATCTCAAGCCAGCTGAGCACACACTGCGTTTGTGCAAACATTGTAGAAGTCATCTCCTTTTTCCACCTGAAGATCACAGTTTTTTGCCAAAAAGACTTTTCTGATTCCTCTCCATGCCTCTACCTCCATAGCCATTACATGAAAGTTATTTGCTCTCTGTAATTGAGAAGGGATGGGCAGGGCAAGCAAGTCACTCACATTTAGTTCAAAAATCCTTTTTGTGCCCTTCTGGTTTAGTTAAATTTGGTCAGGCTTTTCTGCTGCCCTTTGGACCATGGCAAACAACTCATCACTTCAGATTTGGGATGGTTAAAAGAAAAGGAACCATAGTGCCACCTGCAGCAGAAAGACTAAAATGTAGATCTGAGCAGCCTCAGGGTTCTGGGGCTGCAGCCTGGGCATCAAGCAGGCTTTTTTATTTGGTCCATATACAGATCTGGCTTTCAAGGAAACCACCCTATGCAAAGATAGCAAGCTCAGTGCTTTTTAAACTTGGGAATCTACATTGCTATTTTCCTAAAACACTAGTTGAATGAAGGCAGACTAGGATGCTTGCAGCAAATTCAAAGCAAGTTCCAGCCAGACGTGGGCATGCAGATTTTGGACCATGTCTGCCCAGATCGACCACGCTCAGCCAGGCAGCCCATGAGTGAGCAGAGTCACAGGGGCTTCAGTCCCTGCAGCTGGATCACCCCTTCCAGCAGCTGTGGGGAAACGATGGGCTCTCAGTGATACTGCAAAGACCTCCACTTCTGAATAATTTTACAGTGGAGTAAAAACAAGTGACAGTGAGCAAACCTTCCCCCAGTACTTTCCATTGGCAGCCCCCTGCTCTCTGGGGACACCCACTGATTGCATCTGTTTTTCACATTGTCCCCTTAGGTCTCAGGTGGCTTTTTCCATCAAGCTCTTCTCTTCACCTAACCAGAGAAAGGCTGAGATTAAGACCCAATGCTGCTCCTCCCATACTGGCCTGTAGGACTGTAACATCTTCCCAGTATTTTCAGAATAAGCAGTGATTGCACTTGGAGCTGCCACTGCCTTAAAACTCTGTTTAATATCAGTTTGCCAATGTTAATCTTTCTCAATTTGGAGAAAATAGACTTACGGAGTAACACCTTAGTTATGTTTTCAATCAATCAGCAGGCAAGTAATGAACAATTACCATCATACTCTGTAGTCATAAGTAGGACAGCAAAGAATGGGCACAAGGCAGCCACACTCAGAAAAGATGCCAGAGAGACCACATACACAGAACTACAGCAGGGTGTTTTTTTCTGATGTATAACAGTGCAGAGCACTTATCTGCACAACATGCCCCAGCCAGCCCATTTCCAAAACTCCAGGCTTTGCAAGAAGACATGATGACAGAAAGTAAAACTAGAATCCACAGATGTTAATACACAAGATTTCCACAAGAAGCCACCAGGAAATAGTCCATGGGGTTCACCCCAGCTCCATCTGATCACAAACCTCCTGCACTGGTCCTCAGGGGCAGCTTTTCACTAACCCTGAGGCTGCAGCCAGCAGACCTCTGAAGACACAACTCACATACTTATAGGTTAGCCCAAATCCCATTGCACCTCTGGGGAAAGATCAGGCAGCTCAGTACATCTCCATAGAAGAGTAAGCTCCTGGGGATATGGCATAAAGCAGTATGCAGAGCTGTGTCTTCTGGGAGGAAGATGCTCTGATCAGACCACACAGGTAGGATGAAGGGCATAGCATCTACTGCACAGAAAGGGTACTCTGATTATCTGCCAAAAAAAAAAAATAACGGTAAGTTTCTATAAGACATCTTCTATCGGAAAAAACACATTTCATTAAAGTTCAAACCTTCTGTGGACATTTGCTCGCTAATGATTTTTCATTAAAGAAAAACACAAACCATCCCAGAAACATCTAGGTAACATCTGTTTTCTATTCTGAAAATGTCAAGATAGAACACTTCAACTGCTTCAGCAGCAGTGTGGTATAACTTTTCAGTCCAACATGTATTTTACATTATGAAAGAGATCAAATATTTCAATGGACTAGCCGAAAAGAAAAGAAAAGAAAAGAAAAGAAAAGAAAAGAAAAGAAAAGAAAAGAAAAGAAAAGAAAAGAAAAGAAAAGAAGAGAAAAGAAAAAGGCAAAAAATGTAGCTTTGTGAGACATGAACCTTGCTTCTTAAAGTTCATTTTGCAACAGTAACAAGTATTCCAAAAACATAATTTCCCAGGTTTGACAATCCCACTTTAGCCCATGCTACTAGCAAGGGGAGCAGAACCATCTTACTGACAGACAGTTTACCAGGATCACCTTGTGAGGGAAGACACAAATCTTGTCTAACCACCAGTCCAGTTCTGTTTCATAGAAGCTAAGCCCAACAGACACAAGTCCTTACAAACTCACTAAGGTCAATAAGCAATGCTTACTTCCTCATATCTGGGAGATCGAGTCAGAAACACAGATCAGGAAGGGAATCCAAAAGGACATCAAGTCCTTTTTTTGTTTTATTGTGGGATCTAATATAGCAGCTTTTGATAGGTAATGGTCTAACCTGCTGTCAAAATCCTCCTTCAGCTTGTTTCAATTAACTTGTAGTTTGAAAGCTTTCCATAATAACCAAACAAAAAACCTGCTTCAAATTAAGTTTTTATTTTGTTTTGTTTTGCTTTTTTCTTTTCTTTCCTGCAAGGATCAGAAGAACCCATCCAGATTATGGCCCCTTTTTACATACTGAAGGACTCAGGGTATACAGCTGGGTCCCTAGGATGACCCTTTAAGTCCTTAACATGCCTTTCAAGCAGGCGTATGGCTTTAAATATACCTTCCCCAGAAGCAATTCAAACAGAAAATTGCCTTGACTGCTTCACACAGATGCAGAAAGGAAGACAGCAAAAAATACCTAAAGTGTTGCAAAAAAAGTAAATACGAGTATGCCAATGGAATGAAAAACCAACACCAAAGTCATTGCAGATTAGTGGAGCATATCTGCAAAGCTGATTTTTCTCTAAAAACTTGTAAGCAAGCTTATGAAAACTAGCTAGGCTGGAGCGGGCATGTGAATCCTGTTCCACGCTGGTTCCTCCTGGAGAGGAGGCACTCGGCAGCAGGAGGACGAAGGCTGGTGGCCACTGCAGTGAGGCCATTCACTGCTCTTTTCATATTTCTTGTTCTTGAGTCACAGCACACAGATACTGTGATGGGAGCCTGTGAGAGACCCAATTCTCTCTGCCATGCAAACTTTAACCTGGCGTAAAAGAAAGTACAAGGCTGGCTTGATCTTGTGTTTATGAACAGCACAGTGAGTGGGAAGCTCTTAGTAGATGAGCATAGAAGTAGACATATTCCCAGACCTGTGAAGAGAGCACAATCACTTGTATTGGCTACTCCAAGTCCAGGTATGTCACCCTGACTTCCCTTTGGACAGTACTTTACTCCAGCATCAGTGACTCTGTTAAACCCACAAAACAGATAGGACCTGGCCCCAGACAAGGAAAACAAGCCAAGAAAGGAACAGAAGCATCAGAGTGCCCTCCCAGCAGAAATGAAATCTCTGTCCCTTACCTCTTGCCAAGCTTAATTATCTTGAAGGGATGAAGAGAAAGAAACACTGAGATGGGTCTGGCAGCCTCTGATTGGATCCTGTTCCCTATCCTGTCCTCACTGAGTGTAAATCTCTGCAAGACCAATATTGTTCAGGTACCCGTGGGAGACCCGGGCTGGCACACGGTGCCCTGAGCTCTGCATTTCAGCAGTCTGAAGCTGATTGCAGCACCGAGCCCTGGCTGCCTCCCGAACTCATTAAAGAGGGTTCCTGGGCCCAAGCGTGCTCATGAATTATTCAAGAAGATAGGTGGGCTCCAGAGCAAACAAATAGAGGCATAAATAAGTGACCTTGAGCAGAGGTACTCTGTCATCTGGGGAGAGGTCACTGCAGGCTCTGCGCCCCTTATACATGGATATTAAAAAGATTAAAAAGGAATATATAATGCTTTCCCCACCAGTCTCCTTCACTTCTTATGTTGACAGTTCTCATCCCAGTAAAGTACAGTGCAGAAAACAGGGGCTTTCCTTTTGCTGATTGCAGCAACAACAACCAAAATCTTAGTCACGAGCAAAAGCCAGGGAATTTTATATCTGCAACCCATAAGTGAGTTGTGTTTTTTTGTTTTGTTTTGTTTGTTTGTTTGTTTTTAAATCTAAAATATAGACTTTGCTTAGTACTAATCTGGTTACTACACTGGAACTAAGATGCAAATTTGCTATAAATCTTACAAATGCTCCTGAAAAAAAATTAATGTTACTGCTTTTTCCATGTAAGCCGTCGTTCTCAATTGAGTCGTTATGATGTGGATGTAATCTAAGTCACTGTTGCTCTTTCAAGGGATGGCCAAGCATGCATTTATCTTTTGTTACAGTTGTAAAAGAGAGTGGGAAAGTAGGTGGAACAGGTGCATTTAGAATTTGCTGCCAGAAAACGGCAAACTAGTCTCTCTGACTTTGTGGTTATTCTGTACTGCTTTCAGAGGCTTTTTTTGACCACAGTTGTTAGACAGGTCAGTGGTGCAGCCAGAAGTATTTGCAAAATAACTCCCTGATCATCCCTCTCCTTGTTATTCCTGCATCTTCCTTGGACTCCTTTACCTTCCATGTTGTTGAAAAGGCACCCTCCACACAAATTACATGGTTACACCCCGGAGTTCATGATTGAATTATCTCACAATACCAAATTAAAGAGATTTAAACCAAGCAAAATATATTGGTAGTCATTATTCTGAATGCAAGGAATGCAAGGGATTGGGTTCCTGAATTTTCTATCACATTGATGTGGAGAATCAAACTACAAAAAAAAAAAAAAAAAAAAAAACTTAAACCTTTTACTTTTTCCAATTCCCGATTAAAGTACCAAAGTGAATTAAACCTGAAGACTGAGAAACAGTTATAATCGGCTTCCCCAAAATAAATGAGTTTGTGTCTGACCAGAGTACCTCACACAAAATTATCAAATGCCTTTCTCTCCATCAAAGGTGACCTAAGGTCTGAATGCACACGTGCATCTCACTGCCTTCCAGTACAGCCTGCAGACCTGCACCGCTGCGAACCCCTGTGCCCGCCCTGGGCCGGGGAAGGGGAGCAGGAGATACCAACCGCCTGCAGCCTTGGCTGTTGGAAACGTAGCAAAAGAGTGCCACCTAATGGCCAAACACACACTACATTTTCAATGCACTGCTCAGGGCTGCCTTTTCTCCCTTGTCATCACCCAAATTATTCGCATGTTACTGCTCTGGCCCCCTATTCTGTCCTGCACTATAAAAAAAACAAAAGACACTGGCTTTCTTTTCACAGATGTTTTTTCTTCTCTGACAGAGATGGTGCCTATACATGAAAACAACCATTATCTTACATTCTCCTCTGTCCTGCGTGTGACATGGTTGAAACATGCACATAACACAAAGCTCAGCTTTTCCTGGCCCAACCTGCATGGCACTGCCAGCGCAGGCTGGTGAATGGCATCTCTGGGAGACCTGAGCCAAAACTAAAACCTCAGTGGAAGGTGGTCACCAGCCCGTTCCTGGCTGCTATGTTTTATTGCTTATGGCACAAGAGACACTCTTGCTGTCACTCGGTGGATCTTTCTCCCCTCCTCGTAAGCCCTCTCCTCTAACGTGTCTGTGGCTGGCTGTTGCTGCATTAAAGCCTCCTGAACTGCACCAGCCAACACAGCCACCTCATCCTCACAGCTGTCAAACGAGGGTGTGACAACAGCCAGGCACTTCAAAGAAAGGCACAAAACCTCAGCAGCCAACTGCTGGATAGCCCGGTTCCACGTAGGGTTCCTCCTAACCTCCCAGAACTAGAAGTGATTTATGACCACAAAGGCAAGACTTTGTCCCTTCAGTGTGGAGGAAAAGAAAAGGCAGAGCCAACCTATCCCAACAACACATGCTGAACTGCCAGCTCTGCAATTGAGATCTGAAGGGGTTCGGTTGCCTGGTGTTCCTTGGCCTGATCTGAAAGGGCAATGAAGGTAACTCTGTGACAAAACCCAAATATTGAGTCTCCATTTTCTTGGTGCAGTTTTTTGCTGCAGGTAGTTTTTGCAGCAATCTAAATATTAAATGCTTCAGCAGCCCATTCCCAGGAGAAGGTCAGTTCCAGAGGGGAATGGAGACACTGAATTCATCCTATCATTTTATAACAAATGAAAAACTTGTAAATGTAAGTTCCATATACAGCTTATGAAACCACTATGCCTTCATTCTTCTATGTCCAGAAACTATATCTTATTTTTGCAGAAAACAGCTTTAGACAGAAAGGAGCATTTATTGTTCTTGCTTGAAGGTCACTAAAACCATGAAATTCACTCAGCCATGCTAGCATAATTCAGGCATCTCCCAGACCTCATAGGATTTAAGGGATAAACTATGCTACCTTTATTCAACAGGACTCTGCTCCTGTAATCAACTTCTTATTAATCTAGCCTCTGGTACTGACATTTTGGAAAAGGAAATTCACTTGGGTTGGAAAACTCACTGGGCAAGGATTGTCTTTTCATTTATATTAATTTGCAGGCCTACAGAAAAACAGCATCATCGGGGCTTATTAACAACACAGCAATATGGGGAAGAGCAGGAAGAAAGAGGGAAGGGCAGGAAGCCAAAGAGGCCAAGAAGGGACTACGAGACTCCTCTTTGTGTGCATACCTGCCTGTCTGCTGAGTCCCAGCACAGACCTTCCTATCAGATGCTCCCAATACCCTGCTTTGTTCCTCTTTCCACCCTTGCCAAGTGTTACACCTGAAGAACTTCCCATGTTAATCATTTAGTCCCATTTTCCAGCACATTTATCATTTAATTAACAGTAAATGCCTTTATTAAGTCTAATATGAAATGCAGCACTAATCTGTTTAAATGGATTTTTAGTGGCATAGACAGGTTTCCTTCTTCTCTCCTCCAGTCTTGTAGCATCCATATTCAAATCAGCCTTCTTGCATATATTCACATAATTGGATGGCCTCAATCTTTAATTAACTGTATTTGTATGGAATCTCAATATGCTCTTAAGAAAGTAGTATTTAATGTAGTTTAACGTTCACCTGCCTTTCCTTGAAGGGGATGGATGAAATAGCACCTGATTAATTTTTCCATTAGTTCTCTGTTAATTTGAATCATGGAGTTGGAAGAGAGGAAATGTATTTAAGTGCCCGATCTAAATGGAAAACCAATTCCTAAAAGCTCCCTATCCCCTCTCACAGTTCATCTATTTTGGGTTTCCAGAAAATGGGCCAAGAACATAAATATTTTCTTCTTAATGATCTCTGACCTAGACCCTGCTGGACTGCCCTGACCCTTGTCAGAAAAACTTGCCTTCTGGTGAGAGACCAAAGAGCTTCTGTTCATTTCATTTCACCAAGAGAAGGCTAAGAGGTCACTAAAGTATCCACATGGCTTTCTATTATGAAAGAGCTCTTTAATCTAGCAGACAGGGGCAGGATAAGACCCAATGGCTGGAAGCTGAAACTGGATCAATCCAAACTAAGTATGGGGAGTAATTTTTATTTTTATTTTTTTAAACCAAGGACAGTAATTAACCATGGGAACAATTTCCATTAGCCTGATAGATTTTCTATCACAGGCGGTATTTGAGTTAAAGACTGGGGATGTATCCAGCTCAACCACACAGGAGGAAGCAGGAGGAAGAACGTAAGTTTGGCCCCTTGACTGTGCCACTGGCGAGACAAACCCAGGATGTTGGCTCAACTCTGGTGCCAATGGTGTATTTTAAAAACATATTAAAAAATTGAACCGTCTGAAAAAAGAGAATCACAAAACAATTTAAGGTTTAGAAAAGCAACAGGCCATGGGACATTTTAAAGGTCAATTTTGTTTATCAAAAAAAAAAAAAGTCAAAGCCAGCCAGTATTGCAAATGACTGTTTCATAGGGAAGAAAAATTGGTGCTGGGTGGAGAAAGGCACGGTAAGAAACTATGGCAGTGATCTGGATGCAATCAAACCAGAAACAAAATGAGAGACCTTGAGTTAATGCTGGTGGAGTTCCCTCATCCCTGATGAGTATCTCCAGAGCATGACTGACTACATCTCTGGAATGCAGTTTAGTCAAGATCCCACCCTTCTCTCAGGAGAACTGAGCCAAAGCTCGTCTCACCACAGCAGGGACAAACATTCACCTCATGTCACCCACAGCCCAGGAAACAAGAATGGCATTTGCTGGGAGGACAGACCTGCTGCGTGAACACCTGCATCTCAACCCTTCAAGGATGAATGGGAGCCAAGTTCTGAACAAGGGAGACAGAAACTGTCATTCTGGACAATGTGACCTCATTTCCATTCTGGTTAGGGATCCTGTAAAGCTGAGGCTCAAATGCTTGATGAGCTGGAAAATAAAAGAGGAATTAAAATTTTGAGGATTCTTAGTGCTCCTTAAAAGACCAGAGTGGATTATCTGCAAGACCTCTGCATACATGTTATCAGTCCTGGGGATACCAGAGAGGTGTTTCTGAGCAATAGTTATTTCCAGCAGCCAAGGCTCTCCTAAACCCTGCTCTGATGTCTCTCCAACAGCTGATTCTTTTCTATCTGGCTGTGGGATAGGACAGTTGTTGGCATTGTCAGGCTCCTGAAGTCCTGCAATTAAGATATTGCCATGTCCTCAAAACATGAGAAACAGCATTCTGGCTGAGCAAGGAAGGTGTTACATGGCACAGTCCAGTTGTCGTTTATTACTGTCATTATGAATCCAGAGGAAGTGAGAGGAATAGCTGCAATTGAGGGCATTCACAGGAATTTTTGTTGGTGGAGAGCCATGCCAGAGGTATTGCTGCTGCTGTTCAGGCCATCCAGCAAAGGAAAACAAAGAGAAATCCTAAGAGAAGACAGTTACTTTGCATCTGCCATGTGCTTCCAGAGTGCCCATTCAGATGAGACGCCCTGAAGGGACGCAGCTGAGACTGAGACAGAAGCCTGCTGAGAGGGGTCGTGGTGCTGCGCTGCTCTGCCCGGCAGATCCAGCCCAGCTGTTACGAGTCCATTCGAAACTAAACAGAAGCGCTCTGCAGTCCCTTGCAACGCTGCCTTCACCAGCCTAGGAACATCGAAGTAAGATTTTATCACTGTTGGGGCTGATACATGTTCTCTGGCATTTTAAAGTATTAAAAAGCCATCACAACTAATGAGAGGCAGCAAGTGGGTCATGCCCAGAGAGATGTGGATCAGTTCCTCTTCAGAGGGACCAGTCATTGAGGAAGATCAGAGATGTGCAAGGAGGCCACATTGCCCTGATGCTTCTGTGTCTGTGCTAGCAATGGCAGCTTGCCTCTGCACTCAGCCTGGGCAGGAGCACAGCACTTGGCTTGCTGGGTGCTGCAGCGCACTTCCTCAGGGGCAGGGGAATCCCTGACTTGGAAGGTTTATTCAAAAATACATAGATTAACAGAGCACACAGACAGGAGTCTGGTCCTAGTACATTGGGTCTGCGTGGGACTCAGGGTATGTAGATATTTTCTTGTTAAGCTCCCTACATATCCTGGGTACTTCACTCCAGAGACGAAATGGCAGCACGGGGACATGTGACAGCACAGGAGAGCTCACTGCTCACCACTTTTCTGTGTGAATCTGCATGGGACACCACCATAAATGGGGTTTGTGTGATATGTAAGGTCAGAGGAGACAGTAACAGTTCCTGACGACATTTTACAGACAGTAAAATGGAAAGAAAAGAGAAGGCACAAAAGAGTTAACTTTGGATTTAGGCAGAATATGACCAGCTAATGGACCAGTAGGATGTTGGTATTATTAAGGAAAAAATAAAGAAACCGTTAAATGGGATCAGACAGAGATGGGTCAACCATACTAACAGATGCCACCAAACACCAAAGAGAGTCAGGAGACAGCTAAATAATGTACTGTAATATCAGACACACACTGGTGACCAGCATGAAATGGAAATGAATCAGTACAAAGTAATGAGAGAGAATAATACACGGATTAGTGAGGACAGAGATGGATATCTGATCCAGGATTCTCACCAAAAGATTGCTATGTGCTCGAAGAACTATAAATCTTTAATCAGTTCATCAAGTAGCTCACTCACTCCAGTGTGCATACACTCAGGGCTGGATGAAAGTACCTTCTTGCATCTGAAATTTAGGCATGGCAATTTCTGGGTTTGAGTAAAGGTGCTCGGCTATGGGCATGGATCCAGATCCCAGAGTGAAGAGCCTGGACAAGGGGTATTGCACAGGGATTAGCGGCTGCCTTGGAAATGATCCAGCCAAAGCTGTACCAGCCAGAGGGATGATCCACCTGTAATCTTCTTAACAAACAAAATGGGCACGGGGTTTACATGGGTATAAGCTACTTGCTAGGTCATTCACAGAGAGGGAGAAGGACTTTGTTCATGGTCCAAAAGCTTATGTATTTGGCCAAAAATACATAAATTTGGTCTTGGAGGGGTTCAAAGATGGTGCAGCAGGAGGAAAGCAGCTGAGTCTGTTCAGACTGTGGATTTATTAACCCACAAGTAGAACTTCTGAGAAGAACAAATTTCTAGCAGTTGGGAGAATTTAAGGTGGAAAAATAGCACTGGTAGAGTTTGGAGTCAGGTGGTAGCTTGTGTGAGGAGAAGGCACAGAAAACTTTGGATCTCAGTTTCTAGCTTGCCTTGGCTACATTTGTGCTTCAGATGAGTGCTTTTTAGAAAAGCTTTCTGAAGTCAGGAGATTTATATCTTATTTCCAAATAGAACAGACTTTGCTGAAAATGGCATGGATTTTACCAGGTCAATACAATTTATGAATAAATAGGAGATGTTTAAATCTAGTTCTACAAAAACAGTCCAAGCAGGAAAGTAGTGGAGCCTGCTTAAAAAAAAGTAATCAATTTTTAATGAAACTCCATCAGAAAATGTAACATTAGCCAAAGAGATCTCAAATCCTTCCTGTTGAGGCTAGACAAATGAACCCATTGCACACACCAGTATACATATGGGCAGACTCACTGGCTATAGTCTTTCTAAAATGATTCATACCAGCCTATCCTAAAACTGAGGTTCACATTTGGGTTTATTAATCACCGGTTTCACTGCCAATATTATACACAACTAAGAGATCACAGTTTGGAAAGTGATCTTCCAAATTGTGAAACAGCTGAGCAATCTGACAAGTGCAAATGCAGCTACCACTGCTTGAGAAGTAGCAGAAGGCAACAGGTTGGGGGCAGCAGCCTGCTCCCTGCCACCATGTCACAACACGTGGCACCCAAAATCCAGGCTGGTAGAGGAGAGGGACCGGATGTGATAGCACTTTGGGGAACAGTTCAGTATGCATATGTTTATAGGTATAGGGGACACTCTAACAAGCACCAGGGCAAAGCCCCACCGGGCTTTTGTGGCGAGCACCTTGCACTCGCTCTGCGCTGCAGCAGGAGCTGTACCACTCATTACCAAGCGGTTTTATGAGCATCCAAAAATCCTCAGATCTCTATCTCTCAACCTTGCACCTCTTTCAGGGAAGAAACGGGGAAGAAACTAGCTTGAAAGCTGGGCTTTACTACCTTGAGCAAAGATTCACATGATACTCACCTTTTAACAACCTTTCCTTTCCTGGTTTTCAATTAACTGCTCTACCCCTATGATCGCAATGATTGCAATAACAATGATTGCAATAATTGTCAATAATAATTGTCAATTACTGCAAAGAGCAAATCCTTTCCTAGACCTTTCAAGACCAGGCTCTCAGGCTTCTGGACTGCAGAGGGCTTTGAACAAACTGTTTGCAGAGAGAGGAAAAGAAAAACCAAGTGAATCAGTAGTTGCAGTCAGCAGTATTTCTCCCAGGCTACCAGTTTTGCTGTTCTGCTACAAGGAAGAGGAGCATCAAGGAAGAGGAGCTACAAGGAAGAGGATGCATCACAGTGGATGATTTCCAAACAAAGTCATCAGTTTTGACTTCATATTTCTTTCTGGGTAGATGAAAATTTCTCTACATTAAAAGCAACTCCATAGGTAGGTAGATACCTTTCTATCATATGCAATCTGAAAGGGATGAGGCTTTACAAGAAGATGCTACAGAATTTCTCCAATTGGTTTCAGGGCAAAAAGATTCTGAAAGAGAGAAGAAATGAAACTGAAATGCTTGTGTAAAATCTGAAATGAAACTGAAATGCTTGTGTAAAATCTGACGCTGACCATTTCTCAAGTGATAACCAAATGGAGGTGAGATTTGAAACCGACGCTTGCTTTTCCAGGAAAGTGTTTGAAAACTAGAGGTTGCCATACTCCAGTAACTGAGACCTCCAAACACTTGCTGAGAAACACAGGGTTTGAAGAGAATCCACAACTCTGGGGACAAGAGATGAACTAAGGCAAATCAGAAAGCTTTTAAAAATTGTAAAATTGGAGAAACTGTTGAAGTGCACTCCTGTAGACTGAAATATGTTGGCAATTTGCAAGGACCTGAAAGATAGAAGCTGAACATTGGGAAAATCTATTTGTTTTTGGTTTTGGTTTTCTTTTACAATTTAAAAACTATGTGTGTGTGTGTATATATATATATATATGTATGTATTCATTGCACATGACCTTCCAAACATGACATTCTAGTTTAATTTTTAATTCTCTGAGAAAGGGGCAAATCAGAATAAATAATAGCTGGGGAAGCAAAATAAAGCACAACGGGAATCACTGTTGCCTCTGGAAAAAAAAAAAAAAAAAGCTATAGAACGATCTTCCAATCCCAAAACAAAAAGGCACATTTACCATGAATCATAAAACCTTGTGTCCTACACTCCAGCTTTTCATGCTGAATGTCCCTTTAAGAACTCAAACTCATAGACCTCTCCTCTTGAATTTTGCATTAGCTTCATACTCAGAGCTCCAGAGGTTAGAAATACTGTCTCAGGGGCAAAATGCCATGAACAAGATCACACTGCCAGACACAGCTTATAAACAACAAAATCTGTGTTCTCAGTAAAGCCTGGGATTTTTTAAAGCACCTATGGACACACTGGGAAGCCTACACACATTTGATGCTCCGCTTCTAGAAACTCTTCTGCTAAAAAAAAAAAAAAAAGCTACAGCCATAGCACAACTCCCTGCACCCAGGCTTGCAGGGACACATGACTCTGAAGACTGCTCAAAGGAAAACTGCAATGTTAAAAATAGGGTATTTTTTCCATTTCTATTATTGTTTGCTTTCAGACAAGGAAAGTTAATACGAAGTCACTTTGGAAGTAACATCTAATTTATCTCCAAGGCTTCCTGAATTCCAACTGGTCATTGCCCCACTAAGAGCTGCTGCTCACACCGCTGTACTGGGGCAAGGCAGTCTGATCTCCCTTCCCATTGCAAATTGGCATCTGTTACTCCTTTCCCCAGAAAGGAGCCTTTAGAAATTTCTCTGAAAAAGAAGGAACAGAATGAGGAAAATAAACTCATTGTCCCATCAGCACCAGCAGAGGCCAAGGAAGATGGACAGACATAGGGGTGTGTGTATATATATACCTATAGATACACATATATGTCAATCACTCTTTTACTGCAACTTCTTCCTTCCTCAGGACGTTTCCCTTTCCAGCAGGAGGGGAAGGAGCCCTCCCATTTCCTCCCTCACTCCTCTAACACCATGGCTGTAACTTGCCAAAAACTGTTGGCTGCATTTTACATAACTTTATTGGCCTGACTTTCCAACTGGTTAACAGCCCTTATCAGCAAATAAAAGCCTCCAGAAGGAGATGAGTGAAGTGATTGAGAAAGCCATAAAAACTGAAAGGAGAAAGCTATCTGTAGTTTAAAAAAACCCTCAGTTCCTTCTCCCTAACAAACTCCCCTAGCAAATACAAAGAACTAGCAGGTTTATTATCCTCCCTTTGATTGTATGTCAGTATTATAGCATTGTTTTCCCACATACCAATTCCTTCTTAGCTCCCACTTGCAATAAAACACACAGATTTGGGTTGTTGTTAAAGATTAATAGACACAGCAACCCTAATACTCCAAATTCATGAAGTGGCTGAATATCACTCTTGAAATTCCAAATTCAAGTCCCTGGCAGTTATCTACTGGGGCTGGATGTCTGCTATGTTGTGGATTACGGGAGGGTTTTGTAGACAGAAAGGGCTGGCAGTGGACCAGCGGCACTGTGGCTGCAGAGAAATGAGCCCTTTTGAAGGAAAAGTTTTCAGAAAAAAAACACACAACTAGCTACCATTTTTGATGAAAAATTGGAAGAAAACAATAAAATAATAATAATAATAATAATAATAAAGTTAAAATCATTTCCATAGAAGTTTTCAAAAGGAAAAATGAACTTTGGCACTGAATGCCTTGAGAGGGTGGGAAGCCGCACACCCAGAGCTGTGCACAAGTTGCATTGGTCAGCACAGGAGGTGCGGGGATGGGCCAGTTTCCAGCTAGAGGAGCCACTGAGGGAGAAAAAAGGTATTT
>VXAA01007081.1:1616824-1636758 GCA_013399115.1 Anseranas semipalmata
TTTGCAAGCAAGGGTTGACTTCTGGTCAGAGGTTGCTGGGGGCTCTCCCAAGTGCAGGGATGTTGGCGAGTGCCCTGGGCCCTCAAGGAACCTGTTGTCCCTGCACAACATCCATACAGAGGCTGGCTACAGAGCTGTAAGGAGCCCAGAGCTGCTCCCTGGTCCAGAAGAATATTCCTCAACTGTCAGGATGGGCACAGGCTAGCAATTGATGAAGAAAGATGACTTGCTGTATCAAGCCTTGATGTTTGCAAGGTTGAAGAGGGACAAGTAGGTAACCATGCCAGGGAGGTCCCTCTCAGTCCCAGGGTAATGCAAAGGGGCTGGTGGGAAGGTCCACCAGGGCAGCCCAGGGCACCCTCCTGTTCCCAGAGCTGGTGGCTGGTATCAGTGCTGGCTTCGTGCCTGGCCAAGTCACAGCACAGAGCAAGCTGGGGTCTTCTTAAAAGGGGACTCCTTGCTGGCAACATTTTGGGCAGGAGGGACAAGTGACAGTAAGTCTAATGTGAACTTCACTGCAAGCCAGTGTGGGCTTTCAGGAAACAAAAGAATCACATACAGAGCAACAGCAAGTCCACAGGCTCTAGGAACTCTCTTGCCAATGTAGAAATGCTTCATTTTAGCTCTAGTTATGATGTCTGCATTTAGTATTCATTACCATGTCACTGATCCTCATGAATTCCTCCCATGTGCATGTGCCTCTCTCATCCATTTCTATCAGCATACCACTGTAATTTATTATTAGTTAAGAATTAATAGACACTTGGAAGTATAATGTTACATTTTTCTCTTATCTTCTGGTGCTCAGAAGCATTTCATGAAGCAGATCAAGCATTAAATCTGTCATGTAAACACATTATTTTGTCATGTAATGCATTATGATTGCACACTACCAGGGAAATGAAAAGCACTTAATGGTTTGTGTTTGATGTGTACTGTCAACAAAACTCAGGAAGAATTTATAAGGTGTTGTAGTTTAATGAGTACCTATTTAATAGGGTTTGCCGTATCATTCAAAAATGTGGCTATACAGGAGACATGATACAATGAATTTTGATTTGAATTATAAAGCCCAATCTAGATCTCCAGGCTTCTACACAACAAAGATAATAAGATCCAGGGAACTGTTTATAAGCACTAAATCATGACCTTTTCTCATTTTCTCTTGGAATATTCCTCTCTCCTTCATCACGATTTGTGAAGCTGCAGGCATCTGAAAATGTCTGAAAGCACCATCTAGTATCCTTGTATTATAAAATTCATTTATTTTTTAGAATAACTCAGCCTAAGACAGGAAATTAATGAACTAGAGAAGAGAGAAGAACAAGCTAATAAATGTGAACTCTACCAAATACCCAGCCTGTCAACATTTGAATTAAAAAAAAAAAANGAGAAAACTTCAGTGAGTGGATATTGAGGGAGAATCTCACCCCAGCAGACTCCTAACAAAAGGCCCCCACACCTATGTAGAGGTATCACAACAATAGCACAAAAAAAGGCAAAAATCTGAACACAGCTGGAATTTCTTCTCCCATTCCTGCCTGGAAAGCTGCTGGGAGTGCCTCTCACACAGATTAGCACATGCAGCGGGATGCAATGTGATGAGACTAATCCCAGGGAGAAGCCTGAAGACAAATCCCAGCCCTGTCATTAGCCCACAGAAGAACTGGCTGAGCAGTGTTTGTGCTGCAGAAAGGGACGCCCCTGTAGCTTCCCAGCATCTTGCCTTCAGCATCAATTTTGGTTTAAACTATTCTGTCACTATTCTGTCACTATTTGGTTTAAACATTGCTGTCACAGGACCTCCCTGGGCTTCGTAATCCATACATCCATGTTGGGCATCTCTCAACAAGCTTAATAATCCAGCTCCATTTTTCATCAGCCCCGGAGGGGGTTCATTCCCCATGAAGTCTGTCTGAAGGAAACAACTGCAGCAGAGCAGGCTCCAGGGGAAAGCAGAGGCACTGAGTCGTCACCTATCTGTATCTCCAGCTCACTCAGCTGTGGCCTTTGCATTTATCCTTCCTCAGTGTTTTACTAGTATTGTAACTGCGTCTCAAGCAATGGGAATGGTGAATGCGTTCCCCAGCTTTGCAAACTAAGTGACCTAGAGAAAGGAGAGGGTATCAGGTTGCTCAAGAAACAGCACTGAAATTCACTATCGATGGCTTCTCATTCCAGTTTTATGACTGATTCATTTAACGGCCTTCTGCAAGTTTCAAATCCTCTGCAGGCTGCAGTTCTCTACCATTTCCTCTGTGCTGTGATACAGCTACCACAGAGCCCATGGAGATGTTTAGATCAATGATGCTGGTGGTGTCCAGAGTAAACCCATTAACAGCGGAGCCCCAGCATGGAACACGTTTGTCAGAAATGCCTGTTAACTGGGAAAACTGGTATAAATCAACAAGTTGATGACATCCTTGCCTGCAGCTGATAAGCTAGCTGTCTACACAGACAATGTGATGCACTTTACTAGGGTTCTCTACTTGATGTCCTACTGCATACTATTAACTATTAATGATGCAACTGGTAAAAAATTTTACTTTTAAAGAGAGGGAATGACACAGACTTCCTGTCTTAGAGAAGAAGGTGGAGACCTGATCCCACCTCAAGGACAATCCAGCATCATTAACTTCAGAGATACCTGTGCCTCCCAGGACTTGTCCAGCTAGGACAAAGCCTGCATTTCTAACAAGGGGATGATGCTTTCTACACCTAGGACATTTTCTCCCAACAGTGTTATTTAATCTAACTGTACTGTCAAAGCCACACAACAGACACAAAGCCTTGTCTGTAAGCCCCTGTGACATGGGTCTAGGGTCTTGCACGTAGTTAGCAATGCCCAACTGAGTTCTGAAGTTCTCCCACAAAAGGGCATGCCTCATCCTCCCCTGATTGGGCTGGGACACCTTCTGGACCGGTGCCATCCTTCCTCCCTCAACTATGGAAGGAGCCAAGGGTAACCACACAACAAGTAGAGCCAAGTAAGAGCTCTCCTTGACCTCATGGTACACAGTTCACAGGACAGAGTCTTAAAAAACCTCTCTTCAGAGGGCCTTGGTTAGAATTCATCCAGACCTGATGCAATTAAAAGCTCTAAGTTATTAATATTAACAAGATTTACTGCTACTCATTTACAAATGATTTGCATTTTTTATGCATTCTTTTAGCACAGATCATCATGAATTTCTTTGGTATTCATGAGGTTGCAATTTGTGTATTTCCATAATTACCTCATCATATTCTTCATTAGATAATTGACCAAGGGCATAAAACACCAAGTAAAATTCAAAAGCAGCATCAACTCACTGCTCTATTGAGAGATTGATTTCCCCTTGTCCTTGAAGCAGAGCTCAGAGGATTGATCACGACAGTCTATGGGACTTTCCCTACTCCCCATACTAAGGTCCATTGAGAAGTTCTCTGCACAGCTCCCTGGGGCTTAAGAGAACTGTGCCATGTACATTATGAGCTAAGAAATAGCAGTCATTCAGTTCCACTGTTAAACCAGGACACAGCCAAGAGCTGAAGGGCTCATACAAACACCTACTGCAATCCAGGTCCAAAAATGGCTTGGACAAACAGGCCCCCGAAGCCAGGTCGCTGCTGCTGCCTCCACTGAGGGAAAGTTTGACTACATCCAAAACTAGCTTAACCCAAACTTCATGGATAATTCACTGCACTGGAGAGACAGAGAGGAAGAAGGAGAGATGAATTTCATGTACATAAAATCCTTTTTGTGTACTTAGGAATGGATATGAACAGATTTAAAATTAACTGGCTTAGCTCACTACTGGGCAAGTGATCTAAAACATCCAATAAATAATTCATCCCAGCAACATACATCATCATGAAGCTTGGTCTGTGACGCAGACCATGTCAGGGGGGTCTCACTTTGTGAAAGAGAGACAAATTAATTCAGTGCAAAGTGAATAATCCAAAATCCCATAAATGATTCATCACTGGATTAAAAGCTATAGATTTCTCCATAGAAATTCTCTGCCCTGCATTAAATATGCAGATGATTGTGTGATGTGTATTAACTACTGGATTGCTTAGTTAAGAATGACACCAGCTCTGGCGCTTGAGAGTAAATTTGAAGCCACGAATCTTCATTATATGTAAATCTGAGCGTGAAAAGGAGTTACCTTCAAGGATTCAAGATGCACTGACATCAACAGAACAACACTGAGCACACACCAGTACATGACAGAGGAGAGCCAAGCCTTTGTACTTTTTGTTTTAGAAAACATAACTATAGACAGGACTTATTCCCTGGTTTGGATTACCCACCCTACTCGTCTTTTCCTAGATGATTAAAAATAAAAATAAAAAGTAAATAAATAAAACACCCCTTTCTTACATACAAAAACATTTCTCCTATATATAAAATGTTTTGTGATTTTTTTTGAAATTGCAGTAGAAGATGCAACTTCTTTCTTTCTTAGAAGAAAAAAAATGCCATTTTGAGAAGTGGTGGATTTCCCTTCCCCTTGGAGAACGGTCAGCATTTCAAAGACTAAAGAAAGTCAATGAGCTGATACCAGAGATCACTTCCCAACACCTTCCCCCAAGTCCCTCCAATGCTTTTTGCCCACTCCAGTTTGCATCCATCATCCCAGTGTCCTTGTGGCCTCCTACCTCAGCTCCAAACCAGTGGGAGCTCTTAAGCTGAGGTTGTCAAAGGGTAAGGAGATGAGCCTTCCTACCAAAGCATTCTCTCTAAGAGACCCTCTTCTAAACTCAGTCTTTCTCTTGGCTATGAGTACTCTCAAACCTGATCATTTGGAGAGCCCCTTGCAAACATCACCACCCTTTCTCATGAGCTTTGTAGTAGGAAGGAATGGGTGCTGAGATAATCTACAGGGTGGCTAGAGGCTGATGTTCCTTTTGCTGGGTCGCTGCTGCCATGGTGTGACTGCAAGAAAAGCTAACTCTTGGGTTTTATTTTTTAAATTAGCAAGAGAAACCAAAGCCACGTTGCTCCCAGCCATCAGTGGTTAGAAGAAGAAGGTTAGCCATCAGTGGGAAGAAGAAACCAAGTGCAAATCCAGCATGTCCTCAGAAGCACAAGGAAACCAGGACATTACTGAGACTTGCAGGAAACTGTTTCACTAGAAGGCATATGAGTCTGAGCGGGCCACGAGGCAAGCTCCTATCCAGGACCTCCACCTCAGCTGGAAGTGGCTGGTGGCAGCCGGTCTGCATCACCCTTAAAGCCTCTTCTGAGCTCTCCAGCTGTTTCTCTGCAGCTCAACTTTGCCATCTGCTGTCACGTCTGCAGCAGCATGTCCCATTTCCTCTTTCTACCAGGCTACAATTTTCCACTTTTTCATGCATTCTTCTCACACTGTGTGGTTATCTCTGCTCTTTCCCCAAGTCCCATGATGCTATTTATTCTTATTTCTAATTTCCTATGTACTCAGCCACATTCTTCCCCTCTGCTTGCTTTTTCTTAAGCTCCAATTAGATTCCGCCTTTGGAACCCAGAGATTTATTTATATTAACTTTAAAAAATGCCTAGAAAAGCAAATTAAGGCTAGGAAACAAACCCTGAGACATAATGAAATGTGCTGCTGAGATGGAAAGGGACCATCAAAGCAGTCAGCTCCAGTAAAGTCTATTAAGAGAGGTCTCTTATTAATCTCAGAATGAGATTTAATTCATTCCTTGGGTTTCTTTTTAAAGGATTTGTATTCCTAACTCAGTGTCTGTCTGTTTTTTGTTTCAGTATTTATTCCTGTTTTTTTTGTTGTTTTTCTTTTTTTTTTTTTTCCATTAGCCAATCCCATGTCCCAGAATATTCAGATCCCCCCTTTTTAATTGCTTTTCTGTACCTGCTCCATACTAATCGGGTAGTTCAGTCATTATCTCTTCATGTCAGACTTCCTTCACACAATTTAATCAGTCATTTTGATACTCACAATTGTCCACAAATTGCCGGGGGCCAGTGAAAATTATTACTCACACCAAAAGCTAAATCCTTCATTAATTAACCACCTTGCTCTATGGAGCAGAGCCAGACTCCCCAGATATAACACCATTCAGGCTTGACACTGACTGTGAACAAATTAAAACCCACTCTTGTCTAGCCACAGGCTGCTCGTGCAAGCCCATAAGCACTGCAATAACTTCAGCAGCTCAGAGCATGGGGTGGAGGCGTTAGACCTGGGTAATTTCAGGTCCTGGTTCTTTGCAGTTTGAGAGGAAGCAAGATCTGGGAGAACTGGAGTTTTGTGGAAATGCACAGCGGTATTAAAGCAAACAGCTTTGCTTTTTGATGGCTCTCTGTGAGGTCTGGGAGGCCAGGGTGAAGGTGGGTGCATGGGCAGACCTGGCAAGGAGACCGGCATTGGCAAGTTCAGCAGGTACCGCCAGTTGTAGCAAAACAGCTCTCGAGTAAACTTGCACCCCACAACACAACAGCATGAGCCTTGCAGCAGCTGCCAGGTTGTTTTTCTCAGTGTTTTCCCAGCCTGGAGCACTGGCCACTGTAGGGCTCTGCAGCTTATTCTCTAGGTCTTGTTTCACACTGCTTATAAGGAGGGTTTTCTTGGCTGCGGTGCTTTATGTTTATGCAAATTCACTTCTTTGCCTTCCAAGGTGATAGTATTAAAAATAAAGACTAACATTTCCAGATGTCAATGAGATACTCTCTGACAGTCTCTTCTTTCTAAAAGAGTGCTTCTTTCATGCAGTTTTTCTTCACTAGACCCAGAAACTGCATTCTGGGACTTCTGTTACCTTTGGAAAACAGAGGGTTTTTTTCCTCCAGCTACATTTGAAAAGGCTCCCTTTAACCTTTTACTGAATATATTGACAAACAGGGTCAGTTCCTCTGAAATTACTTCAATGTATTTTCATTTAAATATAACCCTCCAAAGATTCCTTGCTTGCAATTGCTACTGTAAAGCCAAACCTCAATCTCAGTAACTGGGGTAGATAAAAAGATAAATAAAAGCACTCAGCAACATAAGTTACACTTACAGCCTCCCTACATCATTTCTAGGCTCTATTTCCACATGGCTGATCAGATCAAACTCACTTTGTTGACTCTTATTTCTTCTGCCCTTGTGCAGCTCCCCAGAACAGGGCCTCCAAGTCCAGCCAGCACCACAGCAAATGTGCAGGAGCCTTTCCCAGCAAGAGCAAACCCTGCTCTACAGAGTTCTGCTCTACAGAAGTGCAGAGCTAATTAATACCTGCAAACAAAATGGCACAGTCCTGCCAATTGGAAGTTGCAATGAAGAGCTTGCTGGCTTATTTAGAAAAAAAAAAAAAAAAGTAGGTTTTTTTTTTTGTATTTTCTTAAAGGAGCGCATCAAAACTGTGTGATTTTTTTTCCCCCTTTTAGTCCTTACAGATTTGCATCGGATTTGTTCTGTCTCCCCCAGCACCACTGCCCAGGGTGCTCAGCAGGGTGCTGAACCATGCAACAGTGAGCAGGACCCCAGAGAGGAAACCCCTCTGCTTCCCCAAAACTCCCACAGTGCAAACCACCACACGGATCAGGAATAGACGCTGTGGAGACAAAAAGTCTCACCGCAGCCCTGAGCATGACTGACAGGGAAGTCCAGGTCTGCCACACTCTGCTCAAATGCTGTTTCCACAGCGTGCTCTTAGTTCAAATTGTCTTTGTCTGGCATTGCTGTAGCAGGGACCTGTGAACCCCAGGCGATGGAGGTAACGAATGGTCTTGCGGATGTGAACCTTGTCCCATGCTGTTCCCACGGTCACTGCAGCAGAGCTGGTGAGGATCCCTGTGAGCTACATGACAGCTCTGCAATGTATCCCATAGGTGACCCCTCCCAAGCAAGCCCCTATAGTCAGTCCCACTGCACTGACACCCCAGGCAGGCCACCAGCACAGGCTGTTTGTTAAAGCCTAAATCTCTACCCGACTGAAACGCAAGTGAAAGCACCCTCAGGAAGGGCTTGATTAGCATGGTGAAATGATGTCTTCTGCTGCACCATGCACTGCGATGGGGCTGCCCCTTGGCCACCCGAAGCTCCAGTTTTCCCAGATGAATAAAGGACAAGATGAACACTGCAGAGCTGTCATTACAGTCAGATGAGAGGCAGTCCTTACCGGGACAGAGGAGAACAGGGAACGAGTCAGCAGGTCCTGGCGCCCCTGAGGGTGGGGTAGGAGTGTGGGGGCAGCTTGCTGCTGTAGGGGAGGACTGGGGACAAACTTGGCCTGCAGCAGCAGAGATGTCCTCCTACTAGCCCTTCCATCCCACTAGAAGCAGAAAGGGAATGCCACTTTCCATCTTTCGTCTTCACCATGTTTTTAGCATCCCCAGCCACTTTCCCTGGCGATCACAGGATTTTTGCTGGTGCTGCCCAGAAGCTCTGAGATGGCTTCACCCACCTCCTAATTGGCACCTAAAGGGATAGACACATTTCCATGGTGCAGCTGTGGTCTGTGCTTCTCACTTACAGAGGACAGTACTAGTGGGACTGGGCATCCCAGTCTCATCCATACAAAGCCCAGCCAGATGCACTGTGCTACTCTGCGACTGGGTGCAGGGGCCCTAAATGGAGCACCCTTGGGCTCCATGGTGCAGGTCTGCGTCACCGAGCAGACTCCACCATGAGAACCACTATATTTTGCAGTTCGTTGTAATGAGGACAAAAAGGCAAATACAAACAAATAACTGGGGATCCCCTATGCACACTGCTGGGGGAGATGTGGATTTACAAATGAGTAGTATGCAGGGGTTATGGGGACTGCATAGAAAAATTTCCCTGGGGTTGGACTTCTGGGCCATTTTCCACCTCTGGAAATTCTACAGTCCTTCTTTGGAGAATTGAGATAGCACACCAGTCATTTCAATGCCTGGGGAATAACTAACTCCTGTTTAAATGCCTTAGGATATGGCATAAAGAATGCAATTTCTAGTGGTAAATTACAAAATTTACTAATTTGGTCTCCAAGGGTCATTCAAACATGCTGAATCACAGGCAGCGTTGGTACCCCTTAAGTCATCTGCATTTTTTATTTATACTCACAGCATTATTGTAGCTTAATTTTTCTCTTGATTATATAAAAGCAATAAGAAGCTTTGTATTTGCTGATTTTTTATTTTTATGCACTTCAAAATTAAGCAGCATTTGTTGTTATTTCTCCTGTCTTCTGTTCCTCACAGTATAAGCTGTATTCAAGGAAAAGCATTAGTAAAACACAGAGACAAACAAATTTAACTCTGTAATGTGGTGTTAGTAAGAAGGCAGATCCCAGAAACACCATTGAATAATGCATAAAACACCTCTAAAAGAAGCTTCTTTATACAGTGAGTTTTAAAGGTGACATGCCAAAATTTGCACAAAGATTTTAAATTCTAACATTTGAAGCTTTGGCCTTTGGTTTACATCCATTGATATTTTGAGGGCTCATAGCATCTCTCAATGTAGCTTGAAACAGGTCCTTTCTATTTTCAGTGCAGACATGCTTGCTTTCCATGGCATCTAAAGACAATGCAGGAGCTCTTCACAGGACAGAAAGGCTGTTTTCTCCTTCAGCACCACTGACAACTTTTTCAAGATCTTCAGCTGGTCCAAGGCTGTAGTGAGAAGCATAGATATGGATGGGGCAAAAGCACTTTGATGCTTCAGAGCACCCTTATTTGTAACGTTGGTAAATTCCCATTGCAACAGACAATGAGCTACTGACTTCAATGGTACAATGCTTACTTATTTACACCACTGAAGTATTTACCCTGTTTTATTCTAACAGATAGGAAAGGCCTGTTCATATCTCATGTTAACAGCTGTTAGATAACCATGACAGGATTCAGAAAAGAGCCCCTCCTTGGCCCCCAATCCTTATCTCCTAGATGGGGAATGCAGTGGATGGCCATCTACCATTAAAAAAGTATCAGTCATTAGCAAAGGGGTGATACTTCACTGGACTAACCTGTGGTTGGTCTAGAGAAAATCCTGTTTTCAAGATGAGCCAGAAGACATCAGCTTATAAGGAACATCTGCACCGGGTGATTCATCATATTTACATATTGCTTATCTCCCTTAAAATGATCACCCCAATGATCACCCTGTGTACTTCTGTGTGACCCAGGGAGGATGTGACAGGGCGCAGTGGACCCACGAGGACTGCAAGATTTATCTACTGGTGAAAGGTTTGGTTTGCCACACTGCTGCAGTGTGCCCTTCCTGGGTCCCATTTTTTTGCGTATTGGCATGAATTGCCACTCCATGGAAGACTATCTATAAACCCCTGATCCCTTCCTGAGCAATCACAAGCAGATGAGAAAAATTTGCTTTTTGATCACCATAACCGTTTACCTCTTCATTGCTTTAAAGCAACCCCACCAGGCTCATGCCTTGGTATTTGATCAAAGAATAATGCAGGTTATGTATTTCCTTAAGCTGGGGTCACTACATTGCTATGAGCATCAGGTGCTAAAGTTCTCCAGTGTTCTGGATGTCTGTTCATCGCTACATATAAGCAGTTTCCACGAACCCCTGTTAGATTTTCTGGAGTAAATTTGTCTGAAGTTTGCTCATACCACAACTTTGGTAATCAGCACCCCAAGCCAGTACCACACCCATTACAATTAGCAGCAAATACCTTCTGTTTCTAAGAAAAATTACATTGAAGCTTTTGATAGGAAATTACAAAATGGATTACCTTTTTAATATAAAATTCCTTGTGTGTTTACCTAGAAGCAAAATAATATTGTCACAATGACAAAAATATATCTAAAATTCTATTGAATCAGTCAAATGAGTTCATAAACAAAGACAGCAAGTTGCAAAATTTCTGTGGGCTAAGCAGGAAAGAAAGGATCTCATTCTGCTTTAAGTTGCACCAATGTCCACCAGGAGCAATTCCAGAAAAATACAGGACCACATTACTAAAAAGCAAGAGCCTGCAAGATGGGTTAGAACTATGACAAGTGAACTGGTTCTTTGCACAGGCTTCCTCCTGCTGCATCCTCATCTCCTCATCCTTATGGTGACACAGTCCTGGAGTACGGACAACAACCCCCATAAAATTAACTGAGTGCTGTCACAGGGTCCATGGCAGATCTACCAGAGGATTAATCAGAGATACAGAAGAACATCTGCATTAGGCCAGCATTAGAAACATTAAAAAATTAGGTGCTTAAGAGTACTTACGTTTCCAAAACAGTGATGAGAGCATCAATATCAAAAGAATGGGCACCACTATGAGAGATACGCTGAGAATGACAGAGATGGTAAACTGGAAAGGAGAAGAGAAAAACCGAAAAGGCTTTGAAAGCATGTTTAGGTTAGACCTATTCATGCAGGATTAGGTTGCTGCAGTGACTAAGAGCTCTGAAATATCTGCATTGGTCTGGAGTTTGCAACATTTTCCTGAGCTTGCCTGTTCAAATTATGGAGAAGACACATCAGGATGATTGTGGTAAATAACATGAATTGCCTGTTAAATATTTAATAAATCTGTCTCTGAAGTATTTGAGCCTAGATTCATCCCACTTAACATAAACTTCTTAATAAGGTGTATAAACTAGGAGGTTAGTCACCCTCATCTTTCTCTTAACTAGATACAGGGAAGCACAACAACCTTCCAAAGGTGCCTTTTGCCTGGTCACACCCTGAGGACACTACCTCTGCCTCTCTTACAGACGTGTGAAGGGGAAGAGTTTTTTTTTGAAGTGTCCAAACCAGATGGGACAGTCACAGGCTTTGGCTCTATCTGCTGGACAAGAAAAAGATGAATCCTGAGCTTCTAAACAAAAGTTCAAACTACTGTTTTGCAAACACTGTCCATTTAGCATGAATGCATTGAAAATCACTAGCACATCCTGCTGTCCTTCTGGCTTCTGATTAGTCAAACACTCTTGAAACTTACAGGAAGTTTTACATCAACTTTCTTAGCATCACTGTCTGAACTTGCTGAAGTCTCTGAAAACAAAAGAGATGGAAATTATTACTGACACAGTTGTCTGAAGGCCACCGTGGTTGTCTGTGCTTTAATCAAGGAATAATGAGCTCTCAGGGAATGAGGAGGGCAAAATCTGACCCTGAGTAGGAGAAATAAAGCACCTTGCAACCAGAAGTGAACAATCTGTTTCAGCCACAAGCTGCATATTGGGCAATCATCAGGAAACATCGGTCTCCAAGGAAAGAGGAGGCTTCCCAGGGACAGCCCATGAAGCAAAATAGAAGAAATTTATCTTCTGTGAGGGAGTCTTAAGTTCTGTAAGCAGGACAAGATGTGGCAGAGAGCTTAGGTAGTAAACAAGGTACAAGTCTAACTGGAGGAATTGTCTCCGTTTAATTGTGGTCAGAGTTATGTGTGATTGCTTTTGACAACTGCATTGGTACTCAAAACCACAGGAAACACATTTATATTCAGATAACCTACCACAGATTTAACATGGCTCTATGAAGATCATGTTGTTTTTTTCTTTTCTTCTTTTTTTTTTTTTTATCTTAGGGTATTAAGAATAATTCAGTTCTAGTTTTCTAAGGTTTGGGTATAGGGATGAACTAAATGAATGCTCAAGAAATCTTGCAACAAACTTTGCTGGTGCTATCCTGTGATCCTACTACCTTAAAATTGGCTAGTGAATTTAAAGTCACAAAAAAAAATAATCTCGGCTTGGGCCTTGGCTCATTGTGACCTCATACTACAAAATACTGAAGTATTTAAGTATTTGGATCTCTTAATCCAATGCTTAGCAACATCTTAAAGACAGAAGAGTTGCTCAACTTACTGAATTGAAAGCACAGCTGGCATTTTATGACAGGAAGTTTCTATGCATTAGGTCATACCCTAATGTATAGAAAGACTGTGATGAGTAATGCTTTCAAGGGTTTGACAAAGGTACTGCCACAGAGCCTCCATATTAGCAAAATGTAATGGGGACCAGATGAGTCATTTGCCAGGGCATGCATATATAGCACGCTTCTGGTGTGCAAAACCACAGCCAAAGGAAACACTATGTGCATGACTATCCCAGAAAGTCACATGGCAGTGGGGGTGATCAAATGGTCACAAATAAACCTGTTAGAAGAAATATGCCTTTTTTTTTTTTTTTTTAATTTCCACAAATTTAAACGAATGTGTTTTTATGGTGAATAGCCTAATCTCCCCCAAATTTCTTAGTTCTGATCAGCTTCCTTATGACAGCTGAGCTGATTTGTTTCCATGTACCAAATAATGTGTTTGAATATTATCAAAGACATGGACAGGGCACAGGGAGCTCATATGCATACAACTGTACCAACAGAAACTTGTGCTGGAGTAGAAAAGATTTCTGGCTAATAACAAATATAACTAATAAAATCCTAGCAAGTGCTGAAAATCACAGGGAGATGTGAACATTTCACTTAGCTTTATGCCTGTTTTACAACTCCCACCTTTCCCTCACTTTCTCCAGACGACACACAATAAATAAATAAATAAATAAATAAATAAATAAATAAATAGAAAGAGCAGTTTAGTGGGAATACCCCCACAAGAAGTGCATATCTCACTCTGACACACATGTCCCACAATTCAAAATTAAATGTTCTAGCAGCATGCTGCAGCCTGGTTGATGGGAGCAACTACTGATGCTTCCTCTCCATACCTGAAGGAGCAAGGGTTAACTTCTGTGTCTGAAGCGTGGTTGGCACTGGCAGGGTTGTTGCTGGGGAAGAACATACAAAGACAGAAGAGAAACTAAATGAGAGCCTGGTCAGCAGGAACCAACCACCCCAGAGCCCAGCTAACCCAAACTGTCTGGCAAATGCTTATGAGAAAATATCTAACAAAAAAAAAAAAAAAAAAGACAACATTCTGGCTGGCCTTGACTTACAGTGCATGTTCACCAAACACAAACTGTGTACCATCCACCTCCTTTTCTAATTCTCAAGTAGCTTTTCAATACCTCTGGAACACTGCAATAATATGATTCCCATGCAGAAATATGCAATTTTTTATTAATAGACAGTGCTTAACTATGCTGCAGCATTTTCACAAATTGTGGTGGTTTGGCTCTCAGAAATAGCATGACACAAGTTATTGCATGGATGGGAACATTCATTATTCATGTAAGCATGGTGTTGTCTGCTGTTACTCATTTTATGGTGGCTCTTTCTAGCCCACAGTCACAATTTAAGATGCCCCCAGAATCCCAGAGGTAAGACTCTTTCCAAAACTCTCTATTTACAACAACACAATATAGGCATTATCCAGAATTATATCAGAAAGACAAGAAGTAAAACAATGCTGAGAAATGCTCACAAATGCTCAAGAGATCAGTTAAGAGATCAGTTTCATAAGCCCTCTCCAGGGGCATTCAGGAATGGTTTCCTAAACTCTATTTCTGCAGTAAGTCTCTAGACCTATCAAAAGAAGACCTGCAAAAAACTAAATACTATGTTTCTAAGAGTGCAGAGACTCTTGGCACTAGTTGAATCCAAAGGATGTCTCTTAAGAGCTAAATATGATGTCGTCCTTGAATTTTAGCTTTCCTTTTTTAAAATCCTCATTTGCAAGTATCTGGTGGCAAGCAGTGACATCTGAATAACATGGGCTATTCTTCATTTACACTTGACTGAGGGGCATGAAGTGCAAACTTCATGTGAGTTTGTCCATTTCTCAGATATGGCATGATTTTGTATCCCATTTCCTTTTCTCTTGAAGGAATGACTGATAGTTGTGGTAATTGCCTGCTGCTTTCCATCAGTACCAAGGGCTCATGTTGGGCACTGGAGAGCTGAGCTGCAGGCCACAGCTGGCCAAATACATTCAGTGAGTTTCAAAGCCAACCACAGTCAGGGAGCATTTGAAATGGAAAGCTCAGTGGATTCACAGTGATGACAAATCAGATATCTGACAATTCAGCTTGAATGGTGACAAAGAGCAGTTTTTAACTTCACTCAGACCTGAGATACACAACAGTAGCGAGTGACTCAACATCTACTTCCTTTAGAGGCTTTGAAAACATGTTTTTTTCATCCGTTGCTTCATCCTGATTTCAGACAATTTCTGTGTGGACCCCAGATACCTCTTTCTGCCAGATGTGATAAATAGCTCTCAGTGAATGTTTGGTACACTCTTAAGAATAGTCAATACTTTTGTTTATGACAACTTCTTCATTTCTCTAAATATGCAACTTCTGACTTTCCAGCGTTATTGTACTCACCTACAGTTGGCACATCTTCTGTCACAAGAGAAGTGTTGGCCCTTTCAGCGGTGTCTGCAGTCAGATGTATACTTGGGAATTCAGTAGTCACTGAAACAAAGTGAAAACTAATGTTCATAAAGATCACTGCTTAGGGGGTTCTTCATACAGTTTCATACAGTTCAAATTTGCTCACACAATTCTGCATCTGCAACTAAGAGATGAAAATCTTCACCTCAGTTTTCATGTGCAACCCAGATAAATCATGCACTTTACTAGCATGGCCAGTGATTAGACATTTTAACTGTTCAGCTGTGGATGTAATTAATTGTTGTCAAGTTTAACTAGGGTGCATGGTTAGGGCTGGAAGACAAGGCATGACACTGAAAATCTGTCCTCAAAGGATGAGGTTAGAAAGAACTTACAGTGATAAAAGACACCCCCCAAAAAAGGTACAAAAACTAGGCTTGTCTGCAGACATCAACCTGTAGAAAATAAGTCACTGATGTGGATAAAGCAGCAACCTAGGAATGGTGAGGATGATAATAGTTCACTCTGATCAACTAAATAAGAACAAAAACCTTCATGTGGGATGACAATATAAGTACTCAATTCTAAGCACATGTTGAATTCTCTGCAACTTTATTGCTTAAGCAGACCATGCTCTAAACTGACCTTTTCAACAGACCATTTCAATTCTCTTTCCCAAATCAAGCAAGAAAATAGTGCAGACATGAGTGAATCTCTGGCTCCCCATCCCAGGTGTAGGACTTTGCATTTATTTCTATTATACTTGGTGAGGTTTCTGTCACCTTATTTCTCCAGCCTGTTAAAACTCCTGTGAATGCAAGCCCAATCACCTGTTCTCTTGGCCATTCTCCCAGGTTTGGCATCATCCATAACACATGACCTACATTTCCTTAACCTACTACCTAAACGCATACCTAAAGGTAGCTCAGAGAAACTTTCCAAGATACAGTTATCTGTCCCCGGAGAGTGTCTATGATGCCTGAGTTGGGCTAACACAGACCATCTCTGTTACACAGAAAAAAGAAAGTATTGGTGCTGGTTATTCTTTGTACCTTCGGGAAGAGGGATGGGCTCTGTTGAGCAGAACACAGCATCATCTTCAGTCCTCACATCAGCTGCTTGAAAATCAGTTGAAAAGTCTGGGAGATCACTGGTTGTCACCATTGTTTCTGGAAAATCGTCACTTGCTGTCACATCAAACATTGGAGGAGCAACTGTCTCCGGTGTTATTACTGCTGGAGACTCAGTGGTTGCAGTCGCTGCTGGGAGGACAACAGTTGTCAGGACAGCAGTCTCTGCCGTTCCTTGAAGATCAGAGTTTGTTTGAGGAGCAAAAGTTGTTTTTCTGAAATGTTTGGGAGAAGTAGGAGCCTTTCTCATTGTTGTTGTCTTCACCGGATGTGCTGCATGGAAAAATCATAACCGAGAGAAAAGCTGTATCAGAGCATTCACAACTGACCTTGAGGAAAGCTAAAAGAGAAGTGAATGAAAATGATCTATTTACTAAAGTATCATGAAGGAAGGCAGGAGAATTGCTATTTAAAGTGGTTGTCTAATGAGCAGAAACCAAGCCTCAGCCAGAGCAATTCCCAGATTTGTGGGTTTGCTTTTTTTTTCTCAGGTTTCAAACACTCACTCCCTGACCCTCTCACAGAAACAGAAGGACCAGAACCTTGCATGGCAGAGCCCAAAAACCTGCAGAAAGCCCCAAAACTCACCTCTGACCACCACCAGCTGCATGTTCTTTTTGATGTCGTTGAACCAGCCCGGGATCTCTACGCGGCAGCAGTATGTACCTTCATCTTCTTCCCTCACTTCCTGTATTGTGAGAGACACATCTCCATAGGAAATATAGCCCTGGAGATTGTACCGCTGAGATTTTCTGAACGTCACCATATTCCCAGTGGTGTGCAAAATTTTGTTATTGCACTTTGAATTTGGGCATGGGCCTCTGCCCCAGCACATATCAGAGATGTCCTTCTCTCGTGCCACCTGGTAGAAGCAAGGCAATTTGACAGGTTGTCCTATTACTCCTCTAACAACAGTTTCAGATGTGGTGTGCCCTGCCAAGGAAAAGGAAAGACAAGTGAGGAATTTTGGCGGTCTCAGATGCGGGACTCTGCCTGTGCAACACAACGTGGCAGGAAAAGAAACACTACTGTCCACAGGCTGCCCACTTGTGATCCCACAGGCTTTCCCTGGGAGCCTGTAGCAGCTGATGGCCCGGGGCAACACGGGCATCAGCCAGGAGCTTGCAGGCATTGGCTTTTTGCTGCTGCTGGAGGGCTCTGTGCTCTGGCCTCAGCCAGCTGCTGTAGAGCTGCTCACAAAACACATCTCCTACATCAAACATGTGGTGACCAAAGCTGAGGTCTGTTGCTGATGGCCCAAGTGCAAGACTAGACCTGTGCAAAATGGAATTTGGGAATTCTGCTCCCACCCCACCTCCTGTTCTAACAGACTGTTTGAAAGTTGTTCAGAAACCTGGTGCGAATGCATCTGGTTTTCTCAGTCCACCATCATCTCCTTCAAATAGAAAATGCTGTCATGGTTTCCTTTCTCTGACGGACTCAATAGCAGGGTCCAAAATACCTATTCTTGTGTGAAATTAGGGCCTAATTAAGTTGGCAGAGCAGTGGGATCTGTCTGTGGGAACCTATTCTCATAAAGTGCACTGCTCTTTCTGTCCCTGAGAAAGCCCTGCCAACTGTCTCAGTTACCTTGCAGAGCACTGTGTACACAGGAGCTTTAACAGCTGGTGTTAAACCAATGTTAAAAAGAATAGATACACATTTTAATTGTGTTTTTACTTGTCATGGCCAGCTTTACTTTGTGTTTACAGCCAATATCCACCTTAGCATCTGCTTGAACCTTTGCTATCCATTGTTCCCCCTTAACTGTCCATGCAATTCCCAGATTGTTCTAAAACGGATTTCTTCCTCATGAAAGGCACTATACAAAAAATGTTTACATACAGGGATAAATCTCTTCTGGTTTATATTCATCCTGTGTGTGTTGGTCCTCCTACCTTGCTGCCTTTTTCCCCCATGTTATTATTTACATATGGCGGAGCAGGATCAATTCCTGGGGAACCAGGAGCTGGGGAACATCCAGATCTCATCCTCTGCTGCAGCAAAAGGATCATCCCACAGATCTGATATCTCATGGTCAGTTTGCTCACCCCAAGGAGGACTTACAGCAGTTGCTGCTGTTATCACCAGCTTTGGCACTGGTTTGCCAAACATTTCTATTTTGCCAGCTGCTTAAATGTCTTTTCTTTTGGCATGACTCCCAGATAGCAAACAGAGGTGCTTCCAATTGTGTCCATGTCTCTCTTGTTTTGTCTTTAATGGACTATTCCCCAGGTGAGGTTTTAGTCTGTGGCAGTCTGCCTCACAACTTGTTATCAGGATGACATTTCAGCTTCATTATTGCTTATCCCATTGGCAAGATAAGCTGACTGGTTCAGGTTTCCACTGCTCCAAATGCTAAAAGAGTAGAAGCAGACAAAACAACATGCAACATGGTGTGAAGGGCAGAAGCTTTTGCAGTGAAATGAAAGTAGGATGTCCCTCAAAAAAAAAAAAAAGAATTTCTGAGTACAGCATAAGGCTTTACAAGGTGGCTGCTTGTTTTACTCCTCGGAAAGGGGAGGTTCATTTGCCTTGTTACAGAAAAGCAAACAGAGAAATCAGTATTTTTCTGTGACAACAGAACAAAATAAATTATCTAGTTGACCTTGAAAGTATCCATAGGGGAGCAAGGAGTTAGTCTCTGGAGAAAGTTAACACATATTTTCAAGTCACCCCAACAAAGATGTGTATAAAACCAAGACCAGCTTGAACTATTCTTAGAGTTAATGTCACTGCTGTTTGAGGAGGATTGGGCTTACCTTCTGCTCTCATTTCATCCTAGTCCTGTACAGTGCAAAAGCCACTTCGTTAAACAATGCTTTAACAAATGAAAATCTGCCTGCTCTTCTCTTTAAAAGAAGCAGAGACCTGAACTTATTAAAAAAAAAAAAAAAAGAAGAAGAAAAAGAAGAAGAGGGAAGACACAAGGCTCCAGAGTGTCTCCAGGGCAATTTCCCACCAGTACCGGTGCTAGAAAGTTATGTTTTTTGCAGTTTCAAGTCCTCTTTTAAGAAGCTAATGTTCCTAGCATCTGCCTGCACTGCAGGTTAGTAGGAAAAGCTTCAGTACTGCAACAGTCTTACTTCAACAGTATGAACCTCTGCAAGGACTAAGTAATTTCCTTCTCAGCTGCAGCCTCTTCCACAAACACATTTTCCAGAAGAAATAGTAAACACAAATGAATTCAAATGTCTTTCAAATTAAGAAAGAGGTTCATGAGACTGCTATATTGTGACACACTTGTCTTACTGTAAGAGGACTCCTGCCCTTGTCCACAGCAATGACCTGCCTACGCATCCAGATTTGACCCAAAGCTCTCTGAGCATCAGCTGTGCCTGGGCAGTCCCGCTGAAGTCACTGAGGTTTGCCAGTCTAAATCCTTAATCCAAGTGAGAGAGAAATGGACTCCAGATGTTTAATATATCTTCCAAAACAGGAAGGTATTCCTAATTGTTCAGATCATATATATACACATATTTATGTAGAGTTTTTCTTGAAACAACCCTCAGGGATCGGTAGTATTAAGCAGTAGCTCCAATCGTTGTTGTTGTAATGGTTTTCTGTCCTGTAGACCGGTCATTGGATGGACAAAGACATACTTCCCCCAGCCAAGACAGCTGGTTGAAAAATATTTTTTTTTTCTT
>VXAA01007081.1:1636829-1700571 GCA_013399115.1 Anseranas semipalmata
ACTTGACATCTTTTCCTTATCAACCCTGTTTCTGTATTTCTCCTTAAAGCGTTTGTGCTGATGAATTTGCAAAGAAAATGTCTGATAAACAAGAAGGAAGCCTTTAAATGCCAATTTGCTGTTTTCTGGAGTCTTAGGACTACCCATTCTCAGCACAGAGTTGGGTTAAAGAGAGGAAAGTAACAAAAAGGTATTCTCACCGTTCAGTAGCTCTGCATACAATAAAGTTTTTAAAAATATGAGCAAATGGAGGCCAGTACCTCACATTTATGTTGAGAATGAAGATACAGCAAAGAAAGAGGCCTTCTGTTTCTTCTGCTGAGTCTGGTAAAAGACTGAAAATATTATGGAATTCCCTGGGCTATAGCACAGTTGGCAAAGCTCCGCTTGCACAGCAGACACCATGGAGGTTGTGTTATCATGCCGCAATGGGGCATGAATCGCTTCTTGCCCCTCAGTGTATTCCACCACTAACCAAACCTTTCCACTACTTTTCAGAGTGACTTAAGAACACGGCAGTCACTGTAAATAATATATTGGATATTTCATCCTGGCAGAGGTTGGCTGATTAATATTTAGTCACCTAAGACAACATTTCCTGAAATGCCTCAGCAATTTACAAGCACAACTCTCACCACGAGCTCATGTCCCACCGAAAGTTTGTGAACTCACATTTCATGAGCCACATTTTGGCAACTTAGAAACTGCATTGCTGAAGCCTAAATGTGCATGCAGAAATGCAGCTGATACCAACCACACTTGCAGGACCCAGTCTCCCAAGTTACGCTTCTTTGACTACCATTTCTTTTAGGATTCAGATTTTAGATGGGTGAGCATTGAACATTTGGGTTTAGAAGGAGAAGAATTTCCAGCCATGGTTTCTCATGACAGTATGCAGTTCAAAGCAGCAGACAGCCCTCAGAGTTTCAGAAAATCCTTTCTTTATCATGTATGTACATTCTTTACCCTGTTAATATTTCAATTCCCTGGCTTGGGCTGTGTAAGCCCTGTATCATAGTGGAGAGACAGATGGAGAAGCAAAACTAGCAATGTTTAACAGTAGTAAATAAATAATTTGGGGGGATAGAGGAAACTAACCAAGCTTATAGAGACAGGAAATGACACGCATTTCTTTTAAAAGCAAGAAATAAAAATAAAAATAAAAATAAAAATAAAATAAACCATCAAATCTTGATCAGTATTAATTCAGTAAGTTAAAAAAAAAAAACTTTTGAAATTCTTTATGCACTTACAACCTTTTTCTCTGTGATGCATACATACACAGACAAAACAAGTGCTGCTGTTTTTAATATTACAAGATTTTTGTTTTCTGAGCAAGCACACAAACAAGCAGGTGAAGACTCACCTATAAAGATCTGTATCATAATCCAGTGAAACAACACGAAATGGGACATTTTGGCTGGTGGAGACTCCAGGTCAATGAGTGGAAGGAGAGAAAACTAGATCTTATAGTTTCCAGAGATGCTGAGTGAGCCCCACTGAAGTATCGTTTCTCCATTTCCAGATTTTATGTACTACAATTGCTTCTTCCCATCTTCTGGATAGGTGCCTTCTTCTCTGCCCTTCCACGACACTCAGTGTGGTACTAACACCAGAGATTTCAATATAATATAATATATATATATATTTTTTTGCCCTTACATGAACCTCTCAAGGTCCATTACTGCTCTGTGGTGCTGAGCAGCAAGAACTAGCTCTCCAGTCTTACAATCCTAAGCATTTGGCTTAATCTCCATCTCTGTCTTCTCTTAAATTTTCCTAATCCCTTCACTGTCTTTGATTCTGCCTTCTGCTTGAAGACACCTCTATTTCTTTCCCCAGCTTCATATTTTCTATTTGCAAAGACAACCTTGAAAGGACTTTAACAAACATTTCCTCACCAAAACAAAGCCCTTCCCAAAGATCTGCCACACCATCTCCAGGAAATATTTTTTACTCTGACTTTTTATATTTTTATTTTTATTTTTTTAACTCTCTCTGACCAATTGATAAAGAAGTTGTCTGGAAGTTCTACTTTGGAAAAGATGAGTAATAAGGTTGGAGTAATTCAAGGCATTCAGGACAGGACAAGGCATGAAGAATTGGAATGGAATGAAATAGTTCAGTTGGAGGACCTACAAAGATCAGCAAGCCCAACTTCCTGAACACTTCAGGGCTAAACAAAAGTTAAATCACATTAATGAAGGCATTATACAAATGTCTCTGCTCCCCCCATCATGGTTCTCCAACTGTGAGGACCAGGCAGCCCAAGATCTGGCAGTATTATTAAAGACAGAGGCAAAAAAAAAGGCATTAAATTCCTCTGCCTTTTCCTCATCCTTACTTGTTAGGTGACAATCTGCATCAAGTATCAGTCCAATGTTTTCCTCAGACCTCTTCTTGCTGCTGACATACTTTAAAAAGCCTTTTTTAGTGTCTGACACCACACTGGCTAGTGTCAACTCAAGTTGAGCTTTGGCTTTTCTTGTTCTCTCCCTGCAGATGTGAATTGCAGATAGACAAAATTCTTTGTAAGTAAATGTAATGTGGTACAAATGGGGGAAGCAATTCCAAGTTAACGATGGGCTTTGAACAGACTCTACCCCCTTGGGAATGAGATTTAGGGCTTATCATGCATAGTACCATGAAAATATCACTCCTTTTCTTGGTAGCATTGAAAAAAGCAAAGCAAATTTTAGCAGTTATTAGTAAATTCCACGTTTTCTATTAGTAAGTTCTCTATTCCTTGAACAGAGAACAAATCAGAAGACATCATTACACTACCGTACAAGTCTCCTTTATTCCTATGTGTAGTTTTAGTCCCCCTCTACTTAAAAAAGCATATGTTAGATCCAGAAAGAGCTTGAGGAAGGGCAAAAAGAGTGGTGGAAAGTATGGAAGAGCTTCCACAGGTAGGACAGGTGAGTGGTCCGGGACAAGTCATCTTGGAAAAGAGATACAGGTCTACAAAATCTTGAGTAGCACAGGAATGTTGGAGAGGGATTAACTGTTCGATATCCCCTCTCAACACAGCATCAAAGAATGATTCCTGTGCTTGCATACCTGTTGGACTTGGTAGTATGTTGGAGTAGATCACCTCTCATTCGCATCTTCATCCATCACACCACCACTACGTTACCGTGGCAAGAAGTAGACCCACAATAGACTAGACTCCTGCAAAGCCAGAACGCCTTGCTTCTTTCACCAGTATGTAGCCAACCAATGCTGCTATCGCCAACTCAGTGGCAGATTCAAACAGCATGAAGCTCAAAGAACTATTCCTTGTTTATTCTGAAGTGATGCCACAGTGCTGCTCTGTACCTTCACATGTTTCAGTGCAGCATAAACAGAAACCAGTGGGGATAGGCACAACAATACAGCAGTGTCCTATTGTCCACAACACACCTTAACCATCAATCAGTAAAATATCTAATTTACAGTATTCTACCAGGTACAGTTCATACAATGCCAAGTATACACAGCTCCAGCTGTTCTGTGAAGAGCAGAACTAATGAAACCTAATCTATCCAATATCCTGAAGACTTTTTCCCTACAATGATCCTAGTTTCTCCTTTCTCTCCCGTTGCTCACCATGGAGCAGTTGCTCTGGGCCAAAGCTCAGCTGATGTCATTGCAGGGAGCAGCTGAATCCCACCTGGGGCATTAATTTGGGTCTTTATCCAGCTACCAATTTCCATGACATTTTTCAAAACAGAATTGGCCAGCATGTTGCGGGTGACAAAGGAAGGAAGATCGTGAATATGGCATTATGTCAGGTTTGTTTCTTTAGCGAGACAGGGCATGAAAAAAGCCACCCAAAATCCAACTGATCCAAGTATGCTGGGAAGAACTAGAACAATCTGCATTGCTTTCTGCATCTGTACTGCTATCTAGTGGCTTCCTGCAGGCAGAAAAGGAAAGGCAGAGCACTTTCTCTGCAGCTTGTTAGCCTTATCAGGCTCAATAAGCTCCCAGTTTGTGTGCAGCTGAATAATCTCTTAATGGGTGAACAAGCTCCAAGTGCCACCTGTACTTCTTTGGGGCTCATTTTGAAATACCTATTCCAAGATCCACTGACATGAGTGGAAATAATGAAAAAGCAGAGGGAGTTTCTGCCTGCATGTATGTATTATACTGCATATCCTTGGTGAAGTTCTTGCTGTGCACAACCTTTGCAGTCTGTTTACCAAGTAACCACACAGCAGACAGCAGGAGAAAGGAAACTTTAATTAAAATTTTGGTTATCAAATAGTCTAGAACTTTATTTTGCATAAAAACTCTCTGATATAAGGATTAGTCTGAATTTGTCTGTAATATTAAGAAAAAAAAAGTCCTTATGAGCAAACAGCTTTCATGATTAGCAGTCCTCAGGTGCCTTAAAATCATGACTGGTTGGAATCAAATGATTTTAGAAACCCCCAAGCTTTTTGCCTAACTAGAATCCCAGTAGAGATGACTGATTTGCTCAAAGTTGCAGGAAGCAGAAATTGCTAAAGATGTTTTCTGAGAGCAGTTTCAGAGATCAGGTCAGACTTCCTCCAGCTCTGGTCATGGGCTAGAGCCCGCAGCAGTGACATGTGCTCAGCTACACAGAAGGAAAACAGCGTCTGCAGTGGGGTCAGTAATTCTAGTTTAGTAGTTCTTGTTAATAGTCCAACAAAAAAATGCAACCTAAAAATAATGGATCCATTTGAGTTTCAATACCTTCTTACACATGGCAACACATGACATGAAGACAGCAAATAGCAGACTTGGTTTTCTCCATTGCCTTTCCTGACCCAGGGATCAGCAATCACCTAATACTTGTGCTCCCACACTGAACTCTTCAGTTAACCACGAATTCACCCCTGCACATTGAACCTTTTAGGCCTGCTCCAACGTGCAGCCCCAAGACAACGCACTTCACAAATGAAAATACAAAACACACCAGGGTCAGCCATCCCAACTTGCCCATTTCCATCTCTTCCTTCCTCAACAGGATGAAGAGTCTTTCCCCCCTCCATGAGCCTTTGCAAGCAAACTCACCTGCAATATCACACCTTAGCCGGGCTCTCCAGGGCTCCTGGGGGAAAGCCCTCCCAGCTCTACCGGCTGGAGGAAGGAGGAGTAACTGCTCCACTGACCTCAGCTCCCCATAAAAGCACAACCAGACCGTGGCCGAAAGTCTCAGCTGTTAACATAAATACCTACTGATTTTGTTATTGCTCCTTTATGCCTCAATGGTTGACACAGCTTTGTTCTTTGCATGGCTCCCTTGAAAATGATCTTAATGACAGAAAGTTGGCTGTAAGTCAGGTATCCTTCCCTATGGCAGCAGTGTCTGCTTTACGTATTCCACATTGCTGCTTGGGCTGAGTTTCAGGATGAAATTTGTGCTGTCCAATATTTGGTAAAAGCTGGTCTCTCTCCTGCCTGTACCACTTTTCTGCTCTTTCAAGAAGTCCCTAGCATCTGTTCAAAAATGTGTTCTTAAAAACAGTCATGGAAAATTGTTATTCCAGAGAATGCTGATTTGAGTAGGCTATGTCTGCATAAATACTGCATGAAGTGTTGATTCATCCCCACGGGGCTGCTTCCATTTGTTCAAGGAAGCCAAAGTTCAGTGTTGCAGAGAATAAAAGTCATGTCTAAATGAGGAACAATGCAGGAAAGGTGCTAGGCCACAGATACTCTCATTTATCTGCTAAAAGCCATCAAACAAATTCAGCATAAAACATTAGAGTTATTTGGTATCTACAGAACTAACTTTCAGCCAATGTTTTGTGCAATGTCCGTGACTTCTCCAAAAATTAAAAAAAAAGAAAGAATATTTTAATTAATTTTACAGAGAAGTTATTTTTGTCTAGTTGCTTTAGATGCCTCGAAATTAGTCTTTCCACCCTAAGGACTTCTCAGGGCATGCACAAGCCTGAGAAGAAAGCCACAGCAAGAAAGTGGCATATCTTACAGAGGAAAATGCACTCAGTCATGGTTCTCTGAAAACAAGCTGTGAATACTCCGTAGGCTCCAAGGAGCCATAAGGCGATGAGCTCCTCCAGCTTTAACTGTGGGTGGGCAGGAATTAGTACCTTGCATAACTGAGCTGTTACCAGGAATAAGCATACCCAGCTTTAACAAAAAAATCAATGAAATGTATTTTGACATACCAATACTACCAAGTTTTTCCATCTGTCATCTTTGTCATGGCAGCTTTGAGATTGCTCCTCCCTTCAGATGGCACAGATTGTTTTGTAGCTGACAGATACTATACATGATAGAGACAAATTTCAAAAACATGTGGGTTGTTTTCCTTTTGTGACTGAATAGCCATCCGGGCACCTCCTCTTTTTCCAGAAAGGAAGAGAGAATTTGAAGCAGATAGGATATGGTAGCTTTCTTTATTGTCTGATAAAGGGGTTCTGGAAATTTCCATTCAAGTCAGTAGGATTTCTGTTTCTGGAACAGGCTGATAAAGGTTTTAATTAGAATTGTAGCTTTTATTTGCTTTATTAGAGTGATGTGAATGATGCTTCAGTAGTCCAGTCACATTTAGCTGCAAAGCAGAGGGAGCAGCTAACATTTTGCAAGTTTTTAATGTCCCAGTGATGACAAAGACAAGCATGCATACAGTCCTTAGTGTACTGTATAAATGTTTTCCTCTGCATGGATCTCAACTTCCAGGGCAGTTTGGTTCCCTGCACGTTCTGGTTTCCAAAATGCAACAGAGCTGCACAAAAGAATGAAAACAATGCTGTTAAATGACAGGCAATAGAAACACAAAAGAGCAGATAGTTAAATCAACCAGCTCACTGGAAAAAAATGTGAAATATGCAAAAACACTTCTTTAAATGTGACTGATAATGAATCATTTTCCATTTATAAGAACCCACACTTGAAGTTTGCCCACTCCCTAATGCAATGAATTGGCATTTACACTCATTTTTGTTTATTAACTAATGATGAGTAGCAGGATTTATTAATTTCTTTTGCAATGTTTCTTATTAACTTGAGATTAAAAAAGAAAACCAAATTAATGTATGTACAGTCAGCATTCATCTAGGAGGGATCACAACAATTTCCTTCTGGGACCTAGTTTGTTCTATTAGCTAAACCAGAAACAGAATACTTACCTTGCAAAGTTACTCAGCTTCTTCATATTACGTAAATATCCTAAGGATCATCCAGAATGAAAAGAAAGAAAAACGAATAATGTTCTTTAAACCATCAGGAACAAGTAAAGTATCAGGTTCGGCAAGAAAAAAAAAAAAAAAAAAAAAAAAGAGTGCAAGAAACTAAATTAGGGAACTTTAAGCAGAGGTTTTCAGTATAGGAAATCCCCATAAGTTCCATGAGGTCAAATTCATAACGCTTGTCTGACCAAGAACCTCCAAGGAGAAAGGCTGGCACATGGAGGACTATTGGATATAGTTACATGAAACCAGTGCATCTTCCCTTGTCATTGGGAAGGACTAGGACAACGTGGCAGCTGAGGGATAGGTAATACCCATGTGGAATTAGCAGGACAGGGGACGTGGGCTTGTATCGCACATCTCCTCACCAGACCCCAGGTCAGCTGGTTGCTACGGAGTCAGACGATGAGACCACACTGGCACCTTGCAGGTCTGTGCCCCAGACACTACGCGGGAGACCCGAGCAAGCAGCCGCAGCACAGACACGCAGAGACATTAGCTCGTCTCCATGACACAGATGACACGTATGGCATCTGTCACAGCTGTGATCTGATGTACCCAACCCATCCTTGAATAAGCACCCCCGAAAAGTACTTACGTCTGCCAAGGAACAGACCCAAAACAAGGATGACTAGAAATACCACACACAATCCAGTTCTGATGTAAACCTCCTTTTCTGAATACTGCTGTCTATGAACTGATATGGACACATTCTGTCAAACAAAACAGGTTAGTATCAGCGGGACTAAGAGCAAAAAGCCTGTACATGACCCAGAGGCCATTTGTGCATTTTGCAGCCCTGCAGTAAAAATACACTTGAGAGCAAGAGCCTAATTTGAGATACAGAACTAGTTTCAAGCAGCCACAATGCAACAGTTGTGTGAACCATGCTGTCAAATATGTTATTTCTTAAGATTGTCAAAGGACATGAACTTATGACCAAACCCATTTGTTCAGGTTTAATAGTATTTGGTGAATATTTTTCTTTAATTTATATATAATTTATTTAAATTTTTATACAAATATCTCCCAGTGTGTCCCTCCCCACCTCCCTTTTTTGTCACATTATTCAGTAGTTCTTCAAGGCCTTTTATCCTACAGCAATATGAACACCCATAGTACATGCTACCTTGTAGTACATAACATCAGGCCTTCCGAAAGGCTAGCATGGCTGTCTTGTCTTCCTGACAAAATTGGGGTGATGCTACTGTCTGTTAACATGCAGCATGGGCTGCAGGACTCAGCAGGGCAGACAGGGCTGTCTGTTCGAACCCCACCGCATGCGCAGTGCAGGTGGATCCCTGTGCTGTCAGGTAGCCCAATTTCGACTCTTCCCCATGTCCTGCCATACCTGCAGGCTTGAGGCTACTTCTGAGTAGTCTGAGGTGTTCAAGCAGGGACCAGAGGCCTGAAAGGCAATATAAATGTTGCTAAAGGTCTTCCCACATTAGTAGGAAGGAAATACTTTATGCAAGCAAAGCTGTTTTTTCCCCCTTTAATAATGACCACATAAGCATTCTTTTGTAAGCAGTAAATGTGCAGACTACAAAAAATATTATTTTGCAATCAAAATAAAGCACTACAAGTGAACTGCTGGAATGACCCAGTAACTTCCAATGTCTAACCACTTAATCTCGGTATGCTATAGCACAACAGAAATGCTTACAGTCTGAGGAGCTTCTGAAGCAGAAACTGATGGCCACGTTTTGACAGTAAAGGATGCTTCACTGGCACTCCCAGGAGCTGAGCAAAAGCAAGATAAATCAACACATCACTTGCACAGAAAACCATTCTACCTAGACAGAGAGGAATTTATACCGCTGACCTGGGACTTAAGTACCTCTTTCAGGAGTCTTGGCTCCACATATCATAAAGAGGTTCATGCCTTCAGAAGGCAGCACAAAACTCCTAATACTGGAGCCTCCGCTGCCCTTTTCAGAGCTTTGAATCCCTTCCAGGAAACACTTGCTGCTATCTAAACACGAAGCCTAGAAAGATGGAGTTACCGAGGTGGGCTCCGGTTTTTATAGCCCAGAAGATGCAGTAGATGCCTAAAGTGAAATTAGATTGAATCTGATGGTAATTGATTAACACCAGGTCAGGGCCTTGAAGGAGTGTGTGGTGTGGAGTTGCGGAAAGCAAGTGATACTTTCGAAGTCCCAGATCACAGCTACACGATGAACAGCCTGACTAAAGTGTGATATGTTTGCATAAGGACATGCAGCAGATTTTGAGGTAATTTCCCAGAGCAGTTTGCAATATTTAAAATAGAACTACAAATGGCTGTCTTCCACATCATCCATCTCAGTTTCTCCACATGTTGTATGATGACAAACAACCCTCCTGAAAACAAAATCTCCTGTTCACGTTATGACAACCCCAGGTGGTTCCTCTGATGTTTTAAATGGTTAAGCTTATCCCAGAAGCTTTATTTTGAAGAGTGCAGAATCATCTGCTTCACTGTCCTCTTTTTAAGGGAGAAGCTGGAACATTCCTACATCAGAGGAACATGGCCACCTGCCTTTTCAAGTCTGCTGGAACATTCCTACATCAGAGGAACACGGCCACCTGCCTTTTCAAGTCTCCCTCTGCACAAATGTGCACATATTAACTCGTGTTCTCAAAGCACAAAAAATTGTTCCCCAGCAGCTAAGGAAGATGTCACATGGTTAAGAAAACCCGTGAGTGCTAAGACTGGAAGACGTACTATTTGCAACCAGAATAGAAACAGTCTGAGAAAGCTTTCACTTCTTCTTCCAAAAAGGAAATGCAACTGATGTAACATTTTAGTGTTGCTTAACTAGAAACATTTGAGATTGAGGGATAAATACAAATAGCTTTCCTATTTTTTCTTTCAAAATCCTGAGAATAAACTGTCATTAGACTATGAACTCTTCCATGTGTACTGAAAATTAAAGCTGGCTTTTACAGACCGAAAAGGATACAGCTGAGTGGGCATATGACAGAAGTCTACAAATTTGCAAGTGAAACAAAGAATCGGGGTAAGGAATAGTCATTCTGACACAATGAAGGGGCTCAACCGAGACTATTAAATATGCATATACTATAGAGGATACAGGCAGCCTCCAAGACAGGTTATAGAGGGTAAAAGAATACTTTGGTGCTGTATCATAAAATTCCTGCCCTGTTTCTACAGTCCTCCTTAATTATCTGCTGTTGACAGCTAATGGAGACAGGATCCTGAATTAGATGCACTTTTGAACTAGCCCAATAACACAGTTCTATGTTATATTACATTAAGCAACAAACAAAATGATTAAATAGTGAGCACGCACACAACTCCTAAAACCTCGTATTTCATTGTTGATGGGATGCATTTTCAGATGACAAGGTTAGATTTTATACCACAAAGAAAACACATACTGAAACAACAGCCACAAGGAAAACAACAAAACAACACTTGCAGCACCGATGAAATATCTACTTAAGCCTAACACATGGAAGCAAAGTTCCTCCCACATGTACATGTTCCTTCTGCTGGATCTTCTATATAATGCCAGGAAGAATTTACAAGCCAAGTTCTGATCTCAAGTTCTGTGGTAATGTTTAGTAAATTTTAGCCGAGACATTTCTATCATCTATCATTTTGTTTCTTTCTTAAGATCTCCATTGGCAATACAATTTATATATGTTATTGAGATTAATACTTGGAAAAAAAGTTACCTGAGGTCTGTGGAGAGGTGTAAGTGTGAGGACTTGCAGTAGAGATCCTAGCTGACATTAAAAAAACAACAACAACAAACAACCAACATACATTATAATTAATTTTAATGTGCGTTCATGTAGTGAAAAAAAGAAAATACTGCTGTAAAAAGTGTGCTAGCACCAGCTACACAAGAACATCTGTGAGCCATTTGTTCTGTATGTTATCGTGCTTTTTAAAAGTAGAGAAAAACTAAAATCAAAGGAGGAGCTGATTTAAAAGAAACCTTGTCTATATAAATGTATGTCCCTGGGCTTTACTCTGGAATCCAGCAGAAAAAAATGAAGCACTGTCTTCTATGAAAAGGGGGCACTTCAGATCAATTAAGTACCCTACACTGCCCTTTCTCTTGAATTCTACAAATAGCGCTTCTAAGAAAACTCAGTGGTGCTGTACACAATGAAACAAAGCACCACGGTTTTGGTTTTTGTTTTTAATTGCACTGTACTGGGATTACAACATTATCAAAGACAGTTTAATTTAAACAGTACTAACAGCAGATCTGCCAATCATCCTATGGATGATTACAGAAATCATTTCCACCACAAGCTTCAAAATCCAGACTTTACCATAACAGTATTCACACGGAAGAGCTCATCTGCACTCACCTTTCTCAATCACAACCTGGAGATTAGTTGTCTCATCGTTGAACCACCCCGGGATCTCCACGCGGCAGCAGTACGTCCCACTGTCTGCTTCCTCAGCGTTCACAATCGTGAGGGACACGTCGCCCTTCAGCAGGTCCCCTTTCAACATGTACCTGCTGTAGTACTGATCTGTCACCTTCCACCCATCTGTCCAGATAATAGGTTGAGAACATTTTGAAGCAGGGCAGGTGTTACGACCCCAGCACATTGACGTGACGCCGTGTTTCATGTCAACACTGTAAAAGCAGGGCACAGTGATATTCTGACCAACCTCTCCCTTCACGAGTGATCCTGACACCGTGGGGCCTGTGGACAAAAACACAAATGTAGTCATTAAACAGAGTGCATGCAAGAGGAAGCTTCTAATACATCTTGTGTGATAAACGAATCCATCCTGTGAACAACACCAGACATTGCTGCATCAGGATTTTAACAAAATGATGTGAAACGCAGCAGAACTGCTCTATGGTGAGGGATAACGTTCTGGCCAGTGCTTCTGTTCAGAATGTGTCTCTAGCCAGAGGAACAAGAAACATGCTTTCTGCAGCCTCTGCCGGCAGGCAAAGAGGTAAAGAGAGTACAGAGTTTGGACCTGCACGGCTCTGTGGTTTCTCTTCAGCCATGTTGTTTGATAGTTCTTTATTTTTTCCTTAGTTTAGCTTTAATCCAAACCAGGCGTGGGGGAACAGAAAGACATTGACTTTCATTAAAACCGTTGTGGGAAACCCTTTCTCCCTTTCAGTGAAAAGCCACTGAATGGCAGGTTTCATCAGAATCACAACTATTTCCTTCTTTATTCCCCTAATAGCAGATTTGGCCAGTTCCTATTAGAAGAGATTTTTCAGAGCTTTCCTGAGAAATCTTATACCTTCTTGTTTCACTAGCTCATTTTCTCTCCTCCTTCTTACCAAGTTTCTAACTTGTTTGGTTCCCATTAGAGGTCATTTTTAGGGTTTCCAGAAGGCTGTTTCACACTATTCAAGTCAAAACACAGAGATATAGCAAGCAATAGCCCATCCATCACAGCAAGATCACTTCTTTTGCTGTATTTAAACCACTCTGGTCAGTATTCCGTTTAGGAGGGTTTTAATAAAAGCTGTGTTAAATGCCAGCCAAAATCAACTGTGCTCTGGTGATCCAGACTGTCATAGCCATCCTGTAACTGCTTTCTTCTAACAGGTTACACAGCAGGGCTCCTGAGGTGTACATTCTGTCTACTTGTAGCAGAAGGAAAACTGCTTGACATATACTAACTACTACACATTCCTTATCGAGTTCAATAGCATGGGATCAAATGTGTAGATACATTGATCTACCCACATTAACAGTTCAGGGATTTAATTCTCTTCAGCAAGTATAGAAGTAGGAAATACTTTAGCAACTAATTATCTCTATTAAAAGTCTAGCCCTGTGTATCATTGGGAAGGGCACTCCCCTAGGCAGGTCAGCCAACATGTACTGGTGGATCCCAAGCACCGTATGGCTTGACTGCAACTGCTCCTTGTGAAAAATCTGTCTTGCCCAGTTCATCTCAGTCATTTTTCCTAAACTAAGCTATTATAAATAAGTCTCATGCAAAGATTTTGCCACAATAACATACTAGAAATTAATCTCTGGAAAGAATTTATTTTATTTAATATAAAAAAGTAAGGTCTAAATGAATCTCATCATAAAAGGCTTTAGAAAGAACTAAAAGAAACAATATCTGTAATATCCCTTTTCTGTCTGTTGAACATATTGTGCCACCAAATTTTTAATGTCCACCTGCCTATATCAGTTCCTTTCTGCAGCCTTTTTTCACTTCTATTGCCTTTAACAACATTTTCCTAGGGGGATGGTGGTTTTCCAGTAGAAAAAAAAAAAAAAAAAAAAAAGGGAAATCATAGATTTGTCTCAATGCAATTTCATATTGGCTAAAAAACACCAGAAGCTGCATCTGACCTTTTCCTTGTCTTCCTAAGCGTTCACCTTCACAAAGCCTGTTGGTGAAATATCCATTTTACATCGTTTCTAAAATGATTTAAAGATCTCTGCTAGTCTCAGAACATCATTATCTAAAAAAGGAAAAACAAAAGATCATTCACAATAAGACCAGCAGACAGCCCAAGAGGCAGCGTCTTTAAAACCATCATAGCCTCAACATGATTTTGTTTTAAAAGGGAGATAAGATCATCAGAAGACTATTGAGCCATTGTGATAAAGTTATAATTTCAATGCAAAACTGCAGTTTCTGTGCCATGCGACCACTCTTACCATTGTAACATAAAATCTCTTTGCAACCCTCTGAAGCACTGATGCATGTTACCTCCATCCACTTCTAGCTATTTTGTTATGCCCACTTAGTTACCTGTAAGCAAGATCAGAAGAATCCAGTTCAGGAAAAAATAAGAAGACATTGCGGCTGAAGATGAGGAACACTCTTGTTCACCCTTTGTGCACCTACATTCAAGAAAACCTATCTATTTCATAAACTTCTGGTTTTACTTCTCAGTATTAGCACGTCAGCTTCAGACAGGATGATGCCCTTTAGTCTGATCAGGATTGCCTTTCCTGTGGTTAGTCCGTTAGTCTCTAATGTTGCTGTTGCTGATAGCACACACAGCCGAACGCTTGCTGACTGTGGTTTGACTAAAAGGCTAAAATACTTAGCAGCACTTCAGAAATCTGCTTCTGTTTTTTTTTTTTTTTTGTTTTGTTTTTTTTTTTTTTCCCAAAACTGCTTTATCACAGTAGATTAAACTGTTGTCTGCACCAGTGAGCTGACAGTTATCAATAATCCATTGCCCCATATTGCTTCCCATACCTTTTTCTTGCCACAGTACATAGAATTAGGGGGAAGAGATTACATAGCATATGTAACAGACTGTGGTAAACAGAAAGCATTTGACAAAATAACAGATTGTTTTGAACTATTAATCTAGTATTTAATCATAAACTTCTGGTTCTAATACTTAGAAGTATGTCAGAGCTACTTTAAGCAAACGTGATTTTCTTTGCAGGCTGTAATTTGGTAATATTGGAAGCTTCCCTACTGTTTGACAGTTGTAGCCTAAGCAGAGTTGCAGTCTCTCATTATCCGACTCTTAAAAGTTCTGCATATATCTGGGCTTTTACAATATAAAGTAACACAACACAGAAGTCACTTAAAAAGTAGGGTGGAAACCATGTCATCCCAGGCTCAATGCTCACTTCGACAAAATGTTACTGAAATGCATCTTTTGAAATATGGTGTCCTCTTGCATTCCCCCTGTCCCTGGATTACCTAACTCATCTTGAGGACATCTTGTCTTTTAATATTGTTTGGACTAGAACTGCAGCTGTGATCAAGTGTGTTTGATCTACAGCCAACAAATGTTCTTTGCTGAAGCAGATAATCTCACACCCTTTTATACAGCCAAAACTAAGTTTTAAGGAATTACTTTTTATAAATAACAAACAGCAGAATGCTTCCATAGGCATACCCTCACAATAAGGCTAGGCTAGGATCAGAACCAACAGAGCCATCTGGGACTGGACTATGTTACATGAGAGCAGAGCAGAGTTGCTGAAGTGACAGTTTCTTTCAGTGAAAAGGAGGAAAAACAAAGGAGTAAATTAGTCAAAGGGCAGAGGAATACCAGCAACATACCTGAGGGAGAAGGCTGAGAGAAAGAGGTGGAAAGGGTGATTTTTGTATGCAGCGGGTTGAAGTAGATTTAGGGCTCTGTGTAAGGAAATGCTTCCCCTTTGCCCTTCTTGTTTCTCAGGAAATAGGACTGTGCAGTCAGCTGTTACAGGAATTATTCTGATCATCACAAGCAGTATTCTGAAACTGCTCTGCAAAGATGGAAAAGGCAGGGCAACCTGGTCCTGGCAGAAGGCTGCGGACTGAATTCACCCCAGTCGTGTCAGGATGGTGGAACTCCTCCTGGTGGCTCAGCATGCGACCAACATCAGCCAAGACCACGGGGCAATTCCCCTCTGCCAGTTACCTGTAATAATGTGGTGTGCATGGGTCCACATGGATTCCTCCTCTGCATCGGTCATGTCTGTGCTCTGAAACAATGAGAGAAGAAAATCGGGAAACTTACCCCAAAGCCCTGTCTGGGCCCATTCTGCTCATTTCACCCAGGCTGTTTCATTCATACAATAGTCTGCCACAGTTCAGGTGCTGCCTGCTGGAGTAGGTCAGGAGAGCCATTCCGGGCACTTCGTAGGAGAATGTGAGAGCTAAAGGGCAATAGTTCACCCACTTGCTTTGCATTTTATCTCACGTACAACCAGACCATATGGAACACCTTGGTATCTTTTCCAAGTTCCTATGTGCCTATTTGCCAAGTTTCTTTTTTGCTTGTTTGTGCACGAAATGAGCACTATTTCTATAGAAAAGGTGCCCCCTCACCATCATTTTCAACTCATCTTTTTCATGCAGCCCTTAAAGCAGCTGCATATTTTTTCCTTATTCATAGCACACTGCCAGTTCGTACTTTGTAAAGCAATAGTAACTATCAAAATCAGTTTACAGGGTTGTAGAAAACATTTCTTCCTAGCACTATTTTAGAGCTGTATCATTAAATAGCTTTTTTCCTCTGAATGATTAGAACTACTTTCTCCTTTTGCCCACTGATGACACACTTGGCTTCTCTGTATCAAGAAATTTTTTGAGATTTTTCAAATAACTGTACTTGTTATCCTTGTACTTGTTCAGATAGTGCAATAAAAGGACTATTTTTTTATTATTTTTGTTTTTAAGAAAGCTTCCAACAAAATGCTGCTTAATACCTGATAATAACTTTAACTTACTGAGTTTCATAAGGCATATATAATCCAAGACATTTCATACACTAACACTTCAGGGTTAGAATACTTCAAATATTATCATTAAAACCAAACACCACATCAGGATATTTTGAGGTTAGGAAAGACATCATCATCATGAGTAGATTAATTAACGCATTAAAGAAGACATTTATAGTCTCATTTTCTAGTCAATGAGTCATATCATCCTACAAAATCTGAAATGCCCGTTTGCCTAACAGGCATACATCACTCACTGCCTTCACTGCAGCTACAGTCTGTTTTTTTCCCAAAAGCAAAATTATAACAGAAAAGGGGGAGACTATCATTGCTTTGATCTGACAAAGGAGGAGAGAGCTAACGTTTGGGCTGAAAAAAAGCTCAGGAAGCAACATGTCGTCTCCTGCAGGCTTCTAAGTGTTTGCCTTAAAGATAGGACCAAAAAATCTAGAACAAACAAATTATTTGTGAAACTTCTTGAAAAGTGAAAGCAGCCTTAAGTGTTTTTTAAATGACATGACCTCCATTTACCTCAATGTTTTCACAAAAAGCTCGTTACAATTGTTAGTTACTGCTAGGACCCAGCTTGTAGAGTATTTTGAAACTAGGCCCAGGTACCATATGACTTTATTAAAATAAAATAAACAAACAAAAACAAACAAACAAAAAAACACATCTATAACAGTTTTTTGAATGGCAGTTAGAACACCTGTGACAAACTAACTCCACAGTGCATGACCTCTTATCCAGGATGCACTGAATCTGTTTCTTCCTACCTTCCACTTGAAAAACATTTGCAAAGTAGATACCCAATTAATTCCACTGACTTGTGATTGTTTTAGTTACCTACAGACAACATAACTTAGATCTAGTCCTGAGAGAAGGAAGGAAAGAGCAGCGGTTGTATAGATGACAGAAGTGTTATGAGGTTATTTATACTTTGCTGAAAAACATGCTTCCACTTCATTATTACTCACATTACATGTACTTAAAATAGGTGAGATCCTCCAGTGAGTCACACATTTGCTTCAGTTCATTTCATCTTCATTTGCAAGGAGTTCATTCCCCACCACCCAACAGCTGTCTGCCCATTTAAATAAATATACATTTCTAAAAACAACTGAATTATCTAATAAAACAGACATAGCTTGCAAAATCACTGTTAAAAACAGAGGGTGAGTTCCCTCACCCACAAAGTCTACCCAGTTTATTTTTTAGCTGTACATACTTTGGAACACATACATACTACAGCATTGCATGGCAAAAAAGACAGAAGTAGGATTTCCACAAGAGGAGGGGCTGGGTAAAGAAGCCACTTCCTCATTATGAAAACACCTTTTTCCTCTTGCTGTGGGTTTGATCCAAATCCAGTTTTCTTTACATGGATGACATGCCTTCCTCTTGACAGAATACTTCAAGGGTCTTTCAAACTTAAAAGTTCTCAATTAGTATAAAGGCTAAATATCCAATCAGACCCTCCTTTGAGAACGATGCTCAGCTGGGCATAGAGCCCACCTGAAAGGCAAATACATAGCATCTGCATTGCAAAATTACTTACTCCATCCATGTATATTAGCTATGCAGGAAATAAAAGTTAGTCTAAGCATCAACACATAAAAAAAGTAGGCATTTTTGTACATTCAAGACTGGTTATATCCAAGAAAATTAAAATCAAATTATTTTTAATCCATTTAATTGTTTAGATTCCTGACAGTGCATCTCTAGAAGAGAAATTACTCCATGTTACATATGTAATAAAGCAATTCTTAAGTTCTCTTCAATACAGTTATATTACTACAAAACTAGAAAGGAATGGATTTCAGACTTGCCACCGATTTCATTTTTAATATCGAATTATGCGTTCCTGAAAAGACCCATTGAAAGTGTAAACAACTAACATGTATTTGAAATGGTGTAATTGTCAGCTTCAATTTCTGTCAGTCAGATCCCGTTGTTTCTGCAGTATAAAGCAATTAAAAAATGAAGCATGCCCAAAAAAGCTGCAAGTGACGAATGGATACACAATAGAAAAAAAAACTTTAATGTGGCTTCCACCTCACATGAATCTTTTAACAAAAAGCATACGTTTTTGTTTTTACCAATACACACACAGCTCACATAAAATACAAAACATTCTCATCTGCTTATTCACTCACAACCTCCCTCCACCAGGGGTACTACAAATGCTTTGACTGCTTGTATAACAGGAAAACAAAACGTAACATATACCCTCAGAATCCATTCTGCCTCTCACTGTGGTGAGCTAATGTAAAAACTGTTTTCTTCATGTCATTTCATCAATAATGCTACACATAGCTGCATCTTTGTCTAAAACCTGATCTCTCTTGCAACCAGAACGCTCTCTCTGTTTTTCACTCTGTCCAATGCAGTTGTTGCCATCATCAGTATCCATTGGTTCTGTTTTGACTCGCAGTCCTCCCTCTGAATGAGGCAGATCATCAGGCAAGGAAGCCAGGCAGTTCTGAATCATCTCCACAACTCGCTCTAAATGCTTCTGGAATCGTTCTGCAGTTTCCAAACGCTGACGTTTCTGCACTTCCATCATGACTCGCAACGTCTCCCTAGCTTGGTGAGGACGATACTCATTTATAAGATGATGGACGTGAACAAAAAGCAGTTTCAAGTCTTCCAGTTTCTCTTCTCGCTTTATACTCCCTGGACTCCTTATCAAGATATCCAAGAGATCCAAAAAGTTAACCAGAATAGACATATTAAGTTTCCTTAATTCCTTCTTGTGATCAAACTGCATAGGATGTAACCGTTCAATACCCTGGCTTTCCAATGGTCGGATAATTAGATCATCACACTGGAACTGATTACCAAACATCATGTAACTGTCCTTCACAGGTGGAGGTGGCTTTGGCGCCAGACCTTTACGGATATTTTCATCAGTATATTCTTTTATATATTGCATTGGAGGTGGAGGAAGAGCACTCACTTGCTGAGGTTCACCCATTTTTGCCAAATGGAAATACCTAGGGAATGCCAAAGACATATACATTACATAACCTATATGACCACCCCACAACATAAATAAAAGTACTGTATGAGAGCTAGTGTGAGAAAATACAAGACACGGAAGCTATCTCAACACGCATAACACAGGAAATTCCCCAATAAATCCACGTTAGCTTTTCACCAAGATATACTTCAGCACGATTAACTTCACAAGAAGCACATTAAGCGCTCATTCCTCAAACCGTGAAGGAACGGCCTGCAAACAGAGGAGCCACGGGAAGAGAGGGGAGACCCCTCCCCTGGCCGAGGCCTGGCCCAGTACGACCGCGTTCCGCTGAAGGTGAAACCGCGCGGCCCAGCGGCGGGGAGCGGCGGACCGACAGCCGGCAGCCAAGCACGGCCCTCGAGGGAGGAGCGCGGCCTCAACGCCCCAGCTCCACAGCTACGGCCGGGCTCCGGGAAGGCCCAAGGCCCGCCGCAGGGCTCGCTAGGCCACCGCTGAAGAGAGAGGAGCCGGGGTCGCGCTGCGGCAGGAGCCCCCGGGCGACTGACCGCGCACCCAGCGGCGGAGCCGGCCCCACGCGGAGCCCAGGGCCGCGGGGAGCCGCCCGCCCTCACCTGCGCGCCGCGCTCCCCGCTACGCACGGCCAGCACCTCACTTCCGCCAGGCACCCTCTTTTTACTCCCCCTCCCAATTGGCTTGCCGACCTGGCGGGTGACACGCTCTGATTGGTTATTCTGAACGCCNACTTACCTTTCGCATTAATGGTATCCGGTGTCTGGTATTCCAGCTGGGAAGCCGGGACAGCTTTGAAGAAAAATATTTGGAGCGGGATCTGCCAACATGATTCTTACACGTTAAGCACAGAACTGTGCCGTGCTCATGTGGAGTGCTTCCACACGTCAGAAACTGGGGTGTCGTCCCTCGGTCGTGAAATGAAAGCATTAGCCTGAAAGGTGTCTGCATCGTTCCTTTGGCTCAGTACACCAAGCCTGAGTACATAAAGGCTGTAATAAACGGCTGGGCTACGTTGTTTTTCTTTCTCTTTTGTTTCAGGAGGAGTTGAAGAAAAAAAAAAAATGTGGATTAATGTTTTCCACTTTATGGGTCTTGGGTAGCTGGGCTTGCTGGCATCACCTCTGCAGGAATTTCTCCCTGAAATGGCCAACTGAAAAGGATTTTTGACACTTGGACATCTGTGTTCTGTTTCCTCTCTTCCTCAGCAGATGGCAGTAACATCCTTGGTCTGGCAGGAATCCGTTGTGTATACATGTAGTATCATTTACAGAGTCGCTTTTCAAGATAATTTTGAAAAAAAAAAAAAAGGTTTTGATTAAATGATTAGTACTTTGGATCCTGCTAATTATTTATGAAAACAATGCAAAGAAACTTCAGAATAGTTAATTTGACTAGAAAACCTGAAAACATTTACAGCTTATGTTTTACTGAATATCTGAATATTTAATTAGTCCAAATCAAAAAACACTCTACAACTGAGATGGGCAAAACAATGAGTGCAAGCCCCTGGCATCAAAAGAGGCTGGCAGAGTATATTTTGGGGAGGAAAAGAACCCCTTTATGACATTTGTTCACTGATGATTTAGCAGGAAGGACAGTATCTGTCACATAGGAGGGAAGGATGGCCTTCAGTGAACTTAATGAAGAAGTCTCTCCCATCATGAAGGTTGATGCCCTTATTCTTGGGCAATGCTGTACAGTATTTACACATTGTAAAAGATATCGCTGATGACTACAGTTGTTACATTGTTACTTGGTCAAATATCTGTTCCTTTCTCAGTCTGAGTTAAAGGTTTTTCCTTGTCTTTTTTCTGTATTCACACAGATTGATGTCATCAGTGTGATTATAGTTTAATATTTATCCACATACATGTATATATGGACATGGCCTATGTCACGTTTCTTGTTTTTTTATTGTTGTTGTTGTTTGTTTGTTTGTTTTTTTAAAGTAACTGGGCCTCAATTTACGCATGTTGCCCAAAGGAGGATATTCTTGCCATTTGAAAATGACTTATAGTTTTGATTTAGGAAAAACTGACAATAAATTGATTTGGGCACAATCTGTATTTGCCAATAATCTCTAGACTGCCAGATCTGATGACATCTGATACCTAAAGCCATGTCTTCACATTTTCTGCCCTGGATGCCAATACTTCTACTTAAAAAGCGAGACAAAGGTCCTTACATTAAGGATTTTGTGATGCCCCAAGATGTGAATTAATCTACTGTTCTTTTCAGAAACACATCCCTAATGGCTGAAATGTGACGAGCACTGAGTAGTGTAAGCTCTGAATGGATTGTTCAGATTCAGGAGGTTGAGTACAGAAAGCTCTTATTCTTTGTGCATAAATATCCTAATGGTCAGCCATGTTGGGCAACACAATGCAGAAGAAACATAACAGTATGACATGGTTTGACCATGTTCCTTTCTGTTTTCAGCATTTCAGCACTGTACCTGAGGAAACCATCTCTTTGAAACATACGAGTTGTGCTAGTACAGAATTTGTGAGTAACAGCCACCTTTAAGAAAACTGGTCATTTGATTCCAAAAATAAATATTATATGCTTTTTTTTTTTCTTTTTGACAAGACATGCACACACACACACAAAATTTAAAGAATGAAGAAGTTTAAAAAGTTGCCACCATTCACCACTTTCCTACCATAGTTATGGAACTTACGGCTTCCACAGACTGAAGGGACCCTTTGGATGTAGGCTTTGAGCTGGGACTCTGGTAGTCTCTCGTGTCACAGGCTTGCCGTTTGACATGTACCAGTCATTCAAACTCTGGTCCTTTGGGATCAGCAGGAAGATTTAAGAGACCTTTAATCTTCATTCATAAAATCAGAACACTTTACCACATTACTTCTTTCATCAGTTTGTGATCTTGTCAGCTGAGAAGCTAAACAGTTTGGAGCAGAAAATCACGTACTATCAGCCAGGGGGATCCGAGATAGCTTATCTTTTTTTTTCTTTTTTTCTTTTTTTTTTCATATGGTTGTTTCTAAATACTACTTCAGTGCATACAAGTAATCATTTTGAAGAAGGGAAAGTGCTCCAGGATGGAGATACAGGTCTAACCAAGATACATATATATGGAACTGAGAACATGGTTTCATATACAGGCAAGGGTGTGGTTCCATGCTGCAACAAAATAATTTGATGATTTGGAAAGAGAAGCTCTTATTCATTCACCTTTCATCTTGGTCATGCTCTCCTTTCTTCCTTCACTGCTCCTCCAGCCCCCACTTCTGCCTGTACAATGTTTTCTTCTCACTACTTTGTACCATCACTGGCAGGCATTGGATTGCAAAGTAAACTGATGCAAATCCAAACCCCACAGAAAACATGACTGCAATTTTTTCTGGATTATGTTTTCTGCTCTTCTCATGAGTTAAGTCAACTCACTGTGCTATTCACTGTGTATCAGTGCAAGCTTTTAAGTGAGGGGAGTACATGGGCAGAAGGAAGGGAGGAGGTCAGGGAGATGGTGAGGGCCTGCCTGTGGCAGCAAGCTGTTAGTTTGTGTCAAATCATCTTGTTACTACAGACAAGGAATGAAAAGCACCACCTCCAGAGAGGCATGAGAAAACCCATTAGTAGGAGGTACTGATGTGCCTTTGGTTTTGTTGGACTTTCCAGACTTTGATTTCACATTCTTTTAACAAGAGCTGAGCTTGATTCTCAGCTGCCTTGCACTCTGTGAACTGTAGAGCAAGGCTGTAAAATGCCATGACTTCAAAAAGTAGAAGGTAGTGGGGAGCCAAGCACTTGTTTTTCACATGATCATGATCTTCTTGAGTCATTTTCCCAGTCTGTATGTAGTAGCCAGCAAATGAAAGAAGAAAAAAGGTTTTGAGTCTCATTCTTGGTAGCATGGCTGATTCTCAGAAGGCACATGAATGGCCCTTTCGAACATACGGGCAGCTGCTAACATTTCCTCTACAGTGGTTCCAAGAGAGAAATTAAGAACAGTGGTAAGTGTCATGCATAGCACTCCACAATTTGTTTTCTACTACATTTCATCTGTTTTCTAAAATGAGGACACTGTCCACTACAAGTCCATCACTTGATAATGTATCACCACTGATACAGCTCAATTACTACAGCATCTCCAAATTGTAGGCATGAACCTGGACGTGGCTTCAGGAGATGGTGAATCAGTTCAATGATGTTCTCTGCCTCAAAGACAGAAGATCTTAATTTAATGTTTTAGTTAAGTTTATTTTGTTTTTCTTTGTAACTAATTTTCGGCAAATTGGCATGTTTCATTATCAGGCATTCCCATTCTTTGAATTCAACAGCAGTGTGTAAAGTGTGCCATTGAAGTACACTAAGTTATCTTAGCAGAATTTTGAATGAAGCAGTGTATAAGCACAGCAAATAGAAACCCCATTTTCATGCATGGTGTTAGAACAGCTCTGCTTCCTTCTGTGCTGGAACATGTTTCATCAATTTTTGATTGCTACTGCAGTTTAAGCAGTAAATAAAAGTTTTGTTTTGTTTTTTTTTACCCTAAGTAGTCTGAAAAATAACCCCAATATGAAATTCAGTTCCAGTTGCATATTTTGTTTAGGTTGTGTTGCATCTTACAGCTTAGTTAAGCAATGAGCTCAGGAATTTCCTTTTTTGGTGATTGTTACAGGCTTTATTGAAGGATATACCAGGGAGGAGGGGAAGAGAAAGGGAGCCTGTTGGGGGTGAAGGGGACTTAAGCTTTATGTCTCCATCTGCTGTGGTTAATTCCCATCTCCCCATCTCCCGCTGTGGCTTTGGGAATTAATGAATTTGCAATGCAGTGCTGTGCTGCTTTTTCTTTCTGACTCCTCCATCTGAAATATCAGCTCCAGCCTATGTGTGCACTTACAAATGTAGGAGAGAAGTTTAGTGTTCTTGTCACGTAGAAATTGGGACACACCATTCTTCAATTCACATGAGAGTCAAACTGCTTTTTTCTATACAACCTATTACCACAGGTATCTGAATAGATTCAAATGTCAGCACAGAGTCTGAACAGCTATTTAGCCATGAAACAGATATCTAACCACTTGTTCATAAATTAACATGGCTCAAAATCCAGGCATATTTTGTTGTAATTAGCCAGCACCCTTTCCTATGCTCATAGTCAAAATGTTTCTGGAAGCAACCCCCCTAACTGATTATTAAGCCAGACGGTAATGCTGGGTCTTCACACGGTCACGTCTATGGTGACTGCCTATTCTAACTTGTAAATGAAAATGTCTCCAAAACTCTGTCTGCATGGCATAAAGAAGTTCTCCCCATCCAGCCATCAGCAGCCTGGGTAGCTGCAAACAGATCATACAGTCAGAATAAACTGCAGGACTTGAAGTACTGCAGATTTGCCAGCAATGTAAGTCATGCCTTTGTCTTCAGAAGCAAACAGTAAGGGACAGCAACCCCAATGGGCAGGCACTAACAAAAGGACCTGGAGCAAATTCCCAGTTTGGATATGACACAATGCAACTGGGTTTTCCTTTCTGCATTTTTGCCTAAGAGACAACAGCTGAGCAAAGGATTATTTGTACTTATATCATGGAAGAACTTGTACTATATCGCTATGCAAGTTCACTGGTATAAAAAGTGTTCTCAATGTTCCTGCCAACGTCAGTAAGCCCAGGAGTGATTTGCTTCAGGCATTCAATTCATGGATAATTCACTGCATCCTCCTAGCAGAAACTCAGAACAAGACATTTACTTTCTGAGGGCTCCTGAATGGTTCACAGGAGAATCCTGCTCTGGTTCTACTAGAGCAACTCCCTTGCTCACTGGGAGCAGTGTGAGCATATTCAAAGGTGCAGTTGTTAGACCCAGAAGAAAGCTAGATGCATCTGGCTCATAAAGACCAGGCTAATTCTTTCCTTTTTCTGCAGCTTTCTGTCTTGTTCTTTGGGTCTACTGGAGACATCTTTGTTGGGGGAATAATTAACTGCCAAAGAAGCAAGACAGCTGAGTAAACTAAATAGAGTTTCTCACTCTCTCTAAAAAAACTAAGTAACAACATGGATTGAATTCTGGAAGCTTCGAAGTTGAGTGATAATCATTGTATTGAACAGCTAGTGAAAAGGAAGAGCTGGCACCCAAACAGAAAATCTGGCCTGAATATTACACATGTTAGAAGTATACAGGTTGTCTTATGAGAGCGAAGATGTCATTGCTGCTTTCCGTCTGTTTTTTACAAAAACAAAAACTATCTATATTTAACTTTATAAATTTCTCTGCCGCCATTAGGACATAAGCACTGGTATCAGAGCAGGATGTGCGGGTGGGGAGTTTTCCACAGTCTACAGTAATAAAAGTGTGAACTGCATAATCTGGGTAAATCCCCTAAGAAAAATCCAATCCCTAAAATAACATTCTTAGAGCAGAAATAGAGCAGTTTGCAGGAGGTAGCAAGGGACGAACAAAGGTGATTAAAAGGGAAAAAAAGGAGGCCACCAAAGCCACAGCTGATAAGAATAACTTCATCTGTAACCTCAACTTGCCAAGCAGAGAGAAGTAGTTAATGCAGACAGCAGATCAAACTTAAATCTTAAAAAAAATTTTTAAAAAATCATTTTTTCTTGCATAAGAATGAAATGTGTGAAAGGAGGTATGTTAGCAGACTTTATAAAAGCACCTAAGCAGACCTAAAAAATTCATTAGGCTGTCTCCTCATTTAAGGGGTATAGTGGTGCAAAAAATCTTGAACAAAAGGAGTGTGCTCGTATGATCAGTGTACTACTGCGTCAACATAAAAGATCAAGTTCTAGCAGTGAGATATCTGTGTTAATGGGACATTCCAGCTGACCCAAGGAGTCCTTTCAGGAAGCTGTCTAGTTTGTATCTAGAGTCTACAGACTTGTCTGCACTTCTTCCAGCTCTGAAGCCAACTTGGTCTTAGGCAAGTTGGGTATATCTACCTAACTATACATATCTTCTGCTCCACTGTAGGCAGGTCCTTAAGCCCTTAAATGACTGAGTCTTTGCTTAAAAGAATTATCACACTTTAGTCACCAGAAGGATGATGACATACAGTTTACATCTACACTTTATGTCTTGAAAGCAACAAAGACTTTCATTAAAAAAATTGCACAAGACATCATGATCTTTGAAATTAAATACTATTCAAATACACATAAGCAGGTTAGTCTCTCATAAATGTGTAACCAAATACAAATACAATTCTTAGACTGTATATTTTTGTATCTACATGTCAACCTGGCCTTAAAATCGTTAGACTTAAAGTGCATTCATATTCTGGTTTTGGCTTGCTGCACTCAAAGATTTGCATGCTTACTACACATGGTTTTGGGGAATAAAGTGAAAAAGGAACATGAAGGTGTAGATGTACAGCAAAAGTGGATACAAAGATACCTCAGTCCCTACCTTCTTCCCCAATTCAACATGGAAGAGTTACCAGTTGATAAAGATACTGCAAAACAGACAGCAGCTCTCACTGAAATCAACTATTGTGTCTATGTCAATGACATCAAATCTGGATGTGTTGACTTGTATGCTTCCTTCCATTCATTCTTTTTTTTTTTTTTTTAATCACCCTGTCTAATATCTCTGCTGGCCCATCCTCAATTTGAATTCACCATGGAAAACTCAGGATAGCTAATCTCACCTGCTAAAGCCTGCCAGTTATGCTGACAAAACTAGCAGATTATCTATCCAGGCCAAGGTTTGTGATTATTTTCTTACTACTATCTGTTTCTTTCTTCCTACACGTGTGCTGTATCAAATCTGCAACTTCTCTTCCGCAGCTCACCCTGTCCAGTTCTTCCACATGCAGAGCCAAATCTCATTTGGTCCTTCATTCTCTCGTGGCTTGACTTGCAACATCTTCCCGTCAGACCTCCTCCAACGCATTGCATCATACCATGCTTACACCATATAAAATGAAGTTGCCAAGGCCCATTTATCTGAACATTTGATCAAATCGCTCCCCTCTTCATGTCCCTCTACTAACTCATTTCTTATCTCATGAACAAATCAAGCTGTCTGTCACAATGTTCAAAGAATTACATAGCTCTCCCCCCACTACTTGCCACCCTTGCTGAATCTCTTCTCCCCCCACATCCTCTTGTCTCCAGTACCATTGCTCCCCTGAGGCCCACTTGCTGGCTTCTCACCTCTTTGCTGTCCTGTAGGCCTTGCTTTTGATGCAGAGCTGCAAGGTCACACCCTTGAGTTTCTATTTATATTCAATTTTCTGAAAATACAACATGTAAGTCTTTTCTAACAACTACAAATCTACTTGGCACAAGCTATGAAAGCTTTTCGGAAAGTTCTTAACACACTGCAGTCAATGAAACTAGGAAGAATACTATAGCCCTACATAAGTGCTCATAGCTAAAAAGGAAATGACATTACAAAGTATGGCTAGAAATCCATCTGTACTGGCACAAATCAAGCAAAATTCTATTCAAATCCATTGCCTTTTTTTTTTTGCATTCACCGATGCTGGCAGAATAAAGTCTATACAGTTTATTAGGGCACTCTACAGCCCATGTTTTTGTTTACCAGTTATGTAAAAGGATCTCTGAGCATAATTTTAACCAGCAAATTCTCAAGGACAAGGAAAGTTATGGGCACACAAAAGTAGTCCTATATTTTAGAGGTGCAAGCACCAAAATTAGGTCTGGAAATGTCTGAATGGCTGCTATTTATATAGAGTGCAATTTTACAAAACTCACAACAGACTGATTTTTTTTATATATGTACATTGCGTGAGGCACACTATTTCCTAGACGAATTGGGAAATTAGGTCCTAGTATTGATCCTAGTCTACAAATAGATATGAAATACTCCTTGGCAGCAATGATGATTTTTCAGGAGATTGCAGACTTGTGTCATCTTTCTACTTCAACCACAAGGGTTCCTTGGAACTCAGTCACTACCCAGAAATGAAACATCACTTCACTAGACTTGCATTTGATGTTTCAGCCTACGCTACGGTTCTTCTGCGAGACCACCACACAGAGGTATATGTAGGGGTGGGCTGCGCAGCAGCTTGTGTTTCTCCCCATTTCTGTTCCATGATACAGCATGGCATTTAGCAAATTCTCTATCAGATCTATGTATCAAATGCTATCTTTAATTTGTATTTTTACAGTAAATATCTGTTCTCAACTAGCATTGAACAAAATTCATAAGGAACTTCTGAGGATCCGTGCAACATTCTGCCTAAAGAAATGCTCAATAAGGTATAAAACAGCAAACAAGCAATAAGCTACCTGGTGGTTTTTTTGTTGTTGTTTTGAGAGAGAGGAATAACTGGTACATTCTATTGAGAAATATAGTTCCTAAGTCTGTGTCCAAGAATTGCCCTAGATTTATTCAGATTTTTTTTTTTCACATGAACTGAATTTAAATTACTAAAGTGTCTTCTTTGGATTTTGCTCTAAAAATACATCAGAATTAGGAAGGCCTTTACTTATACCTTAATGCTACACTAAACTAAAGCCAAAAGTCAGCGCTAGTAAATGATTTAGACTAGAATAGGTTTCAAAAATACCTAATTGATGAAAATATTTATCTTGTAGTTTCCCCCCATTCCACCAGAACCCATGTCTCCAATCCTCAGTAAAATCAACAATACAACTATACATGACTAATAAAAAAAAAAATACATAAAATATTAAAAATGGAAGGGCAGAAGAAATTGAACTGCATTTCTTTTAAAACAAAACAGTGCTGTTGTATTGAGTGCATCAGGTGCAAATCAGGTTTTTATTATTATTATGATTATTATTCTATGTTTACCCTGGTGCATACTGCCCTGAATGGTGCCCTGAAGTCCTGAGGAAACCAGTTGCTTTTGCTTTGATGTTTGCACTTGCTTCACTGCTGATTGCAGGGGTCTTGACTGCATCTTCAGAGGACATGTTATACCTGTGCTTCCTGGAACATCCAGCCACAGACTAATTAGAGAGCACCTGAAGCAGCCAATGATCAGTGAATAGTAACCCGTGATAATTAATTAGTTATCAGTTATTGTAACCATTTGTTTTCAGTTTAAATGTCTAGTGACTACAAATATTTAGCAATCCTTATGCAAGTAAATCCTGGTTATCATTTTTCATTTAGATAGTGTGCTCAGTTGCTGCCTTTTGCCTTTTCTTGTGGAGTAGGAATTTTCATGTTATGTGGCAAGTTTCCTCAAAACAGTTTGTATGAAATCTCTGAGACACAAAGTCAACCGTTAAATACTCTAAATGGGAAGGCACCATTCCTTCAATAAAGAAGTATGGATACGTGACCCAATTCTAAGAGGACTAGAGAGATACTCATGCTATACATCCATGCTCAGTATGCGCATTTATAACTGTATTTACTAAATGGGCAAGTAGGAGACAGATGCTTCATCATGCCACACCCCTTTAATTAATCCTTAATCATTGACTCACATTTATTGGATGTCCCTCAAGTGTTATTTTTTCCACAACATTTGCCCTAGAGTATATTTCAGCATGTGCTGTTCGTTTTATGACTTCAGAGAGGATGTGGTTATGGTTTGACAGAAAGGAAGCTTTGCTGTAGATGGGAAGATAAAACTCAAAGTACCTACGCTGCCTTTTGAATGTCTTTTTTTTTTTTTTTTTCAAAAAAAAAAAAAAATAACTGCCGTCCTTCTTGGGTCTCTTTCCTGGACGGGTGCTCAGTGTGTAGGGCAGGCATCCCATGTCCTGGGAGAGGACTATTCTTGGCCCAGCCATGAATAACTGTGTGCTCCTGGAGGAACAGCTGATCAAAAAATCCCAGCAGAAGAGAAGGACTTCGCCCTCCAACTTTAAAGTGCGCTTCTTTGTCTTAACCAAATCTAATCTGGCTTACTATGAACATCGCCATGGGGTATGTCAGCCATTTTCTCTGCCATAATAGAATAATGGAGGGAAGGATGAACTCTTTCTTAAATTTTATTAACTTAACATTCCTGGGTTTTATTTTAGCACCGCCCGCTGAAATCTGTAGAGTGGTCAAATGGGTCCTTAAGAGTTTCTGGTCAGTGAGCATTTGGTGCAAATGGGGGAAGGAATAAGACTACCTTGTTACGTTACAGAAAGTATCTAATATTGTTGTAGGAATTTATCAGGGGCTGTTAAAATCGATGTGTGTAACAGCTGCATGAGCCTGTGCCTGGCTGCCCACATGGGTATGGCAGCAACCTGCAGTGGGGTATTGCAGAGACCACACGTGCAACCTAGCTATGTCTATGAGGAAAGTCAGCCACAGATCTTCACTTTTTCTTTAGGACAACTGACTGATGGCTAGTAGGAGACCAGTCTTACATTTCAAAACAAATTCAGCTGCCATGCTTGACAGGTCTAGTCTTCAGAGTTAGCTTCAAAAGGGATGTGATGATGAGATACGTACTCAGGCTAGGCATTGCCCAGGCTTGCATTTCCCTGATTTGCTAAATATGAAGAAAATTAGAAATCAATCTGCACACTCCATTGTGCTAAGTGTTCTAGTGAAGTGAGAATTATTTCCCTCTTCTGTTTATCTGGATGTTTGCTGAGCCTCATTAAAGTTGTAAATAATATTGCTTGTTTTCCAACAGTCACTTATGCTGTTAATCCATTATGTTTAGGCACTGTTACTGTATGCAGACCAGTACTGGGGATCTTGTTGCCTTGATATCCAGTGTTGGCACCTTCAGATCATCTGATCTTATTCAGACAAAGAAAATTAAGTTAAAACTGAACCCAACAAGAAAAGTGAAGTATAATGTGCCATTGTATTGTATAATACCTGACGAGGTTACATACCAGCTTCAAGGGTTAACAGTCATTTCTAGTTGTGAGTTATTTCTCTCAAATGTGGTCAACAAGATGTTTTTCTTGCTTTTATTTTATAGCCAGTGTTCTTCTTACCTCCATATTTAAATAAGAAAATACTTATTGCTGCCCAGTGTGTCTATATTTGATTTGAGAGTCTATTTGACCGCTATCCAAACGATCTTTCAGATGTCATTATTTTAAGATTTTAAATTCTATTATAACTATCCAGTTGATTATTCTGGTTAAAATTTTCAAATGCATCTAAGTGATTCTGCTGTACGTATTTACAGAAATTTTCATACCTAGGTTTTTTTTTTTTTTTTTTTTTTTTGGTGCTTGCTGAGTCTTGATGGACTTGAGATGAACTCAACATATACTTTGCCTAGATCATTTTGTGGAATCACAGTAGGTGTCTGCATCTTTAGTCACTTAAATAATTTGGAAAATCTGACTCAGTGACTTTCAGCAGGGCATAGATTTCATATGCAACATGACTGTCTTTGGAAATTTTATCCCCCAGTCTTCCTAAAGGTCAGTAAGGCCGCTCCAGAACATCTTAAAATGCTTCAGAAATAAACATTTAAAAAGCTGTCAAAGGCGTGCTGGTACACTATACATGCAAATTCTGAATGCATACTGACTGACAGCTGACAAATAACTTTGTACATATGTGTGTGCGTATGTACAGATTATGTATTTCTGAAAATTTGATCTCCGAAGTCAGACAATAGTGGGCCAAATCTCTAGGTGTGGTAAAATTCCATTGAGCAGAGACATCGAAATGAAGCTATGCAAAGTTGGACCAGATGAGCGTTTGGTATATTATCTAATTTTCCTCATATATAATCTATTATAAACATGCACCCACATTACATATGTGTAGACACATATAAACACACATGTAACTTTAGACACTGATACACATTTGAATGACTGTTAATGCCTGTAATTTCAGGGCTGATTTTTGTAAAACACTGATTTTTTTTTTTTTCCTGATAAAAACTGTCAAAATCAGGTCATTACATGAATAGAATGACTTCATGTCAAATGAGGAGAAAAGACTTTGTCCTGTGACATACTCCTGGAACCAATCTTCAGCCTTTTCAGTAATATTGACAAAAATTAGGCCATCATCCTGGTCAGGCTTCTGTGTGGTCAGGTCATGGCTGTTCTGGAGGTGAAAGATTCAGGCAGTCTATGCAAACATTCTCTTATCCTGTGCTAAGAATGGAGTGAATGCCCAGCAGAGGAGTTCACAGCCCGTGAAGGGAAAATTACGGTACCTGCCTGACACATGGGCTATGCCCATCCTGGTGAGTCAACGAGGACCAAGGAGCATGCACCGAAATTGATGGTCTGTAGTGCTAATCCTCTAGCACAGGTTTGGCTTTGTTCTGCAGGGACTCTCTCAGATAATTTGTAGGGCTGGCAGGGGTTAGGACAGGCTGTGGACCATTGCCAATACGCAGTTTGCTTGTGGTCCCTTTGCTCTGGATGCTCAGAGGGCAAAGCAGTAGGGATGTCAGCTGTTCTCTGCCAGCTGGCTGCAGAGATGGGGAGTATCTTCAGGCATGCGTGCTGCAATGGATAGATAGGCTCAGCATCTGCCTGGGCTTTTAAAGTACATATTTTTTCAAGGGAAATCTCTGTGGATGTTTGCTATAAGAGGTTTCAAAGAGTTTTTTAAGAACCCCTTACCGACATGTCTAATGGCTTACTGTACTCATAGTTCAATACTAAACAGTATCCACCTCTCCAGTCCCCATTCAGTCAATGACAACAGCCTGTACATAAATTCAGGTAAAACAATTAGCAAACTGCTAAACAATTTGAGAAGTCCCACTGATTTCAATGGAGTGCCTTAAAGTAAAGCATACACTTATTCATTAAGCACAGACTTATATGTTTTGCTTGTATTTAACAGGGTTTAACAACCAGTCCCTTTCTCTGGATTCAGATATTTTGGTTATAAAAAGATGTTTAATAGTTTATTGTTGCAGTTCAATGCAAGGAAATAACCACGTTAGAGGGATGCAGGGATAGTTCTGTAAATGATACCAAAAGCTGTCAAGACAACCAACATCATAAAGGCAAATTTTTGCAAATTTTTGCAATAACTATAATGGCATTTTCTGTCGTAACAGTACATAGCTAGACAGAAGGCACTGTTTTCCTCAGGGGCCAAGCATACAATCACCATTAATGTTAATGAAAGATATTTACATGTCTCATTAGGAGAATGAGCCCCAATAACTGACAACAATAAGAAGCTGTGTTTTCTGGAATTCATTATCCAGTGCACAATGCAGGGCTGTCTTAACATAAAGCTAAGCTCTGATAACAGGCACATGTATTCAGCCCCCGTCTACTAAAATACATCAGAAGTGCCTTTATTATAACATGCAAATCAATTCCATGGGCAAAAATTCTTCATTTCCCGGGTCTGATTTTACAGCTACTGTGGATGCAAGTAAATGAGCACATGGGAGCAATCATTTCAACTATTTCAATGAGTTTGATCTTCACCAGAGTAACCTAGACAGACACTTAAGTGATACTCTCAGGATACCAGTACATTTGCATTACTGCAAAAGAAGCGGAGAAGTGAATCCCTTTTGCAGAAGTCTCTAGGATAGAGTTTCAAATGTTCTTACTTAGCCTTAGCAAAAACATTTAAACCACTTAAACACTTAAAAGTTACCTTTATCTCCTTGGCTTAATCCTTGGTAAATCCTTCAAGTTAGCAGACAGGAGAGCAAAGAGAGATTGTGTCTGAAATGCTAAACTATTCAGACACCAAAATAGTTTAGCGTTTCAGACACTGAGTAAAGAGGTTTATGCATAATCTTTGGCATGTCACATTCCTACCTGGATGAGGACAGAAACAAGCAAGTATCTTTGTATTTCAAGCTGGCTGTAGTCTAAAAGTGACACAGATGTCTGAGGCTGATGCCACACTGATTGAACAGGCCACTGTCCTATGGGATGGTACCACACTAGTGCAGCTACGCAGTTTCTGGATCAGAGCTGTTCTTCTCAGGGTGGCTTGGACCTGCGGGGAGTGCAGGAGCCTGTCTGTATCAACTGTGCAACATGTGTCCCTATGCCACAGTTTTACCTCTTCAAAAATATGGATCTTTGTAATGCCTTGCCCTGTACAGACATTCTGAGAATTATTTCAGGGCTGGAAAAGTTGCATCTAACGCATGGGAAGTCCAGGCATGTAGGTGTTTTTAAACTTTAGATCTTCATGCACCCATGGGCTATTACCAGTGCAGCTTTTAAAGGCAGAAATGAAAGGAGCACACAGAAAAGGACTGAGTTCCCTCTTCATTTACATCAGTACTATTCTTCCTACACTGGTCAGATGCTCAAGAGGTCACAGAGCATGAGTCAGCCTTGTCCTGGGCTCTTTCATTCAAATCTTTGACATTCAGACATAAAGATGACACTTCAGTGAGTCTTGGAATTTGCTTTCTGTCTGTTGTTCCAGGAGAATAAAAGAAAAAAGCCTTTTATCAGGATCCTGAAAATGCTTCAGCTGCTTCTGTTACTTTATCTACACACTGTGTTACTTGCAACAGTCCAGCTACCCATGGTAAAAAAAGAAGCTTTGTTCCTCATTCCAGCAGTCCATTTTACCTTGGTTATTCCACACAGAACCTGACTTGTCCATCTTGCCCTGGGATGGCTTGTTTTTCTCAATAAGACTCTAGTGTAAACAAAGACTTTGCTTCTGAAGATCTTGTTTTTTGGTGTTCCTGTTAGTTAGAGTGGCTGTCCATACCATTTCTCATTGTTTAAAATAAAAGACTTCCTTCGTGCATTCTGGATACCTTAACAGTCACAAAATTATAATCGTCATATACAGTGAATTTTAAACTGTTTTTGAAGACAACCTCCCATATAAATATGTATCTGAGTGGATAGATTATTCTTCATAACTTGTCGTGTATTTATTAACAAGTCCTGTTTGCTTGCCAGAATTTGCAATACCATCTGTCTTCCGATGCATATCTCCAACTAATTATTAATAATAAACATATCACCCACAAAGAAGTCAGGTGTGGCATCTATCTACATCACAGCTGTTTCAATGATTATTTTTTTCATAAGAAAATCAATATAACCTTAAATAAGATGGAGACAACGTACAAACCTGTGCCTAATGTTAAATGAATCCTTTAGTATACCTCTGTGAACTTATCGTGGATATTTTAATAATCCTAGTTGTATTATTGGAGTTGAGGGAGGCTTAAGTTCATAGTGTTTGCCACAATAAGCCTTATTTCTTTCATGAAATCACAGAATCATAGGAGTACTGGCTGGAAGGCACATCTTAAATTCATTTAGTCGGACTTTGTTCTCGGGGCCAGGCAGTCACCAACATTAGATCAACACTCAGAGCAGGACTGTTGCCAACACTAGAACAAGTCAGCCATGTGGCTTTGACCAGCCACTGCTTGAAAACCAGGGACAGAGATTCCACAACTCAGGGCAACCTGTTCCAATATGTCTTACCAAATGTTCTTTCTGGATATTTACAAAGATGCAGTCTATTGCAGTTCTCTTTCACAACTTTCTTCTGCAGCATGATCGAAGGTGGTAATATTGTCTAGACAAGATTGCTTTAAGCAAAATGCAGTTTGTTCTAGGTCTGCTGTCTATGGTCTTTCTAATGTGTGGCAGAGTCTGGTAAGAAAAAATAGCTACTTTTTTTCTAGAATAACTCATTTTATCTTCCAGAATTTTGATTATAATTATTTTCTTCTTGCACTTTCCGTGCATACATAGTTCTGCTCCTACTAGGTCTTTTCCTAGGCATTTATTGGTCTTTAATCTTCCAAGAATTTTTTAAAATTACTTCTGAACAAAGTCTTCTGAGCAAATGTCAGATATTCCCATCTTCTTTAAATTATGAAGCTCTAATCTTTTTTCTAATAGAGAACATTAAGGATGCAGTGAAAATGTTCAACTCCTGTTTTCTTTTATATCTCTAAGAAGAAAGGAATTCTTCTTAATATGGGTATATTACAAAAAGTATGAGATTTCTTAATCTTTTATTAGACTTTTTTACTGCAGCCATTTTTGCTTCCAGTGTCTGCCTTTGCTTTATACTGTAATCAATATTGTAACTGATATTGTTGCAATGCCTGCCTATTGCTTTACACTGTTTCATCCTTTCAGACCAATTTTTTTGTCCTTAAGACTTATATATTTTTAATGAAAAAAAGTGATGGCATTTAGTAGATTTAATTTAGGTTCCCTTCTATCACTGAATCTTTCATTTACTGCTGTACACTCCTCCCATCTTTGCTAGTCAAGAATAGTTTCAAAGAAACTAATGTAATATTCAGTAATTGTTCCATATGCTTTTCTGTAACATAAAAGACTTAATTTCATCATATTAGAAAGCTCATTTGAAAGTCAAGAATCTTTTTTTTTTTTTTTTAGGTTCCTTGACAGTGACATTGATTTTCTTGTCAAACCACTTGTGCCGATAATAGGGATGCATGCCTTGATAATCATCTCAGACAGAACTGCGATATGAACACTGGAAGTGGCTTTGCCAGTTATTGAAATAGGAGATCGGTGAAAACACTGGGCTACTGCAAATGTGTGAGGCCCTGTGACAGACCTAGAGAAAAAATGATCTTATGTCCAAGTGTGCTTTTCCACCAGATCTTTGTACTTGAATCTTAAATTCACACAGCACATGAAAATGTACACTTTGTTCCACAGAAGTCTTGCAGGAAGGTTATAGTTTAAATTTTCCCCTGCGTGCCGCCTGGTTTAGGCTCATGTAATTCTGAAAGCCAGGCACCTTAGGAAGCCTGGAGGAATGAACAGTGAAACAGCCAGCTCCTGGCTGTGAGTAATGTCTGAGGTCCAGGTCTTCAGTGTAGCTCCACTGACTTTTCTGTCCATTTTAAAGAATTTTTACACTTCTCTGGCTTTAAGTGATTTTATTGGGAAACCAATACTGGATCTGGCCTATAGGACTTTATAAGGACGGGAGCAGTCATTTCTCTGCAGCAGTTATTCCCCAGGGACACTGATAATTTAACTGAGTAAATTGATAACAGACTGAGATTGTTTGCATGGAACAGGCTTTGGCTACAAACAGTATCAGCCTTTGTAAACAAGATTTGCTGCTGAAATTAGTTATTGGGTGTGACACTGCATGGTGACTGAGCTGATAGCATGCAAACAATGTGTACTGACAGCATGCAGCACAATTATTAGTGGCACCATGACATCTCACTGGCAGATGAAGTATTTGCTTTCTGATGTAGGAGCCTGCTATGATTGAGCTTCTTTACCTAGGTCTGTTCCCATGTCCTGCACTCCAGGTGAGGGTGCGATCAAGGAGATCTTTGCAGGTTCCTGGAAAAGCAGCATGCCAAAAAGAAGTTCCTGACTGCAAATGCTGAAGTCATCCATGACGGTAAACAAGGACTGCAGGGGAGTGCCTGTGGATGAGTTACAGCAGAGAAGCAAACACAGTTCTCCAATTGCCTGCTCCAGGCTCTTACGTGTGCATCACCATCTCTACTGCTTAGATGCATGGAGGCATCTTAGGCACCAGCTGCAGTTGATTTTGTCATTAACACAATTCGATGCACTCTGCATCCAGCTTATGCCTAACTCTAAAACACCTTTCTATTCTTTAGATGTGAAAACAGCTGTAAAGCAATTCTTATTTTTATTTTTAATTCAAGTAGGAAGACAGAATAGTCATGATAGACATGTGAATGAAGCAGCTACATTTATGAATTTAAATATCAAGTATAACAGAGTATCTTGGATGTATTACAGCATAACGCAACAGTCAGAGGTCTATAGAAAATCCCACTATTACCAATTACCACCTCTTTCTGCTTTTCATTTGAAGCTCTGACTATTGGCAGGCAATACACATTCCCTTACATCTTTCTTTTAAAATCGAAATTGCTTAAATTAGGTTTAAAATTTCATTTTAAAATTGTTTAACTTGTTTTATTTATCATTAAACCTCTAACTATTGATGTTCCTTATAAGAGTTAGAACTCACAAAATATTGAACAATGTTAGGGTGCAGGCAAGATTTCTATCAATCCAGCAGTCAACAGTTCTTTATATCCTAACTATTAATGATAAAAACAGCACATGCCCCAATATATAGATAAGGGATGTGATAGATAAGGGGTAGGAAGTATTATAACAGCACAATTTTCAAGGAGGTTCAAGTTCAAGCACAAGATTTTTGGTCAGTGGAAAAATACTTTTTAGGAGAATCACCATTAAAAATAAGTCCATCTTATTGCAGTGATATCTCATAAGTTCCTATTTACTATTTTCTGTGTTCTTCTCCATTGTTATCTTACAGCCAACACATGGCTATGAGAGACCCAAATTCTAACTAGTAAATAAGCTGGAGACTTTGCAACACCATAGACTTAAGCAACATTTGGGAAGCTCAGCAAATCAAGAAATTATTTTCCAAATTACTGCAGAAGCTCAACAAGGCCTGAAGAGAATCACACCTGAAAGATGGTGACTTGTCACTAATTAAAAAAGGTGAAGTTCACCAGCCTGCATCAAATTGAGCTCTCAGTCCCTGGAAGATAAATCTTTCACAACAGCTCTGCTTCACTTTGGTATTAACCTGCCTGCAAAGAGACAGGCAGGTTCATTGGAGTGGTCTGCTCACTGACCCACTTATTTCCTACCAGCGGTTAGAACTGCAATGGTACCTCTTGCCTCGGAAACCATGTACTCATATCCTCCATAAAATGTATGGCTATGGCAAATATTTTCTTACAGAGTTATGAGCAGAGAAATCAAAGCAAGCAATGGATATCTGTTCCTGTATTATTTCTAGAGCTTAATTTAAGCACATGAGAATATGAAAGTGTGATCTTAGATCACAACAGAGGTCCATGAGCCAGGTGGCCTGTCTCCAAAGGGTGGTCAGTATCTACTGTTCTGTGTAAAACCACACAACTAGCCTCAAATGTTTTCCTGGTAGCTTAGAGGGAGTATCTGGAAAGATCCAACCATACAAACTTAGACATTCTTTTGCCTTTTTGAGCTAAGAGACAGCTGTATGAGAGAAAGACACTTCAACTTTAAATATACTTTAAAGCATTTTTAAGTCAGCCTGAATTATTCTAAAGGCAGGCATTTTTATGGCTGGATTTGTGGTGGTTTTTTGTTTTGTTTTGTTTTGTTTTCTCTTTTATTTCAGCCTGAGCTCATTGCTCTCAGGCGCTACCCGAGAATGTGTGCTGAGCCAGGAACAACGCACACCACTTCACAGCTGTGACCACGTTGCTTTGTCCTTCATAGCTGGGGGAATATTTCAAGTTGGTTACTGTGTTCTTAATAACAATGTAAAATTGTCCCTTTTTTACTTAAGACCTCCATTCCCCATGTGCATTCAGCCACAGCTGTGGGCTCTGGGCACATAAGAGCTGTCTCTGTTTTATCTTCTGTTCACTTTTACCCCAAATGAGCTAAGTGGAAAGGATTTCTGCTTTTTTATTATTATTATTATTGTTTTTATGCCCTGTTGCTGTCTGTGTATCAACAGTGAAGGTGCTTCTGTTTTTAAAAGTAGTGGGGTTGTATAGACATAGCTGATGGGAAAATTTAGCCTCCACAGTCTTCATAACAGTCAATAATATACATGAAGGGGAAAAAAGTATGAAGATTCCACATTGAATTTACAGCACTTTTATATATGAAAGTGCAACTTATTGGCAGCCAAAGGAGAGCAACACAGATGCAAGCTGAGCACTGTATTTCCAATTGTTGGAAGGCAAACTGATTTTCATGAAAAATCCCTACTGAAATGGCAAGCGTGAAGTTCTGCCTTCATTCGAGCCCTGCCCTAGGGCAGCCGCATTGCCTTTGCTCACATGAAACTAGCTCGTGCCCTGTCCTGAACCCATTTTGACTTCTCCACCACACCTTGGTGCACATGTACCACAGTTCAGAAATAAGTGGGATAAAGCTGCAGGTGACAGTGATATGACATGGTGAAGCTGTATTATTGTTATTGTTAATTTGTCATGACTGGGAGCAGTTACCTTCTTGCTAGTAAGAGCTGTGGATGGGGGTCTGGAAAGCATTCACAGTGCAAACGTCAGCCCTCTGCAGAGTGTGTTAGTCCTCTAAGGCCAGCGTCCACAGTAGACATCAAAGGCAGTGCTCTCGCCAGCACAGCCGTCTCTCATTGCCACTCTAAAAATACTTCACTGTGCATGCAAGCCTCTCTTCACACGTACATACACTTTATTCTAATGGCTTGAAGTCAAAGCTTTTGTGATTTTTTTTTTGTTTTGTTTNGCTTATTTGGTTTCACCACTACAATCCCACAGTGTTAGAAACCCCCAAATCAGATTCTGCTTCTGTCCAGGCTGTGCGCTGAGCCCTCCCAGAGGAGAGAGACTGGGGAGCAGGTGACAAGGCACAAGTGGGTCATGCCAAGGGCCAAGGCCAGACCCCTCCTCTACTTAATCACCAAGATGGTTAATTAAGAATGGTTCCTTCTAATCAAGACCACAAGTGAAAACAGGGAATGAAATTCAGCTCATAGTCTTGCAAGCAAAAAACTGGCACTGCAGAGGTCATTAAATGCTTTTATTGACGGAAATGTTTCTTTGGTTTTGCTTCTGGAGGACTGGAATTTCCTACCTCTCTCCACTGCAGCGATAAACTTGCCTTCCCCTTCTCACCTACTGAGGGAAAGTGTCCAGCTGCAGCTGGGCCTTTGGTGGGGAGCAGCAGGAGAGCATGGGCTCATGGGCAGACTGCGTGGTGGAGGAAGGACACCCGTATACGGGGGGGACCCAGCGGTGCTGCAGGGGGTACCCCGCTCCTTTTGGCTGCGAGGTGCCAGCGGGCATAGCTGAGGAAGGGATGGGCAGGTGATAGGGATGAAGTACAGGGAGATAAGGAAAGGGGAGAGCAAACACCAAAACGTGGGGTGAGGAAAGTCCAGCTGCAGCGTGGGCCCTGGGTAGTGACTGCTGATCAGGAGCTTAGGGCCATGTGAATCCTAATTGCATGCTTTTCCCCTCCCTTATACCCCAAAAGACACAAGACACCAGTTCTTATACAACTTTTGAACTCAGTCAGCTTTGTGAAACATGGCACACTGCCTTTCTGCCTGCTAGAAGGTGCTGCCTGCTCTCTCCTGCTCTCCTTGAGATAGAGCTCTGCCCACCCCCCTCCCTGGCATTTGGCCTCCCTCCCTCCCTTCCCTCTGCTCCAGCACCTGTGACTACTTTTTCTGCCAGGGCCCTTTGATAAATACAGAGGGGTTTAGCAAAAACTTTAAGCATCCATCAAGAGTTGTGGCTCTGGGGGAACTTAAGCCCCCATGGTTGTCGTAGCACATTTGATGAATTGGGACCACAAATAGCAAGAGCAAAGTGTTAGCCAGAAAGTAGCAAATTCCTCAGACTGCATAGCCCCATATCTCACAAAATCTTAGACATTTGTGAAGCTTATGGGTGCAGAACCGCAGTCAGGAAGCGCACTCGCAACGCTGCTCTGTGTTCTCAGCTGCTGACGACTCATTGCCCTCCCGCACCCGGATCCACGTCCCCGCTTCTTCCCATGCTTGTCTGACCTAGGGTTGGCTCAAACCAGCAGACCATGAGCTGATGAAAAGTGATTAGTTTTGTCGCCTGGCCAAGCTGCTGTGACTGGGCAAGTAGCAGTTCTGGTGGCTGCGTAGGCTTAGCACGTGATAAATGCCAGGTGGCTCATTCCCCGAGCGAGCACAGTGTGATGCCTTGTTTGTGCTGCAGGGTAGCGCTGTGCATGTAGAAATTGTTATAGAATAGTTGTGATTTGGAAATTCCCACATTTTTCTATCCCATCATCAGTTGTTCCAGTTTCTAAGGCAAATAGGGACCATTGTGATCATTTAGTAGAAACAAACCAAAGGTTTAATCAGTGAAAGAGCTGCTGGAGTTGTGTGGCAAGAGGAGGTGAAATACTGGAGATGAAGACCATAATGCATTGAGCTTGTGAGGCACACGGCCCCATTCAGTGCTGTTAGCTTCTCCTTCCCGTATTGCAAATAATGGCTCAAAAGAAACAAAACAGGACATACTGGTCTGTGGCACACTGTGCTTCTCCTCGTGGGACTGCAACGTGCCTTGGTTCTCTCTCCACACACATTACACAGTAAGACCACTGATGTTTTTTCTGACCAACCAGCTAAAATATCTATTTAATTATATTCCAGGCAGACTGAAAACAACATACGGAGATCTGTCAGCATGTTTTGTCTATCCCTTTTAGGAACAAGTTTCTGAGGTTTTTGGAGACCATTTTTAAGAGGCTTTCCCTCTTCCCTCCCTTCCAAATGGCCTGGTTGCTTTTGTTAGATTAAAGTGCAGGCAGACGTCACAAAAGCAGGGGTATGTTTAGTTTCCAGGCCCACTTCTGGGTAATGCCTGGTTTGTGAATGGTAATTCCTGTTGTTTGTGCTGCTACATGACTGTAATTGCTTTCTGTCGGCAAAGTCCCATCTGTGGAGAATCTGCCAGTCAATGCAGCGGCTGCAAGATACAGCCTGACATTGCACTGTAACTTGAGATTATGGGGGCTTCAGCTGTTGAAATTACACAATTAAAAGGAGCTCAGTAGGTGAAGAGAGCTGCAGGACAACTGCATAAAGCTCCTTGAGAAGGCTGGGCCCTGTCTTGCAGAGGAGAACGGAAATGTATCAACAAAAACCAGTCTGCAGTGAAAGAGCAGAGCCTGTGACTGGCACAGCATCCATTCCTAAAGCCTCAGAGAAGGAACGTGTGTGGTTAAGCCCTGGGACTTCAAAGTAGTAAGCTGAAGGAGAGTTCTGTGCTAGCAAAATTGAAGGTTTTTGTAGGAAATAAATGGCTTTGTCTCTCATGGCAGGGTAGAAGTCCCAGGGGTAGAACAAATGACAGAGGAGGTTGTGGAGAAGAGATAGAGGAAGCCAAGTCTCAAAGAAAGAAGTGAACAGACAGGATAGAAAGAAAATAGATGGGGAAAATGAGGTGCAGTGAGGCTTTCTAAGACTTGGCAGTACTCTTGCTAGCTAATTGGTACTTACATTTAGGGCTGCATTACAGTCTTGGTTTTTTTGATTAAAAAAATCCCATTCCACCTCACAGAGCGATGTAGGCAGACGCCATCAACAAGAGACAGTCCTGACAGCAAACCCAGGGGTGCTGGTTAAACTGCCAGCAAATACAAAAAAACATATACACCAGCAAAGTCCAGCAAGAACCATTTGCAACCACACCATAATAACTTCCCTCCCTTTCCTCAAGTCCAAGTGCACAAGGGCAAGTACCCAGCCTGTTGCACAAGAACAAGGCTTTAAGGGCTGTTAGGCCCCTCTGTTTTGAAGCTGTTGGATGGCTCACTGTGGCACGCCTCACCGCGCCTCAGCGGGGCAGAGCTGCGGGGCCATGGCAGTGTGGGGAGCAAGGGGCAGAAGGGAGCAGGAGGGTGAAGGACACCAAGGTTCGGGCTGGACCTCTGAAGCTCATGCTCTCTCATGTTGACAGTAGCCTGTGTTTGCGAAAACAGACGTTTTTGCAGTGTTCTTTGGGTTCATACATCTCACGGTCTTCCGTCATGTTGTCGCAAAGCCGAGCTGGGAGCGAGTTAGTGTTTCATCCCTACTGAAAACGAATCAAAACAGGAAACCAGTTTGCCTCCGAAGAGTGAATGCATTTGTAGCGAATCCTTCAGAAGTGTGCACCAAACAGCAAGCAGTAGCTTAGCTCCTGCCTGCGTCTTCCTCACCCACCTCTCTTGCAAGGGCTGAGTGCCACTTGCCTGGGAGCTCCGGGGCGATGGTTCAGAAGGAAACAGGGTATGCCAAGGGCAGCTGGGATATCAGGATGTCTGTACTTTTCTTACCCTCCCCTAACTGTCTATTCTGTTATCTAGCTATCTGGTAGCTGATGAATAATCACACAGCAGAGGATGCCAGAAAAATGGTTTTGTAGGCAAGTTTTTGAATATATTATTTATTTCAAAATTTCCTGTTATTTTTCTTAGCTAAAAACCCAGACAGACCAAAAACAGAGACATGTTTTGTTTCTTGGAAAACAGAGGAAGTAAAAATGTTTTATTTTAGATAAAATGCTTAGGTTTGAAAATCAAAGTACCCCCATTTTTTTTTTAGTAAAATACTTATTGTTCTATAGCTTTTCAGAATGAAACAAGAGTATTAATAAGCTGAAAGTTTCAAGGAAATAGGGTTTTTTTGGTTAAAAAACATCTCGTTTTGTTGGAAGAAAAAAGTGAAACCTAAATTTCAACCAAAGGTTTTGACTTGTTTTCTAAGAATCCATGTGCTGAGTTGAAATACACATATGTGCATATAAATATATGTATGTGCAACCCATATAGGGGTGCCATATATGAGGATGATTCTTTATATTTTTAAATGTCTTACATTATCAGTTAATCTGCTTCTGCTCCACTGAAATCAGAAATCTCCTGTGGACATCTCAGTCTTGTCTACTTATTCACTTAATCCACAATCACTAGCCTTAACCAAGTGTTTTTATCTGTTTTTTAGAAAAAAAGGACTTTGAAGGGTTCTGTAGAACTTTCGAGGATTAAATGTGTGGAAATTGTGAAAAGTGACATCATCATTCCGTGCCAATATAAATATCCTTTCCAGGTGAGTCTGTCCATTGACTACATTAATAAGTGATACCATTTAATTCTGTATCTCAGTAAAATTCTTCTACACAATGTAATCCTTAATGAACCCAAAAATGGGGTGAATAACAACAAATGATGAAAAAGCTGTTCAAGGTTTGAAATGAACTGGGGAATCAGAGACTGATTTATCAGAATTTTATCATATTAGTGACACTGTTTTTTGTGATAATTATGGTGTATGAATTTCCGTGTATACAGGGCAATCTGTTCACAGGTGACTTTAGACAATCAGAGTGCCACAGCCTTCAGGAGCAACAGAGGATGCTGTCACACACTGCAAATAGCCCTTGATGAGCAGCCTGACAGAAAAGCTCTTAGCCAGGGCTGGGTGGGAGCTGCCTGGACTGGGCAAAGCTTGATGGGGGAACCTTGACTGCTCTTTACTCCCTTCTCACACTATTAACATGGCTTCCTTCAGTAAGCGTGGATGAGAGAAGGAACAAACGCTCAGATCTACTTGTTCTGGGTCTGAATTTTCCAATCTGTATCTCCATATCTCCAATGCTTATAGGAAGAGCAAAATAAAGTGAAGGTAGTGACCAGAACTGGTGGGATGGTAGCAGTGGACCAGTCGTGCTGGACAGTGCTCTGCTGAGGTCGGGGGAATTGCTCCTGTTTGTAGCCTGTCTGAATTTTGTCCCAGAGTTGGCTTTGTGGTATTTTGTAAAATTATATCGTCTTTTTAAGTATCTCAGCTGCACCCAACTGTAAATCTTCTATGGAACCACCAATGGTGTTTTTTTGTTGTTTGTTTGTTTTGTTTTGTTTTTTGTGTGTGGCTCGTCTGGCAAGTCAGCTCCTTGCAGAGTGGCTGATATGAGAGATTTTGTCCAGTTGTGCATGCCCGTGGCTACATCTTCTGGAGATCTGCTTACTGCAGATTCCAAAATCCATATTAGATTGTCAAAACATTATACAGACATAACTGTAATATCAACAGGAGTGGCTTTAAATGAGCGGGAATTATTCCTCTCTTATTTCTATTTTTTGTAACAGGTTATAATTTATCTCTCTGTAGCATGCAAAGCAACTGAGTCATGCAGCTGTCTGCGTGTGCCTGCAAAAGCATCAGGCCAAGAGACAGCAAAGGTTTCCTGTCCTTTAAACAATAATCAGCATTGCCTCATCTACACCGTTGGATAAACTTTAAAAAACAGCTGCAGTCTTGTAGAAATCTCTGTTTAAAGACAGTGGTCAAGGTTTTTAGAAGCATCTGTGCATCAAAGAGACCAGATCCCATTTGGATTTAAGTTGTTGAGATAAATATTGGAAGAGAAATATAGATTATGTGTTACATCACATTTTCGGCCCAAATGTAGTCATCCAATTAAGTTTCTGAGTCATTTTTGTTCTTGTGATGATTTTACCCCCTAGTTTGAAACTTCACAAATGTTCTGTATTTCTTGTCCATCATTTGTTCCTCATTAAGGACAAGTTTATGAAACCAGCATCTTGACTGCTCATTGTTCATCTGCTCTAGCTTCTTATTACCCCACTATAATCCTAGTGAAAACTATTAAAAACATTGAAGAATGATAGTAATCCAAACAATCTCCAGGGAGTTTCTTGGGATTTATACTGACAGAAGAAAAGTTAAATTTGGCTCTTAGATTTTAAGTGAAAGTGTCTTAAAAGAAACTGTTGAGAAACAGATGCCACTTCCCCAGAGGTACTTTAGAAGAATAAACTACAGTCAGCAAGAAATGGGCTGGCGTCTGTGCAGATTAAAATTGCTACATCTCCATTGATTTCACTGGCATTTCTTAACAAGATAAAATTGATCTAAAATATTACTCATCTATAATTCTTCTTTGATCAGGTTTTCTACTCAGTTTTAGATAAGCAAAAAGCACTGAGGTTATGTGATGCTTCTGAACAGGCGCTGTGTATTCCACTTGCTCATAGCATCATTTTGCATGTAATTTGTTGGTATGGGGCTGCTACCTGTTTCTTTCAGTGATTCCATTGTGCCCAGTGTATCCAGGATTGTTTCTAATGGCTGGCTGCCTTCTTTATTCCCCTCTCCAGATTGTTCACGATAACTACATACTCTACGTGTTTGCACCCAATCGTGAGAGTCGGCAGAGATGGGTTTTTACACTGAAGGAAGGTAACAAAACCCCTGCACCCACCTAACTGTTGAAGTTGCTTATCCCAGATCAGTTTTCTCAAAAGCTATAATGACGAGAAAACATGCAAGAGGAGTTGATTTCTTACATCTAAACATGCAAAGTGGTAATTGGGGATGCAGATATGGAATCAAATGCATTTGCAAGTTTTGTGGGTGTGTTTTCAACAGCATTGGAAAACTTGGACATGGAATGCTTTTCTGCCTCTTTCAAGGATAAAATATTAATATGTTACTGTAATTTGAGGTTTGTTATGCAGGAAGAGATGAGGAATTTTATTAGGCTAATTTTTTTATAAATTAATATTTTCTGAGTGGAAGATTTCTCAGCTCTGATTAATAGATTCTTTGTTTAGATGACAAACTTCTTAGAGAATCATGATTATTAAGAAACATTTTTGTGGGTAGCTTTCATTTCCTGTTCACCTCTTGTATTGCACTGTGGTTCATTACAATGATTCTGAAGTGAAGATACAATAACTAACCACTGCATGCAGAAATGAAGCATAGTACTTGACATAAGAAAGAGGTAGTTTAGTTACATGAAAATTGCACCAGGCTTCCTTCATAGTGTTCTCCTGGTTAATAACACAAGCTGCTGTATTGTTTATTCTGACAACACTGTGTCCGATTAAGGTATTATTAAGCTCATGCACTGTCTTGCAACCAGTTATTCCCCTTCTGGGATGCACCTGTTCCAAGTTTCTGCTTTATCACCTCCTCTAGCTCAACATTTTGAGGCTGCCCCCTCCCTTGGACAGCTTGAATAGTCTCTTGAAACAGGCCAGCAGATTCTTTTTGTCTTTTTAGGAAAATTATTATTGCAGATAGAGCGATGAGCTTCAAATAGAAGGACCATTAATTGCTCATACAGAGATTAAAGACTGGCATTTACATGTGCAAAAAATATTTAGGGCTGGTGAATGCCAGCTTGTACAGCTCCTTCTAAACACCAAGCCAAAGCAGCAAGAGCCTGTGTACTATGTATATACATACTGTAGAGCTGTAGTCTTTTATGAGTACATGGTGTACCAAGTTTTCTTTTTATTTTTGAGACCTTCTTCCTGCGGTTTTGGTGTTTAACAGTTTAAAGAGATAGTTACTATGGTAGGAGTCTGTTCTCCCACAGTACAGAGGTACGAGCTCCATCACTGGTAGGAAGGCTATCCCTTCACAGCGATGGTGGCATTCACTCCTTTCAGGAGACAGAAAAATATTAATGGAGGAGGCTGATAATATTCACCAAAGCCTGGTTTGGAAAGAATGAGAAGCTTCTTCAGTGCAGATTATTTCCATTCAGTTTTACATGTCTTTCAGAACTGATGTCAATGCAAATAAATCCCTTTTTTCCTCCTCCTTTCTCTTCCTCTAACATTTTCCAGAAACCAGGAATAATAACAGTTTAGTCTCGAAGTATCACCCAGATTTTTGGATAGATGGCAAGTGGAGATGCTGTGCTCAGACAGAGAAGATGGCAGCTGGCTGTATAGAGTATGACCCCACCAAAAATGGTATGGGATTTTTTAAGAGCATCCTGATCCTGGAAATATTTCTTCCTAGAAAAAGCAAAGGATTAAATCTATCTTGTACAGAACATAAAAGAATACCACTTTATATTTCCATCAAGAGACATCTTGATGGCTTCTTGGGACATTCTTTATTCTGGCTTGTCTTTCAATATGTATGTTACTCTTTGTTTTGAATTAACATTTTCCTCTGTGGGATGTTTCAAGCTGTTTTAGGAATAAGATTGAACACTAAGAAATTGATCAGCTCTGGTCTGTCAATAAGCCATAACAACAACTTTCTTAAGATATACAGATTCTTTCCCCTGTGTCCCCTTCTGTCCTAATCGTATTTCCTCTGTGGTTTCAACGGCCAGGTGTAATCTTTACTTTGTCTACTAAAAAAGCATGTAAGTATTGGCAGATAGGGATGTCAATCATTCTTTACCCAAGATGTTTCTCCCTTGTGTCTGCGTGATTCCTTATGTAATCTGTACATCAGTTTCAAACACATCCTGTGTGGCTGAGAGTGACTTGTGTAGGTGCAGGCTGTTGGCACATCTTACTCTAAAAGCCCAAAGCTTGATATTCGCTATTTCTGTATGGTTTTGTCCAGATCTAGATCAAATTAGCTTTCTTAATTTCATTTCAGCCTCAAAGAAGCCGCTTCCTCCCACTCCTGAAGATAACTGGGTGAGTGCAGCGAGGCACGCTAAGCTGTCCTTAGTGTCCTGTGTGTTTAACTAGGTGAAAATATGTTCGTTAATGTTTATCATGGTGCAGTGACACAGAATGTCACCTGTGATAATATTCCCTAGGCTTTTCTCTTACCTTTTCATTTTTATTTTTTTCCATAAGCTATAAATCAGCAGCATCCCACTGCAGCTAGATTCAGTCCTGCAAAGACAGCTTGGTTTTACAAATAGCTTTCCAATGGCAAGGGAAGCTTCAATGGTTGTTTTTTTGTTTTCTTTTTTTGTTCTTTTTTTTTTTTCAAAGTATAGAAAGGGAAACTGGGAAAGGGGGTGGATATGAGAATAGTATTTATATCTGCAAACGCTGCTATGAAGAGGAACAGAGTAAGTGGTTTTCCAAACCCACTTGTGGATGGGACAAAATCTCATAGGCTTACACAATAACAAGTAAGAAGCAGGGTGGACCTAAGTCCATCTAGGTAGGTCATGAAGATTTTGTCACTGGAGGCTTTTAATAGGAATTTAGGAAACATCTGTGAAAAACAGATCAGACAGATGTAATCCTGCCCTAAGCTTGAGAGCAGGAGTAGATAACTATCTTCTGTGCAAGTGATATTTTTGTATGAAATTCAGTAAAATAAAAAATCTCATGTTGCCAATGTACCCCATCAGGCACCCCGGAGTTCTTTCCTAGCTTTGAGGATTTTGAACCCAGCAGACTGGGTATAGCGCACACCAGCACTGCCAGGGGAATATAATTTTAGAGAGCATGCCATTGATGTTTATGAATATGCATATGATGACTCTTTTTCCTAATTTGTGCAGAAATTGTTGCCAGACACAAAGGAAGCCTTAGTCATGGCCATATACGACTATGAAGCCCAGAATCCGCAGGAGCTGACATTACAATACAATGAGGAATATTATGTGATTGACAGCTCTGAGGAACATTGGTGGCTGATTCAAGATAAGAATGGGTAAGTCCCTTTTCAACAGCCAATTTACAAATCCTTTCTAAATCCAAGTTGTTCATCCATTAACATATATGCTGGCCTCTAGTATAACTTTCATGAAGTATCTTCTGATATATAGGAAAAAGAGTGATGGAAGGCTTCTTCCCTTTGATGCTGTTTATATCCAGGCAGCTGAAGAAAAAGGATCCAAAAGTTAATTTTGTAAAGAGTAGTCCTGAGTTCAGACTAATAGTTGCTGTCAAATGTGGAGAAAAAAAATGTGATAACTGGAACACACAGAGCAGATTTGTGTGTTCTCTTTGGGGATAACTAACACAAAAAAGAAACTATAGGATCCTCAATATGAACAGTGATGGAGTCTGTGCATTATTTCTCTTTAATCTACCCTTGTTTAACCTGACTGGGGAGGATATCAGTTGTTTCCTTCTCCCAGTAAATACATACTAAATACATAAAAACCAGCATTTCTATCATGCAAAGAGCATGACTTCTGGCAGGCAAATCTTTCAGGGCTGACTCCCACAGATGCAGAGAAAATCCTGTCTGTCTAGAACACTCATGCTGTGTTGTGCTTTAACAGGCATGAAGGCTATGTGCCAAGTAGCTACCTGGCGGAAAAATCACCCGAGAATCTGCAAATATATGAGTAAGTTGTGCCTATGTTTGTCTTGTACCTCTAAGTACCCTGGATTTGTTATAGAAGCTACAAACTCAAATGTCCCCACCCCGCAGTCTGTGCTGTTGCCAGTGCTGGGACTCTCAGTGCAGCAGGAACTTTAATAGCCTAGAAATGCTGACTCGGAGTCTTTTGATGTTTTCAGATGGTACAACAAGAACATCAGCAGAAGCAAAGCAGAAATGCTCCTCAAGGATGAGGTAAGCCCATGTTACGTGCAGGTCGGATGGGCAATAACAATTAATTAATGACAGCTGAGGAGCAGCCCATGGGGGCTGCTTCATGCAAGGGAAAGCTGAACCCCGGGTTCCTGCTGTGCTGCTGTCACTGCCTGCTGTTCGCGCATGATGCCAGGTATGGGACTGGCAGGGGTCCAGTGCTGGCAGCCTCCCGACCTCCGTGGCAGCTGGGTGTGGGCAACGAGCTGTGCCACCCTTCTCCAGGGCAGGGGAGCGATGGGAAACATCGTTTCAGAACACTGTCATCTGAAAACTGTGATTTTAGCTCATCAGTTCTGTCTCTGCAGGAGGCCTGCGGATGCCAGTACTTCTCTGAAAATCTAACTAGTCTCGTGCTGAAGTATTTTGGGTGAAAGCCAAAAGTATGGGTTGGGGTTTTGTTTAGTTCTCTCTCTGTGTGTGTGCATGTGAGCACGCATCTTTAATTTTTCAGTACAGACAGAGTTTTCCAGCGAAGACTGTCATGAAAATAAAAAGAATACAGCACCTGTTCAAATTTTCCACACAAACACAACCTTAGTTTTTAAATCAGCTCTTACACTAACAGGAGACCCAAATAAAGTCCTGAATGATAGTATTTTATAAAAATAAAAGCTTTGTTTGTGCAGTTTTAAAAAATTATTTTATCTCCTGTATACTCCTATAGGACGTATCCACACATGCTTTGGGTAAGCTTATTTCTTGTTTTGGTCCTACCAGCACAGCTTTTCTGTGGCAGCTCTCCCCAAGAGAACCAGAGACTTCTGGTTTAAAACCTCCCAACCCTCACAACTCCCTCAAAAAATTTGGCCAAGCACATGAGTGATCTTTGGCCAGCCTTGCTGTCAAGTGAGAGGGAAGGGCAAGAACAGTGCTTAGAGCATCTCAGGCAGGAGGCTGTCTCCAACACTTGTCTACCTGTGTGAGCAAGGAGGCTGAGGCAGGGTGCACTTGGATTAGCCTTGCACCATGTGTTGTGGGTGGTCCTTGGCTAATAAAGCTGATGAAGCTTCTTCCAGCTTTATCAGACAAAAGACATTCATGGCTTGCTGTGTGTCCGCCACCAGTATTAGCACAGTGTTGAAATGAAGGAAGTTTGGTTTCAGGTAGACATTTTTATAGATATAGAAATGGACAGAGGGCATGTACAAATGGAGGAACTCTACCAGGTAAAGCAAAGCAAAAATAATCAAGCACTTGGTATGCCAGATGAAAAGCATCTTTATCTGCAAACAGGAGAAAACCATGTTTTTTATTACCAGTGTATAGGGCAGCACAGAACATTTCATCCAAATTGTTATGTTAAATCTTCTCTTCTGCCATCTGATCCATTAGTGCTTGGCCTTGCAGAATCATGGCCTGTGATACATTTCAGCATTCAGATGAATAGAAAACAATTACAGTGAAAAATTAAAATGGAAAATTGTTTTGTGAGTGCCAGAGTTGAGGAAGCCTGCTTTCCTAAGCATTTATATTTAGATATTGGATGACTGGGGTACCTGAGAAAGCACAGGGTCTTGTCCAAGCTTTTCTCATTTCTGGTACATTGGTAAATTATCTTTCATACACTCCCATATGGATTCTCTGGTGTTGAATAAATTGCACCTTTGTTCTGCAGCTTCTCTCCCTGTGGAGAGCACTCAAAGGGGTTTGTCTTTCCACTCTGCTGCCCATTTTCATTGACCTTGTATGAAATTAATATTGCCACTGTTCTGTCAGATAGGGCTGAAAGCAATCAATAGGTTCAAAGGAGGAGAGTCTTGGAGGGACAGAGAGACATGCATGCATAGGTACCCACACATACTAAGTACGATCACGTAATTCTCATTTCCTCAGGAAACCGAGCTAAAAATATGTAGCACCCAAAAGAGACCAGCTGAGTGTACCTGCAGGCCCTGGGCAGACACCAGAGCAGTGCACGGAACAGCAGCCTCTATCAGTTGGCTGATGGCTCATTTTTTTCCTACCTATTTAGCACATCCTCATGTCTGAGCAGTAGACAAGGCTGAAACGAGCAGAGCTTTGCCCCCAGCCCCCTTGTTTTTTCCATGATGTCTCTAACCAGTTTTCTCTCCTTTGCTCTTGTTACAGGGTAGGGAAGGTGCCTTCATGGTGAGAGATTCGAGGCAGCCTGGCATGTACACAGTCTCTGTTTTCACCAAAGCATTAAGGTACAGCTGAGCTCAGCAGCTTTTCACATAAATTACATCAACGAAATGGCTTCTATGAGAGTGTAATCTCTGTAGTTGTTTTGGCATTATAAAGAGAGAGCAGAAGGCTCATGAAAATGATAGAGAAAAATGCTTCCAAAAAAGGCAGAAGAGTTAGCTGCCATTTGCAGAACAAAGAGTATTAAAGGCTTCACTTCTCCCTGTATCTAAATAAATGCCTATAAATAGTCCCTTAAACATCGCCAGGGTTGTAATTCTGTTGAAATTGCCATTCCAACTCAAGTGTCTGTAGGATCAACGCAGACTATATGCTGGACTCATCAGAGGTGGATAATACAGGACTAGTGAAAGGGTTTCTGTCATGGGGCAGAAAGTTTTGTTTCAGAAAGAAGACAGAGGAACTTAGTACTCAACTTGCTCTTACTGGAAAACCTCAGCCTTTCTAGAGATGAGACCATCTGAGTGAGAGGAAGAACATACAAGTACACAGCTTTGTTAGCAGTTGCAGCTCACTCCTTGCTCCTCTCCCATTCGTTCTGTGTAAGGAAGGTTCTCCCCTTTGCTTGCTCTCTCCTCTTCCATCTATACCCCAAATTCCTGTCTTTTTATTGCAATCTGTTTTTTCTCAAAGAAAAACTTGTCTTTTTCAGCACGGATAACAATCCTGTTATAAAGCATTATCACATCAATGAGACAACAGACTTTCCCAAGCGATATTATTTGGCAGAAAAACATGTGTTTGACTGCATCCCTGAACTCATCAACTATCACCAGCACAATGCAGGAGGTGAGTGAAGGCTGATGCCAGCCAGGGAAGCTGCTGTTTTACCATGCAGCCAGGTGACTGTTTTGAATGAAGGAAGGCTCTCAAGCCCTCTGTCCTGGCACTTGGATGGCAGTAAAATGATCATCTTGACTCAGATTTCAGCATTACATCTTCATTCTGGTGGTCCTTCTAAGGTTGAGTATGACCAACACAGATGTCATACTGATATACTATATAGAGCCCTTTCATTCCTGGGAGTCCATGGGAGTGTGTCAGCACTGCCAGACCAACCTACCTGCTTGAGTTACACTGCAGTGCCTTCTTGCTCAGCAGGTGATATATCCCTGGGCCTTGACTTGACACAAAGATAGGGACATGGCCAGGATCCATAGCCAAACGTGGGAGTCATCAAAAACTCCCATTCCTACAGCTCAGGTGTACCAAGGGAAACCCTGGGCTTCAAATATACCCTACAAATAAAAAGTATAATTTGGAATTTCATCAGAGTTAATAGAGACACATACCTGCTGACAGAGCAAAAATGGGAAATGAGCTGAAACTGCTCAGAACTGGCTTCCTTTGAGCAGGCAGGAAATCACACTCTGTATAGAGGTTCAGCTGCCCTCAAGTGGAGCTGAGAACTCAGTACAATAAATCTGCCTCCAGTGTCCAGTCTCCCTTCTCGGGTAATGATAGCCACACTTCCCATGACTGTGAGAATAACTGGAACCCACCTTTTCTTCTGTTATTCAGGTCTCGTCACTCGCTTGCGATATGCAGTCTCTTCTTGGAGAAAAAAGGCCCCAATCACTGCAGGGCTGAGCTACGGTATGGAGTTGCTGTCTCGACCATATGGCAATCACACTCCTCCCTGGTTAGCTGGGTGATCCCAAATATCCCCATTGATACTGATGAATACACATGTGACTATCACAACAACAAATAGCTTTCTTCAGATCTTTAGATTGCACCACATTTGCTACCAAAGGTCATACAGACAATTCGAGGGAGAGTCAGAAACTCTCACTCTGAGTCCTGTCTTAATGTTTAATTCACAAAAGCTTTTTCTTTGTCATTTTACTGTTAGATTCTTACTCTTTCTCTCTTAAAATCAACAGGAAAATTGGTCATTAATCCCTCGGAGCTCACCAGTGTACAGGAAATTGGCAGTGGTCAGTTTGGGGTGGTTTATCTTGGCTACTGGCTGGAGAAGACAAAAGTCGCCATAAAGACCATTCGTGAAGGAGCAATGTCTGAAGAGGATTTTATTGAGGAAGCTAAAGTATTGATGTAAGTAGCAGATTCACCAAGAAAATCAAACACTGTAGTATTCAGTAGATTGAATGAAATGTAGCACAAAATGTCGTGATAACATTCAGGAATATGGATAGGGAATTTAATCTTGAATTATCTACTGTCTGTTTAAATACTATAGAGAGACCTGTGAGCTCTGGTGGTCACAAGGGAAGGCAGTTCAAAGTGTGGGTGAATTACCGTGTTTGTATTTCTATCAATATCCAGAATGGTCTTCCAGATCTCTGCTGCTCTAGAAGGCAGGGTTTATTGATGGTATGTTTTGGAGAGACAAGTGTTTTTGTCAAAAATAATTAGTTTAAGATATCTCATAAAATTTGACAGGAATTTTATTTTAATTGCTTACCCACTTTTATTTTGCTTTGCTTTGCACAACTGACGATATTTCTGTTTGGTTTTATTAACTTTGTATTTTTTACATTTCTCTCCTTTCAAATTAGACAGAAATAGATTTCTTTTTGTTGTTTGATTGGATGATTTTCCATGCAGAAATGTCTTTTGGTGACCTCTACCTTTGAAATTGGATTATATTTAATGCTAAACCAGCCTGAAGTTAGACTTGGTCTACATATGTTCTCTTTTCTGCATTCATAGTTCATAGTTGGCCTTTGCAAAGAGAGCAAAGAAAAAGAGTGCAACAGGGTGACAAAACTGGTTGTTTACAATACAATTTCTGTAAGGACAGAAGGGACTGAGCCTATTTCCGCTTCTTTTTCCACCTTTCCTCCTCATCCCTCAGGAAGCTGTCTCATCCCAAACTAGTGCAGCTTTATGGAGTGTGCTTTGAGAACACTCCCATATGCCTGGTGTTTGAGTTCATGGAGCACGGCTGCTTGTCTGACTACCTCAGGAGCCAGCGGGGCAGTTTTTCAAAAGAAACCCTCCTGGGGATGTGCCAAGATGTGTGCGAAGGAATGGCTTATCTGGAACAAAATTCTGTCATCCACAGAGACCTGGTATGTTGCTCCCAGACAGACTTTTTCTCCACTCCAGCTGTGCTTTCTCCCTTCCTTAACTCCAGCTTTCACACTCCTCCTGCCTATCTGTTGACAGAGGATCCAGTACCCCCTCACTGCAGAAGCAGCACCAATGGTTTAGGAAGAAAAAGCATTCTCTGGAACACTGATAAATCTATTTCTCTTTGTTGTGCTTGGGAGAGAAGAAACAAGGACATAAAGTTCAGCTCTATATCTGAACAGATTCTTTTGCTCTCCACAGTTCACAGGGGCTGACCACTCTTCATGTCTAAAATCAGTGAAGATGCCAAAAAGACCTGTTCTTACATATGCATGAACATACATTGCTGATAAAATAGTTTTAATTACACAGTGGTCAATCAAGCTGCCTCATTCACTGCTGCCATCTTGCTAGGGGAGCAGGGACTGGGGGTCGCTGTGGATATTTTAGAGCCTTTCTCTGCCCTCTCTGGGCAGCAAAGGCCTGCTGGTCAGACTGATGGCTGAGTGACTTTCTTGGCAATGGGAACATGCTGGCTGTAAAACATACAGAAGGCATTAGAATTTCAAGTTCTCACTTTCTTTGTATGGTAGGATGTCACTTTGATTCTCCTATTTTTAAGCACAGTCTGTTGTACCAGAATAAAAGCAGTTAAGTGTCTGATAGTCTTTCAGCGCTGACCCTCTGCCTTTGCACCTTCTTTTCTTGCAGGCTGCTAGGAACTGCCTGGTGGGGGAATCCCACGTGGTCAAAGTGTCTGACTTCGGGATGTCGAGGTAATGCCACCAGGGCTGCACACGCGAGGCTGTCAGAGGGCAGGGGAGTTGCTCAGCATGCTCCCTTCTTTTTGTTTTCCAGGATTGTCCTTGACGATCAGTATACCAGCTCCACGGGTACCAAGTTTCCAGTCAAATGGTCTGCCCCAGAGGTTTTCTCCTACAGCAACTACAGCACTAAATCAGATGTTTGGTCATTCGGTAAGACACCAGCTCAGAAAACTCTGGGGGCTCGGTGCTCAAGTAAAATGTCCTAAACACTGCATCTTCTGGCTTCCAAGGGTGTTTTGCCTGAATAGCAGCTTAGAAAAGCAAGCCTGAATCATTGAAGTGAAAGAAAGGAAATAACAGTAAACTACCTAGACACTTTGAAGCACTGCAGATACTGCCAATTTAATGTATTATACCTGTACAATGTGATGTCATACAAAACAACAATCTCTATTTCATGATGCTATAGAATAAGTGACCAATAAAATGTTGGAGAGTCACTGACAAGGTTTATAAGGAAAAGAAAGGAAAGGCATTTAGGCACTCCATCTCTCTGCCTGTCAGTTCTGGGCACTGAAGCTCCATTCAAACCCTCTGCTTTTCAAAGTTTGCTTTGCTGACTCCGATTGCTTTATGCTGATCTGAAAATATTATTTCAGTGCTGACATTTTCTCACCTAATTTCCTGCTCCCTGATGCATTGTTTTATGATTTGCATCTGTTCTTTGGTCTCCCTTCTGGACCCTCATAGATAAGAAAGCCGTTGTATATTTTTTCCTCAAAATCATTGGCACTGGAGATAACAAAGGCTATTCCCTGGCCTGTTGATCTGGCACACTGATGCATCTGGCCCATCTCCAACTAACATGCAAATAATGGTAGTGCAGAATGAATCGGTGCAGTGTGCAGCACACAGCACACAGTCAATGGGGTGCCACTCAGCTCCGGGCCTCGCAGTAAATAATACAGGATTATAACCTTTGCTAGTCTGTGCTTGTGAATTCTGTGCTTCCCTGCCCCTTTACTGGGCTCTGCTGTGTGGTTCATGCTGGGTGAAGCTGTGCATTCCTGTGGTGGGTTATGAGCAGCGCAGTGGGAGCTGGGTACTCAGATCCACGCAGCTCCTTCGAGAGCCCAACCCGGAGATGCTTCAGAAGCACCGTTCCTCTTCTGTGTCCCCTGGCATGTGGAGGAGGCTGTCAGCACTTACCACATAATAACAAGGGACAACATTGCCAGCGGAGCTAGCTCTGACACCTCACAGCAAAGTCGCAGTGACATGGGAAGAGATGCTAAATCAGTAAGAATGTTCTTCTGCTTCACAGATCAGAAAAGGGCTGAGTGTTAATTCACATTTAGGGCCCCTTTGAGAGCCTCCAAAAAGTGTGCTCAGTTTGATTTACAGTCCAGCCAAGCCAGGTGAAGATGGCTCACACCAGTTTTGGGGCTGAATGAAATAGTTGTGAGCTTTGTTTGCATCGGTCAATCCTCCTTAGTGAAATTTGCAGGCACCAGTGTTGTACATGTCAGAATTATTATCTGCCCCTGCTTCTTTGTGATTGTTCTCTTTTGTTTGCTTTAGGAGTGCTGATGTGGGAGGTCTTCAGTGAAGGTAAAATGCCCTATGAGAATCGCACCAATGGAGAAGTGGTGGAAGAAATCAATGCAGGATTTCGGCTCTACAAACCCAAGTTGGCCTCCAAGGCTATTTATGAGGTCATGAGCCACTGTTGGAGCATGGTTAGTATTTCACTGGGAAAGCCCTAGTTCCCAACAAGAGCTCTCTCCCCTTTGATGTTTAGGAGGAGATGCTCCCATGCTAACGCAAGATAAAATCCTGGAGCTGAGGCACTTTGTAGCTTTCATCTGTGTTAGCAAGCTGAGTTAAACCCCAGGCTCTTTGCCTTTTATTTAAGCCACTGTCTCTATAGAATGTGTTGACTTCACTGAAAGTCTGTGTAGCACACCTAAGTTAATTCAGCAGTTTGCTTCCTAAGAAAGCTACGTATCAGTGGGGCTCAGTTTTAATACAGATGGTAAAAATGACAACCAACCCATTACAAGGTACTTAGTGTCCTCTAGGGAAAATTCACTGCTAGTAGAAAAGAAACATTACACAGAAAGAACCTCATTCTTCTGTTGGCATCTTCTCTATAAGAATGGATTTTATTTCTGTTAAAACTCGGTTTCTTCACAAGGTTTTCCTTTCTAATCTCACCATTCCTCTCAAGCTGATATTAATGTTCTCCCTCTCTCTCTCCCCCCTGCTCAGAGGAAAGAAGACCGCCCGTCCTTTTCTCTTCTGCTGTATCAGCTGAGTGAAATCTCTGAGTTTGATCTGTAATCATGGCACTGGCCACTAAGAGAAGCTGAGAGAGTCCCGAGAGGGCAGATGGCTGGATTTTCCCCACACAAAGCATTAACAGCAATCCTCTCACCATAGACGCTTGCCTTATGCCTGGGGAGAAGGAGAGGGCAGAGGCCAGTACTTCCAGATAGACAAGATATCCTCAGGTCTTCCAGAGTGCAGACAGACACAGGCTTTGGTTTGGCCAAGAATGTGGTTTGCATCTTACAAGCAGAACCAGCAATTGAGCACAGATTCCTGCACCACACAGTCCAGCAAGTGTATTTCTCATGAAGATACAGTCTCAAAACTAAGACATCTGACATTGCTATTCCAGTTCTGTGAACTCCCAAATTAAGGTCTTCCCTGGGGAAAAATAGACTCTGTCTTTGACTGAGGAGGAACATTTAGACATTTCCATGGCTCTCTAATTCAGAGTGGGCTGGACCTGAAAGCTCTGAACAGGAATAAGCCTGGGATGCAAGGGAACAGGCTGGATTTACTGACTGCATTTCTGATGCTGATATTGCAAGGTGGTTTTGTTCTCCCTTTGCATGATTTTCTCTGGAAGTGTGGCTTAACAGAAACAGGATTGTGGTATCCCGTAAGCTGAAGAGGTGTGTGCATGTGCATGCAAGTTTGTAAGGGAGGAAGAAAAAAAGCAATGTGCTGGAGAGTCTTGAAATTCTCTCAAATCTGTATATTGAGTAAGAAAATGGGACTCTCTGATGCAAATGGAGACATTCTTGGGGGTAAAAAAAAAAAGTAAAGCTGAAAGTTTGTGTTCATTTTTTCTTCAGTCTTTCTACATCAGAAGATAAATAAGTGACCTCCACTGATTTCTTTGAACCGAGTATGGAGGGCTCAGCAGGGCAGACTGCTGTGTGTCTCTAGTCCAGGAGAAGACAGGATCCCATGATCTGATTATCTGTGAAAGTCACAGAAACCTGCTCCAGAACTAGTCTGTTTGGAAGGAAGGAGCCAGAGGGCTCCGGAAGGGTAGCCATGAGGAGGAAACATGCAGAGTGTGTGATCAGTGCACCAATGATAATAAGAAGTTTTCACTTACTTTAAAAAGTAACTGAATCATCACAAGTAAAGACTTTTCCACCTCTTCTGTGAACAAACTGGTGAATCCTCTAGGGACTGATCAAAGAAAGAAAGTCTTATGCAAATGGACTGCCTGGGTACTTCATGATGAGTTCCACATTATGTGGTGACAGAGCTGGTACGTCAACTAAAATCTATATTTTCACTGCAAGACAAACACTGATTTGACATAACTGAGCTCCAAAACAGAAGCATGCGTGTTAGTGTCCTGCAGAATTTGTAAATAAGATCAGGACTTTCTGCTAAGCATTAACAATATCTACAGAAGTCAAGAGGACTCACAGATGATATGTGCATACATCCGATATATATTTTTGATGTTCCTGTGTTTGGGCAAGCTAGGACATGGGTAAACCTTACGTGACAACAGTTTACAAAAACTCTGAGGTGTAAACTTCCAGCAGCGGTTTCTCATATCATTACAGAAGTCAAGTTCAAAGATGTTTGCCAACAAAAATGGAACAAGGAAATACTGTAATCCCATGATCTCACATATCCTGTGTCAAACTATTTCTTCATAGAAGGAGGTTGAATTTTTGGTATTTTTCAGACCCATGGTTCTAGGGTAGTTTTTAGGAGCCAGAATCTTTTCAGGTTTATGGACACATGCAAGACATAGTTCCTGCCATATACATCTTGCCACTTTGCTTTGTTTCCACATTATTTTCCTTGTTTTACTCCTACAAATATCATCCAGAATGACTCTCCCAAGCAAGGAGAATCCTAACAATTAGACCACAGGTTGTCAATCCAAACCAGGGTCAGAGTGCTACCGTCAGGTCAGGACTGCTGCCAAAATCTCTCTGCAGCCTGAACCTATATGTGGAATATGAGCATCTATAAAACAGATTTTGAATTCTTGCCTACAATGAATTTAAGCTAAGTTTCTCTTTGTCCCTCTCACCCTTTCAGTCTGAGTTAGCCTGTTGTCACGTTCCCATGGTGCTAAATGTGGCATTTAGCCAATGAAGTTTTCAGTAGCCCTACATGTGTTGAACTGCACATCTACAGCTAAGTTTGAGGCCAGCTGGCCATCACCCCATTTTCACCCCCACTCCACTTAGACGAGCCATACAACCGCAGGATACTCTGAAATGGTTCTTCCCTGGGTACAGACACTGCGGGGTATCCGCAGGCTCACAGAGTCAAGCTTCTGGCTTGCTGCCCCTTCCATCCAGGGAGCAACCAGGATCTGTCAGGACTGAGGAAGCTGCTATTATGTAGCAGCAGTATTGCTCTTCTAAGAAACGTTTCAGAGGCTATATTTATGTTTGATGAGATAAATGTAATATTTATTAGCTAGGTAGCATTGCACAAAATAATACTGTAATGTCTTATGTTTGGTCTTCTTTAGCAGGATTTTCCATGTACACATTATGTATTTTTACAAATAATAAAACTACTTTGTCCCAACTGTGGCTTTCACTATGCGTTAGCAAAAATGCAAAAACCACCCTTATGCTTTTATAATCACACACCCTGCCCTTTCTCCAAAGCCTTCCCACCAAGAAGCATATAAGCTTTTTCTGGCTTTCTGAAATATGTCTGTTCCCCAGAGCTACGGCTGTGTTCTGGGGTTACGTTACGTGCTGGGTTCATTGGGGTTAGGAAGTATTAGCAAGCTGTGGCCTAGGCTGGTGTCACAGCTAGGAGAAGGCAGGCGAGCAGTAACCTCATTCAGAAAGAGCAGTTCATGCTTCCCAGTGGAGACCAGTGGCTGGAGTGAAGCAACATCAGCCAAGAAAAGGTCTTTACTGGCCAAGTGTTGGTCACTGCTAAATCTCACTCAGTGGCCACTTCAAATGGGTGTGCATGCTTCTGCTCTGCTCACACCACCATCACGTTCCCTCTCCCCTCACACCCACACGTATAACCAGCTAATACACACACTCATGCATCTGCAGCGGTGTGGGGCCTGCCCCTCACCGCCAGTCCTCCCATTCTGCAAAGTGATCTGCATGATAAATGCAAAGAAACTAATTCCATTATTCTGTGATCTAAGACAGCACAGAGTAGAAAATTAAAATATCACATTTGTGGAATTCCCACCACCCTGAGCCTGGCTGATAATGGGAGCAGGTTAAACTGAAAAAAAATAAAAATAAAATAAAATAAAAATGTCCGCAGTAGTTTTTACTGCCACAGTTTTCTTGAACTGACCTTGTTTCACCCACGGCCTCAGAGCAATATTAGCTGTGAAATCTCTTGGATCTGCAGTAGTAATGTTCACTTACTGAATTTTTCTGACAAGCAATAAATAGTAAAAAGAGGAATGATGGCTACAAAATGTTCCAGTTAAAGGTGAGATAGAAGAAATGCTACACAGGGGAAGGAGAAGAGTCTACTCCCAGAGATGCTATTAACAGATTTCTTCAGGTGTGGCCCTGTCTATTGAAACAAAGACTGTCTCTAAGACTGTCTTACTGCTTTTGTAGTTGGCAGACCCCAGTGCCTTCAGCCCATTGCATCCATTCAACTGATAGCAGCAGAGCTACAGTGTAAATCTGGTGTCCAAGTGTCCCCATGGAACCAACATGCCCCCATAGGGAGCCTGTGCTCCACAGCAAGCTCAGCCCCATGCTAGCACAGAAAACGGAGCAGCAGCCTCTAAGGAGTCAGGAGCAGCTACTCTAACGCAGGAAGGGCCAGATGGCAAGCCATTTTTAGCATAGGCTGATGCTTAGCAAAGGGACACTGTCAAGGCCACCAAGGAAATATATCTAGACATATACACAGATTTTCAGCAGTCTTGGGTATCCACCGATGTCTTTCAACAGACAGCAGCATCATAAGCTGAGAGGGCTGCAGAAAAATGAATGAAGGTCCCATACAGGGTTTGTACCAATTACCACAAGGAGATGCTGCTCTGGAGGCTGTAAGAAGTCCAGTTTGGATTTCACGCTAGATCTAGAGAGCTGTATTGAAGCTTTAAAAAGAAGCGTGAGCAGAAGGACTGGAAACTTGTCCCTGAAGAAATGCCAGATGCCAAAAATGCCAAAAGGAAGATCTTTTGGACGCAGTCCTGACTCAGAAAAGGCTTGGAGCTCTGAGCAAAGGCATTGCCTTCTGGTTTAGGTCCCTTACACGCTCAGCGATCCAAGGCTCTACGTGTATTCTAAGCACAAGCTTTCATTAAAACGGTGGGTAAAATGCAACGACGGTACCGGTCCCCCGAGGGAAGGAGAGGGGGCACCCGGCAGGCTCAGCAGCAGCGCGATGGGGGGACCCCGGCCGCCCTCCTCCCGCCGCGGTCGGTGCCGCCCCGCCGCCTGCCCCAGCGGAGGGGC